>JAVYIG010003649.1:0-187730 GCA_035222895.1 Strongylocentrotus droebachiensis
CTTGTAAGTAAGCAACCAGGGGACCAACTGCTTTATGTTCTCTCCGTGGGAATTGGTAATGAAGATTGATGCCTTACCAAACTGCACTAGAGCATCGACTTGGTTTTGAACCTGGGACCCCCGGTTAAGGGGACCATTGCTCTACCCCAAGCCACGGTGCCCCCTCCTAAGCCATTTTGTAATGCATTGCTAAGCCCAGTTATTTATATTAATGTAAATTGTAAATTAATATGGAGAATAATAAAATGGGATTTTTGTTTTGTCTTTACAACAATCATTTTACTTGGAACTGTCCACTGCTTGTATAACATTCATGTCATGTTTCTAAGATAGAGTTACATGTATATTTCCTTCCAAATAACGGCTACCGGTATCTTTGTATCTCTGATAATTTGGTAAATTGTAGTGTTATCTCAATAAAGCAGAAGAGCATAAAGGACAAGATTTAAAAAAAAGGAGCTTGGATGAAATAAAAGTGAGATGATGTATATAAAAAGGGTCAACCTTTGATCACTGAATTTTCTCATTCCCATAGCATAGGTTTAAAAAAAGGGGCCACTGGGGCCCTGTAAAAAAAACATAAACTCAATAACAAGTTACAATATCTGTTAAAAGCTACTGTAAATCATTGCATATGATTGGCGCGGAGCAATTTTGTCATAAAAATTTAGCGTTATTTTGTTAATGATAACAAGTTATATGAAACATGGCCCTGATTCTGTAGGCAATTAATTAATAAATTACAATTGTCACCATGATTGTGGGGCAACGTTTGAGAGAAGCATATGAAAGTATAATTCATTCTGGACAAGACAGATAAGATATGACAATAGCCTCCTCATTCTACAATTGAACCGATGCAATTTTATCTTGATTTCTTCATATACCACCCACAGTTTCAATGCCATGATGTTACTTTATTACAGATGTACTACAACAGTTATTTGACCCAAACTCAGTTGGTTACCAAAAGAAAAACTTTTTTTCATCTCTCTTTGAGTCGGTTGTAGCATCATTATCTATTTCCATGCCGTGATGTTACTGTATTACAGATGTACTGCAACAGTTATTTGACCCAAACTCTGTTGGTTACCAAAAGAAAAACCTTTTCTTTCTCTTTGAGTCAGTTGTAGCATCATTATCTATTTCCTGTATGCTACATGCCTCCCGACTGGAAGCATGAGGCCTGTCCTCATCGGCTCGAGATTGCCAAATATCCCGCTATTTGAACTATCTCGATGGCAAATTATCCAGTTAATTTGCATCTTCATCAGCCCGAAGTTGCTATTAGCGGGATATTTGTTCGAGATAATCATCCCAAGATATCTCTGGCTAGTTTGCAAAATATCCCGCTATTTGTCCGGTGCGTCTTCACCAGCCCGAAGACTCGCACTATGCGCGAACACTGAGCAAAATGTCTCGAGCTCAAGTTTCAAGTTTCGAGGTCAAGTCTCGAGCTGATGAAGACGCGATATGTAACTTCGGGATTATTTCCCAAATCAGAAATAGCGTGCTATTTGGCAATCTCGAGCTGATGAAGACAGGCCTATGGTCTACATGCGGCCACCAACGCTTGGCTTTAAACGCTGCCGCTTCTCCCCCATTGTTAACACCCTTTGACGCTAAACAAGATAAATGCCGTCACTACTAGGGAGGTCTTCTATCTGGGTACTATCTTTCTACCCAAAATTCATTTTCTTTCGGATAAATCTGTTGTGGGAGGAGCGCAGCATACGCCTCAAGGCAGTCAAGCAATTGAATGGTCAATGAGAAATGAAAATCTGAAAGCAATTTTCCACTTTCCTTCCGTCTTCTTTGGCTTTCGTTTCATTCTATTCTCATCTTCTGCCTCCTTTTATTGTCTCATTCAATTCCTAGCCTCTGCCTTATTTCTGTGTCTCTTTCTGAACGACATCTGTAGATTTTGCTTTTGTGATATATATTCATTTAATACTGCAAAATAAAGCATTTTTCCAATTTTCTCCTTCCTCTTTGGTTTTATTCAGTTCAAGGCCTCTGCCTTTTTTCATTGTCTATCACTGAACTATAATTATGTGAAGTTTCCCTTTTTTCTTTCCTCTTTTGTCCCATTTATTTCATGGCCTCTGCCTTTCATTAATTGTCTCTTTCTGAACTACGTGTAGATATTGTCTTTTGTGATTTTTTTTTTTTGGAAAAGGGTAGTTATAAGTTACAGCCCTGTTTTTTAATTTTTGTGAAAAGGGTTAATTTATTGGTTACAGCCCTGTTTTTGTGATGTTTTTTTTTAAATGGGTTCAATTATTTCTTGGATCTTTTTCTGTTGTTGCATGAGTGATATGCTCAAGTGACCAGTTCAAATGCCAGGATAATTTGTGGACCTTCTATTTTCACTGGTGCTGTTTTCTTTGTTGGATGTTTGTTTTTCTGATTGGCTGTTTTTAATTTGTATGGTATTCGTTCTGCATGTTGTAAATTTAGAGTTTATGTGATTTTATTTTCATGATGGGGAACGACCACAACTGTTGTGATATTTTCCAATTAGATTAATGACATGATTACATGGGAGAAAAGATGTGAGGTTGAAGCGATGTGTCATCTCATCACATTACAGATGCTGTTTCCCTGTTTCTTTGCAGATTTGGCAATCTATTGCAGTGAATATCTAGAGGACTGCACAACCCGCAGCACAGAGAAAGGTTAGTTTTCCCCAACATTTATATTTTCAACATCTCTGGAATATATTAGTTGGAGTGTTAGGTATTTTGCTCAGCAATTTATGATGTTTTTATTGTAAAGCAATTTTAAAGTGAGTGTCCCCTTGAGCTATGTCTGTATGGGTAAATAAAACCCATATTTCCAAAGAAAAAGATAAATATATATTTTTTCTTTCTTTGAATAGATAGTGTTTTTTATTAATTCAATAGTTTGATATATATTGAAATAAAGTGAATTTCAATACAAACTTTTATTCATAATAGATATTATGAACCAATCAATCTGTACATTGATGATATAACAGATTCATTGGTTCATAAGGGCAGCAGAAGAATTGTAATGCAAAGGGACCCAATAACTTGAGACAATTTCCACCGATAAGAGAGAGATGATTGGCATTAAGAGAAGGTTGTTGTGATATTTCACATTATTATTGACACCCTCATAAATCAACACCATGTGACAAATAATGATATCATATCACGTCACATGACATTCGTGAAGTACAGAGTGACACAAGTTCATGGCTCAATAGGCCTGTCCCTCATCAGACCGAAGTTGAAAAATAACCACTCTTATCAGACTCAGCATATTTTCCTGAAGCTCAAAACTGCCTCGTCACCAGACCGATATGCTCATCACAAACTAGCGCAAATTAGCTTGCTATTTCCCAAAAATGTTTTCGACCAAATAGCCCGCTAATTGGAAACTGCTGGATGATGAGGACGCAAATTAGTTGACTAATTTGAGATCAGGCTAGTTGAAATAGCGGGTTTTTTTGCAACTTCGGTCTGATGAAGACGAGCCTTTTTTTACTATTTTGTGCTGTTTGGAACAAGTTCATGGCTCTGACTCTTTCTGCACTGTTGCTACATTTGATAGTGATCTTGTGATGACGGTAATTGTTCTCCGAAATAACGATGGCCTTGATGAAATCTCGGTGGTGCCTTAGAATTGGACCCAGCTTTCACTTTCTAGGCCTAGCATGAAATTGACTAGACTGGCCACCGGTCTTGGTCCTCGGACTATTAAAGTTGCTTGGCTCAACCGTTATAGTCTGGCCTACCGGTTTGCATTATTTCCATCTAAAATCAAAGACATAATTTTGATAGTGTATTTCATAATTACCTTATTTTTGAGAGCCAGAAGGACGTCAATGCAAAGTGCTGTTTACATGATGTTCTAATGGCTCTTAGCAGATGATGTATACAATAAATTCATTAGGGGCGCGTTCATGCTTGATTTTGAAGGTAGAATGAGCGATCTGAAACGCTCATCGTAAACGCTCATCGTGATCGCAGTTCCACGGTGTAGCTGGTCATGCTTACTTCTCTGGCTCATCCAGGCAATTCTCCTTGTGTGGCATTGTGTGACCTTCACTGTGCATGCTACGTAGACCCACTAGAGGTCAGTGCGTTGACCCCATTTAAACGCGTTTACAATTGTAAACGCATCTTTTTGTGAGTTTACGATCGGCGTTCGTGATCGCCGTTTTTCGGTGATTCTACAAAAGTGAGCATGAACGCAAGCGTGTTTTAAACTAAACACGTAACAGATGCCTGATTCTGGCCGTCAAAATCAAGCATGAACGCGGCCTTAGAGATGACGATGACGATGACAAGGAGAGATGGAGAGAAAGAAAGTGAGAAGAGCAAAGATAGAGAAAGAGTGATTGACAGGGACAAAGAAAGAGAGAGAGAGAGAGAGAGAGAGAGAGAGAAAGAAAAAGAGAGGAGATGCCAAGAAACCCAATGAAACATACAGGAGAGTGTTCCATGGATCGGAAAAGGAAGTATGAAAAGAGAGAGAGAGAGAGAGAGAGAGGGGGGGGGGGGAGAAGGAGGAGTGATGATGATGATGATGATGATGCTAAAGAAGAAGAGAAGATTGAATTAGAAAAGAAAAGAGAATAATTGTAAAGTTACTCTATCAGATATTGTCCCTCTCATAATAATTGCTGGCGAGATTGGGAGAGAAAATAGTTTAAAAAAAAAAGAAAGAAGACGATTGAAGAAAAGAGAAGAAAAGTGAGAAAAGTAAAGGAGAAAGACATTGTGTTAAAAGAAGTAGAAGATATGAACGATAAAAGGGCAGTGGAACAAAAATGATTGGGACAATATGAACAAGAAAGTTGAATTGGGTCAAGCAAGGTCGCGGATTGGTGAGGTTCCTAATCTCGTAGCATGAGCCGCCAACCAATCGCAGGTGTCGAGTGATTTGCCTCTCCGCCTCATATCGTTAGAATCTAAAACAAGAGAGATTAAATAATCGTTGATAAAAGCTGACGACATCTAGTATGCATGCACCAAGAAAAATTAAAGCCTTTTTCTTTAGGGACGCGAGCTGACAGAGTTCGCCTTAAGCTAGGGTGAAGTAGTTTGAATTTTTGATTTCCTTTATCATTTCTGTAGATTTGAAACAGTTTCAGGGAACAATTACCCAAAATCATTTTACTGTTTATGTTTTGGTTCATGATAGTTTTCCATTTTCAGAGGATATTATCAGATTTTGATATTAATTCCCCTAATAACAATTGCTGTTTAATTAAAGGAAAGGGGACCTACACTTATGTACATTTAGGGAAAATGAGTAGTTAATATACTGTATTACACAATAGCATACAAATTTGGCGCTAATCCAAGTTTACTTGTTTGCAGGTTTTTATCTACAATCATCATCCCCTCTAAGCTTTCAAGCTTTTTGATTATTAGCCATGTTATTTTAGATTTGTTATAATTTTTAAGAAGATGTTACATGTATGTCTTCAAAACGCCAACAATTGTTTTCAGTCAAAGTGGACTCCCTTGTATATAATGATGTAGGCTAGAATGTTATTTCATTAAGGGAAAAAGTAGAAAGAAGTAGAGATCCTGTAAATATAATGTTTTCCTCGCTTGAATCATGGGTAGTTCACTTGCACGACCCCAGAAGCTTGAAAAGTAGCCCCCGAAATTTTTAAAGTAATTTTTTCCCTCCACGACCATAATTACAACAGCAATTTTATTTCTTTTGTTACCTTGCCTTCGATAATAGTTTATTTTTCATGCCTTGATAACACTGGGGACAAGAAAATTTGCACACGTGTTTGAAGTATGTTCAAAGCAACACGTAGATTTCTGACCTTTTACACTCACATCAAATGCAATTTATGTATCAATAAATTTTACAACATAAAGAGAAGTCAATTAAACCAATCGTCAGCATTATTTTGACGGATTCGTTGGTTCAAAATAACGCTGACGAAATGTTGTGGTCTAAACCTTCACACATCGGCTTAAAAATTTGTTACAAAGAGAAATGTACGTGAAGTTATGTGGAATGTTGCATAAGGCTGTTTATTGTAGGAGTATAGCTTGATGTATATATATCCGAAAATGAAAGTATTTAGACATAGATTTGCTTCACAGTAAATATGGTTTGTGCCCCCCAGGCAGAGAGTTTTCCTTCTTTCATTTTCATTGTTCTAGGTACATGCAGGATCTTTATTACAGTGAAACCTGTATATAAAGACTACTTGAGGGAAACGTGAAAAGGGGTCTCTTTAGACAGATGGTCTTTATGTATAGGTTCCTTCAGTACAAGTTTCAATGAGAAACCATTTTCAAGGGAAATAAAAAATGAGGTCTTTATAGACAGGTGGTCTTTGATGCTTTCTTTTGGCAAGTCGGTCACACCAGAAAAATATATTTTCTAGAAAGTCTTTTTTCCCCTTTTTTTTTCTTCAGTTACACGATTCGCCTTTGACTTCAGTGTACAACGTGTGATATATATATGACATCATCTTCATCATCAGTATTTGTGCGCTTTCATTTTGGAATTATGTCCCGTTTCAAAAGTACACCTACATTTGAGTGACCTTTAGCCTTTAAAGATGAAGTTGAGTTCTGGTCATGTGATTGCATTGTGAAAGAAACGGTGTGGAATCTATCAGAAAAGGTTGATCATCTAGTATATAAGTATTCGTGTGTATTGCAAGGTTCTGGAATCATCAAAATGATAAGAAATTTGGGCAAATCTAGACAAGGTAATAGCAGTGTACACAGAATGATGTATATGGGACTACACGAGCACATGGCGAAAAAAACCTACCCCCCGATTTTTACGATGTTTCATGTCATATTTAGAATATGAAGGCATTTGAAGAGCCATGCTTTTCAGGGAACATGTTTAATCTGATGTTCTTCCACCCTTGCATAATAACAATGATAACGCTCACAATTTATTTTTTACAGAACTTCCCAGAACTCAACCTTCTCTTTAAAACAAATTTATAAGCAAGTATGAAACTATGAATAGAACTTGGATTTGTTACTTTTAAACTGTGAAGTGTCTGTTTTAGATACATAAATCTTCACTTCTGCAGTTGTCAATAGTTTTGCCCTGTTATTTTTACTTTCTGACCTGTGTTAAAAATACACCTACATTTTAATGATGACCTTTGCCCTCTTGGAAAATTGAAGGCAGGCCTTTCTCCAAAGAAATAGAATGGGGGTTTGATGGTTTGAACTAAAAAGTAACATCATCTTTGCAGGTATCAATACTCAATAGTTTCATTTTGATATTCTAACCTTTGTCATTAGTGCACCTACAATTATGTGACCTTTGTGACCTATGTGATCTTATATGCAGGCCTTACTCCATAGAAATAGAATCAGTGTTTGATGGTTTGAACTGCCAAGTACTATTTAAGATGTATATGACATCATCTTTGCAGGTATCAATGTACATGTAGTTCATTTTGATATTCTAACCTTTGTCATTAGTGCACCTATAATTATGTGACCTTTGTGACCTATGTGATCTAAGACCCCTGTTACACATGCGTCGGCTTTTAAAGTGGGCCCCGGAGGCGGCCTCACACCTGCAATTTGAAGCCGCCTCGAGATCATCAAACCCCTGTTACACATGATCTCGGGCCCGCAATTTTGCGTCTACACATGGGCCGGCCTCACGTCGCCTTTTCACGAGCTGATGTTGGGGCGGACTCCAGAAAGATAGAAAGAGAAAGTGATAGAATGATAACAACAAAGAATAACATAAGAGAAGGTCATAGAAGGAAGAAACAAAGAATAACATAAGGAAAGACAGAAAGAGAAAGTGATAGAATGATAAAAACAAAGAATAACATAAGGAAAGACAGAAAGAGAAAGAAGGATAACAAAAAAAGAATAACATAAGGAAAGACAGAAAAAGAAAGTGATAGAATGATAAAAACAAAGAATAACATAAGAGAAGATGAAAGAAGGAAGAAACAAAGAATAACATAAGAGAAGATGAAAGAAGGAAGAAACAAAGAATAACATAAGGAAAGACAGAAAGAGAGGTTATAGAAGGAAGAAACAAAGAATAACATAAGGAAAGACGGAAAGAGAAGGTTATAGAAGGAAGAAACAAAGAATAACACAAGGAAAGACAGAAAGAGAAAAGGATAGAATGATAAAAACATTTCACATGAGGAAAGACAGAAAGAGAAAGTGATAGAATGATAAAAACAAAGAATAACATAAGGAAAGACAGAAAGAGAAAGAAGGATAACAAAAAAAGAATAACATAAGGAAAGACAGAAAAAGAGAGTGATAGAATGATAAAAACAAAGAATAACATAAGAGAAGATGAAAGAAGGAAGAAACAAAGAATAACATAAGAGAAGATGAAAGAAGGAAGAAACAAAGAATAACATAAGGAAAGACAGAAAGAGAGGTTATAGAAGGAAGAAACAAAGAATAACATAAGGAAAGACGGAAAGAGAAGGTTATAGAAGGAAGAAACAAAGAATAACACAAGGAAAGACAGAAAGAGAAAAGGATAGAATGATAAAAACATTTCACATGAGGAAAGACAGAAAGAGAAAGTGATAGAATGATAAAAACAAAGAATAACATAAGGAAAGACAGAAAGAGGGAGTGATAGAATGATAAAAACAAAGAATAACATAAGGAAAGACAGAAAGAGAGAGAGTGATAGAACGATAAAAACAAAGAATAACATAAGAGAAGGTGGCAAGCACGCCCGATGTATTATGTTGATAATGATGACAGGTTACGTCACTTCCGCTTATAAGCCGGCCCCGAGTCCACTTTGGTGTTACACATACCGATTGCGGGACTGAGGCCGGCCTCAAACCACATCCAGAGGTGGACTGAGTCCACCTGGCCTCAGTCCGGCTTTTCGAAAAAAGTTGGTGTTACACATACGTCGAGCCGACTCCGGGGCCGGCCTCAGTCCACTTTCAGACGTATGTGTAACAGGGGTCTTATATGCAGGCCTTACTCCATAGAAATAAAATGGGGGTTTGATGGTTTGAACTGCAAGGTACTATTTAAGATATATGACATCATCTTTACAGGTATCAATAGTTTCATTTTGATATCCTAACCTGTGTCACCTACAATTTAGCGACCTTTGGCCTTTATGAAAATTACACTTTCCCCATAGGCAAGTGGAAATAGAACCAGAGGTTTGATCATGTACATCATAGGCCTACTAGTTTGATTCTTGTAAACACGTACGCCCTTCCTTCCACATTCGTGCCATTTGGGCTTGCGGAACCGACCTAGCGGGCGGCTTCATTATCTGCTCACTTGTAACTGTAGCGCCAATATTGGTTTTTCTAGTTATACCCCCCAGTGGGTCAATGTCCTTTGAGCAGGTCCTTGGTTGCCGCCGCCGACCGCTGATGATGATGCTGTGCCTCGGATGACGTGCTCTCTCTGTGTCCGTGTGTGGCTTCCCTGTTGTGGCAACTTCAAAGTGCGTTCCCCGCCATTACTGTCTTGTTCACACAATTGTCCAAATCGTTCTCATGGTTGAATATTTATTTTTGTACTTGGTCAGGGACCTGTTTCACGAAACCTCTTGTCAATGAAAAATGACAGAAATCAGTGACAAATCTGCTGATATACAATCAGAAGCAAGGATTTCACTAGCTTATATGACATAAACTGTCATTTGTCACAGATGACTTGTTTTGTGAAATGGGGCCCAGATCATGAGAAAAGGAAAAAAAGGTAAAACCCCTTCTCCTCCTTGGTCAGCTTTTCTTCCCAAGATCCTAGTGTTGTTATTGCCCATCTGATATTAAATATTTAATAAAAGAACATAATGAAAGGACACAGATTATCTATGAAATATGTTATACATTTTTAAATCAATAATTGCAGAGGAAATGTAGATAAGAGGCCTGCACAAACATAGTTGACAATTGGTACATTTTGATTCGATTGAAGGCTTAACAATTTATGACAAAGCAAACAATATTTCATAGGTTGAAGAACATTATGTTATCAAATCATGTGATACTGTATAATAGTCATATAGAAATAGCTTTGAGAAAAGTTCATTTTGAAGGGATAAGAAGTTAAGAAAAGAAAAGTCCTGTCAATTTACAAATAATCTTTAGGAGCCAGAACGGCATTAACGCTTGAATGTAAAATTCTTAGTTAACGCCCCTTCTAGTTTATAAAACGGAAACATAATATCCAAGAAGCCGTTATTATCGCCTCACCCCATTTGTGTACTGGCAGAATTTTTTTTCCCCTTCTTCGTATATTCATATTGGATTTAGTCAAAGTTATTACAAATTCTAGTCTGAGGCAATAGGATTATATGTATGTTTGGAGCCAGAAGGGCATTAACTTATATACTGTCACATGGGGCTAATGCCCCTCTCGCTCTCAACAGAAGATATGAAAGCGATTAGAACCAACATTTGTATTTGCAGGCAAGTACATGTAATTATCTTCTACTCAAGTTCGTTCTGCCATAGGGCATAGTGTAAACGAAATCGAAGCCAACCGCATCGATTAAAGAGTGTTCAGAAACAGGCCCATTCACACATGGTTGCTTGTTGCCAAAACAAAAATTGTGAATGAATTGTGAATACCAGTTATAGATATTCAAAGTGATTCATTTGCAAAAATCATCAAAATTAATTGTAAAAATTGATGTTAAAAGGTGGTATGTGCATGTAGTGCTCGTAAAAAAAGGAAATTGATTGGAATATTGTTGAAATGGTCCCTTATTAACAATTCTTTATTTTGTAGCAACAGATTTTCACGCCAGACCTGCAGAATTATTTTGGCTAATTTGATGATCAATTTTAATTCTTTCACAACAAAGTGGAAATAAAATTATTTGTTTGCTTCATCCTGGTAACCATTTCCTCTCCCGGGTATTGTGCTGTGGATTTGGACCTAAGAATTGTGACCTAAAGTCGTGTATCACCAAACCACTAGTTTATATTAATGAAAAAGATAAATACCCCAGGGGGGTGTTTCACAAAGATCCTATTAAAGTCGAACTTAACTTTAAGTTGGAGTTAAAAATTATGGAGAGCCATTTGTAGTCTAAAAATAAAATATATTAAAAAGCGGAAATTCAAATATTTTAGACTTTTTATAAACTCCACATCAAGAAAATGAAATGTCAATAGAAAATATGAATTATTTGAATCAACATTTTATGCCTTTTAAAATAACTTTTACAAAAAGATGCTAAATAAGAAGCTAAAGATCCTTAATTGTTAAGTCCAAGTGAGATAAGTTTAACTTAGAATTTTTGTGAAGCACCCCTTTGGTCATTTATAAAGGAATATTCATTTGGGCTGATCAACTGATGTGAATGATGTACTGATGTGAATGGGAGCTGGACGCCTTGTGGCACAGCAGAGAGGAGGAACGTAGGGTCAGCTCAGGTGCATGCCACCCCAGTCGATTCAGCTGTTCATTAGCAGAGAGAGAGAGAGAGAGAGAGAGAGAGAGGAAGAAAAGAGAATGAAAGAGAGAGAAAGAGAGAAATGAGAGAGGATATATTCTTTCCAGGACTTGAAAGAGACAAGGGCAGATAAAGATATGTGATATAAAGACAGGAAAACTCTAAATCAGACAGAGGGAGAGAGAGAGAGGGGGGGGGGGGGGAGGGAAAGAATGAGAGAAAAATGTTTGTAGGGGAGATATCATATCCATTCAACATATAAATGATCTTTACTTGAACTATTATAAAGAGAACCTAGCAAAGGATTTGTAATGACCCCCCCCCCCTTCTCCTCAGCATCACAACACTCAATGTTCATCTTAATTTGTAACATTTAATCTGTACTAATTCTGCGTTCATGAATTATACCCAACCCCACAAGTGTATGTGTGCATTAAACTGAATGGGTTAAAGGAATGCATTTCTGAAGTGTTACAGTATCATTTTAATAGAGCCATTTTGCAGCTTGTGTGGGGAACCATGGAGAGCATACTATGTGGTCCTGCAGAGAGCATGGCCATGTTCATACTATGATATAGTCTGTTTAGAGCCAGAAGGGTGTTCACACATAGATTTAACACCATTCTGGCTCCAAATAGACAATAATATCATGTGTTAATAGAGCATTTCATAAACCTTTACTGATATCGATTGATCAGTTAATTGGTAACAAAATAGTTTTTTATTCATTTTCTTATTTTATCAAATTATTACTTAATTTAGCCAATAATACAAAATTAGTCACTAAATTATTGAAAAGAAACCATACTGTCTGCCAATCATTTAAATAGTATATTGATACAAATTAAAAAAATGAAATAAATGATATTACAAGTATTGTCAATAAAGCATTCAATGAAGTAATCAATCAAGCAATCGACCAAGTTATCAATCAAGCATTCCTTTAAGTATTCAATCAAGCATACAATCAAGTAATCAATCAAATATTCAATTAAGTAATCACAGAAACAATTAAGTAATCAATCAAGCAATTGACCAAGTAATCAATCAGGCATTCAGCTATAAAATAATCAAGCAATAAATCTAGTAATCAATCAAGCAATCAGTTAAAAAATCAAGCAATCCGTCTATGATCAACCAATCTAATAATCAAGCAGGCCAAGCATTAAAATAATTATTACACCTAGCATTCAGTTTATATCAAGTTATCTTTTCTATCTATTTTTGTTCAAGTGTGAAAGTACTCCCATGGCTTTAAAAAGCTACAAAGTAAATAGGGTAAATATGAATTCTGTTCGTTGCGGAATCTGCACTCCAGCTGTGTGTTTACTTCCATCTCAATGACCTTTGACCCTCGATGCTGTACTTCCACAGAACATGAGGTCTTCATTACTGTCTAATTCGGTTTGATGTCAATTTAGCTTGTAGCTGGTAGTTATTATCTTTTATTTGAAGAAAAAAAATTGATGTCATATTCTGGTGGCTTCATCTGCTTTTGTGCATAGCAGTGTGGATGTCAGTTATAAGAGGCAGAAGTTTAAAAATTGAATTACATGGATAATGATGATAATGAGTTAGTTTGAAGTTCAAACAGAATAACTTATAAGAAATTATTATAGGATTTTATTTGTAGCCATAATTTTCAAAGAAAATATATAATAACAAAGCTAGTGAATGTCTGTTTTTTCAAATGCATAATAGTAATCCATTGAGGAATGAAGCATCATTTTTTTCTATTATACTGTATGTTACACTAGATATCATTGCAGTGAGGCAGAATAATCAATTTTGCATAGAGTTAATGCCCTAATGGCTCTCACCAGAGAATACACCCTCTTCAGCTTGGAATACACCACTTTCCATAATTTTTTTTGATGAGTATGTTTAATATTTGGCAATACATGTTTAAATCCACCTTGGTTTTTTTGTTTTTGTTGCAAAGATCAATAAATTTGATACATTTGGTGAGTTAAACTATAGAGGGCAGTGTACTCATTTGGATAAATGTGTGTTGAAAAAATAAAGAGTAAAGTTTGAAAAGGAAGAGTTCACAAGATTTACCACATAAGTCTATTGTATGGCTGTACGAAAACCGTGTAATATCCCTGTGATTAGTAACCTTTTTTCCATTCTAATCATAATCATTTAAGGTCCCGTTCTTGTCTGAAAGTCTGTATGGTACAACATTTAAGTGGACAGGGCTGATCAGGGGTGCACACTGATGATTGGCTAGCTTTCATGTCAACTATCCTCTCCAGGGTGGTGTTTCACAAAAATCCTAAGTTGAACTTATCTCTAAGTTGGACTTAACAAATATGGAAAGCTGTTAGCATCTTTGAAAATATTTTGTAAAAGTTATTTTAAAGGCATAAAATGTTGATTCCAATCATTCAAATTTTCTATCATCAAGGAGATTTCATGTTCTTGATGTGGAATTTGTGAAAAGACTAAAATACAATTTTTCCTTTTGAATATATTTTATTTTATGGCTACATATCGTCCTTGTTTTCACGAAGTGACGGTAGTGAGGAAAATCGTCACGCAAAGTGAATGCAATTTTTTTCACTACCGTCACTTCGTGAAAACGGCGACGATATGGCTCTCCATAATGTTTAAGTCCAACTATTAGAGTTAAGTTTGACTTAGGATCTTTGTAAAACACCTCCCTGATCTAGTTTACTTATAAATACAACATTTCTTTACAGAACAATATTATCCAGTCAGAACGCCCTTTTCACTAAACGATGACGTTTCTTTATACAATTTTCGTACAAACTTCCTCTGTGAGTCCAAACAGGCTCCTAACTGGATGAAGATAGTTTCACTAAACGATGACGTTTCTTCATACGTTTTTCATACAAACTTCCTCTGGGAGTCCAAACAGGCTCCTAGCTGGATAGATGAAGATAGAACTTGAAAGGCTCGGTGCACTTGTCAGAAAACATAAACCAGACACATGTTAGATAGTCAGGGGTAGATTTAACGAGAACTCCCGCTGCTTGATCCACTAGATTTCCGAGCCCGAATCCAGCTCTGATTTGGTCTACATCTTGCTCAGGTATGCTCTTGTGGAGTCTTGTCCATGCGTCTTTTGCTGTCTCTTGCCATCCCGTCATCTTTCTGCCGTCTTTTATTTTCATATAGCTTGTTCAAAATAGAGAGGCAGTTTATATGAACTTGTGTGAAGAAACGTTGTATAAAGAATCATCGTGTAGGGGGTATACACTACAGACGGGAAAACAACATTGCATAAAGAAACATAGTTTACACAGACTATTTTGGAAGAGAACTGTTGGCATGACAGCTGGCCAATCATCAGTGAGCGTTTACTATAAGCCCCGCCCAGTTATATGATTTTCATACGATTCGATGTTCAGACCTGAGCGAGACCCTGTTTTTTTTAATGACAAGTTTTTGTTTAAACGATGCTAAAACGATGCTAAAACACATTTCATTATTCACGTTGCATTTTACTACACTGTAGATCCTTAATACAACTTGATAGAATATAACTATTTAATTACTTATTATATAACTACAGTTGTCGTATAGCGATACATTTCTATCCTGTTTGGTTTGCACGACTTTGCTCATACTTGCCTTTATACTTCTCTTTCTGTTACTTTGTTTGTGTTGCCCCTCTCACCCGTTCTCCTTTCTCTATTTATCTCTCTTTCTGTCTCCCTTTTGCTCTCCTTTCTTGCCTCTTCCTCTCTGGCCATCTTTGGATGAATTCTCGAACTCTCCTCTCCTCTCCCTATCTACAATATATATTCTATGAACCCTCTACATTTGTATGTACCCTCTCTAACGTCCGCTCTATTTCAATTTTCTCTATTCTTCCTCTTTTTCTATCTTACTTCTTTCCCTTTTCTGCCTGACATGTTTTCTTTCTGTTATCCCTTTCTCTTATAATCTTTTCCTATATCTGTCTATTCTTTCTTTTCTCCTTGCCTATGCTTTAGCCTTTATGTATTTCTTCACATCTTTTACTTTCTCTCTTTTTTCTCTTTCTTTGATGTATTCATGAAACCTAGAAGGATTATCTAAAACTAAGATGGGATAAACAGAATAATCCTCTGGAATGGAATTACATGCAGAAATTCCAGAAGTTTGTTGGTCTGTTCAGAAATAATCCAATGATTATAAACTGCAAAATAGATATATGCCATGAATTGGTTTCACTAGATCTGTTTCTTCTGTACCATGATAATGAAATCATTGATGATGGTTTCATTTTCATTATTAATGCATTTGTATTTCCATTGAGTTAATTATAAAAATCTTGATGTTGTCTGTAACAGGTTATGAGATGGTAGCGATAGTTTTAGCCATAACATACTAAGCCAAGGATATCTGACACATTGCCTATGACATCTATGATTTAAGAAGACAATCTTGTACCTGATCATTTTATGTATTCAATTTGGAAGCCTAACCAGAGCTTGGATCACACTAAAAAGTAAAATACACATTGATAGTTTTGATGCTGATATAATATTATGTTAATAACTCCACAAGATCATAATGTACTTGTGTGGGACACCAAAGAACCAGACAACCGTGGACTTGCCCAACCCCAGCAGAAA
This sequence comes from Strongylocentrotus droebachiensis, assembly GCA_035222895.1. NCBI lineage: Eukaryota > Metazoa > Echinodermata > Echinoidea > Camarodonta > Strongylocentrotidae > Strongylocentrotus > Strongylocentrotus droebachiensis. The sequence goes on from JAVYIG010003649.1 coordinate 15,999, forward strand.
ACTGAATGACCAAATATCATGGACCTGTCCAGGTATTTTACCAAAATCAAATCATTCTCTTGGAGCGACACCAGTCTTAACTGCACATCTTTTCTCATAAACGGACAAAGGTATTTAAGATATTACTGCCTGAAAGCAGGCCATGGTAGGCTAGAATCCTGACACTTTTGACTCCCAAACCTGCCCACAATTCATCACTGTCAGTCTACCAGGGGTGTGGGATCTTGCAAGCCAGAACAGTTGTTCTGTGAAGACAAAAAGGCTGTGATTATAAATGGCGAGACAAGAGAGATAGAAAATGAGACATGTTAATAAGTTTAAAGGTAAATTCTCAAATTCATGCAAAAATGGTGTTTCAAAATATACATGAAAATCATATTTATTGTGAACGGATGATTGAGATTGCTCAAAGATCTTACCATTTAAATGAATTGTGACAATTTTATGAATAGGAGATTATACTGCCAAGTTTGCATCATTGCTCATACTCAAAAAATAAAAGAGAATGGCCCAACCTAGTAGCCTTGGGGAACCCCCTCATCAGATATTGACAATGCAGTGTAGTAATGGGTTGTTTGCACTAATGAAAATTGTGAAAACAATCTCAATAATGACATCATATTACGATATAGAAAGTTGTAATCACAGACATACATGTACATTATTTGTGTCTCAGAATAAAAGCAATTGAGGGGGGGGGGGGGGGAGGTGTAAAAATTGATGTCAAATTTCATTTCTCGTTCTGATACATCACTTGTGATGGATTTTTTTCCGTAGACATATTTCATAGTTCAGTCAATGAAATGTCATGGCCAATCATACCATCTAATACTAATGATGTTCTCACTTTGTTGTGGCATACTTAAAAACAAACCGTCAAATTTAATTCCTGCTGTTATGTGGCACAAATAACCGTAGTAAACAACTTTGATGCACGCAAAGATTATTGTTTTATTTTTAACCTCATGCAGTCACACATGTGCCTGTACTTTTGAAGTTAGAATTTTTCAAAGTGTAAAGCACTTCTTTTATCTCCTAAATGAAATATTACACCTCTCTCTCCGGAATCTGATCACATGTCTTCTTTTGAAAATGCTTGATTTTGATTTATTGAATATTTGAAGTCCTAAAATATTTTACAGAAAGAGAAACTCGTAAAATCTTATCTGTCAGGAGTACCATCAATAGCGCATCACTTATACCATTTTATGGTGTATTATTAAAACAATTTTTGTAACATATTTGACAAGTCAGAGGTTAACTCCAATTCGCAGTGATCCTGAAACTGACATACTGCATACATGTATCGGATGAAACTGAAATATTTTTATCAATTTTTGTCTGCTTTCTGTAACAGTCCCAGGTGTTGTTTTTATGATATCATACCTTTGCACCATTTGGCTGAGTGATTAGCACTTTGGTTGCTTTCTTTGCCTCCCTGCATAGTCACTTGTTTGCCACTCATGCAATTTTTCACAAAACAACAATGATGGAAGTATTGCTTTTTACAACAGAAGGGCTTTGCAAAATTACTGGTTTGCAGTCTCGATTAGCTCCATACAATAATCCTTTTAATGCTGGTATTGATTAATATTGCACTAGAAACAGTTAAATAATCTTGAAGCCTTTGGTATATCTACCCCATGATAATTATGATGAGGTATAGGGAAATTATTTGTTTGGCATAAAAAGTTAAAAAGAATAATGTTTTATGCAACTTCTTATTGTGCTGATTAAAATAAGAGTTCATTAACAAGAACTATCCACCAGAATATTGCCTACATTCTGTTGTCTGTTGTCTCCAACTCCGAAAGTGCTGGAGGAGATATCATTACATCAATTGAGATTAGAACCTAGATTTGCCTTGACTTACAATTTCAACATTTTTTTTATTGAAGAAGAAATAATTGTACTTAGAAGAACACTTTCCTTTTTTCCCCTTAACATTTAAGCATAACTATAAGGCTGATTTTGATATTTTTTGTCCACCAATGTCATATTATTAAAAACAATTCTACCCAAAACTTAGTTGTTACTTTCAGTTTCTACTTTGAACTTCACTCTGAAATATGCTGAAGAAACTATATCCATTTCAAAATTCCCTAGCATCTATTGATCCTTGAAGCTTAATAGCACATGTTTGCTCTCAACCGAGCTAAGACTTGTTTGTTTCGGCAAAGAATGTCAAAAATCTCTTTTTGTTGCCACTTATGAATTCATTTAGTCTGTGACAGAGTCGCATTATCCGCACACCTCTATAATTTCATCTCGAACAATTTTTTGGGCCGCAATCTGGAACGGTTTTGAACTCAAGGTAAGGCGGAGAGATGGAATGTATTTCTGAGAAGGGGAAAAGAAAGTCTAGTCATAGCTTGTTGCAAAGCAGAGAATTAATTGTAATGCTTTGCCAATTTTCAGGGGTGATGAGGATCTGCGGGCGGATCACTTTGTTCTTTCGGAACAAGTCTTTGTCCAAGAATATTTTGGTCTTGGTCACGTTCCTCTGCTCATGCAGGAATGGGTAATAATTTTGTAGCAATACAAAGATCATTTTACAAGGAAAAGTCATTATTGGTTTATAAAAAAACGTGTAAGAACAAACAAAGGGGGAATCTTTGTTTAAATAGTGAAAATAATAAATCTTAAAACAGTTACAACATTTCTTATATTTGATTTTTTTTTCATGATTCTGTTTTATTGCCTTAATTTTCATTAAAAAAGAACATTTCTCTTTGTTTGCTTACGTTTTATAGCACTTGTAGTAGCCTAAATTGGTGGTAGAGACGATGGTTAAATAAGGGCTAAACATCGACAGGTGATGGGACACATGGGCTCCTGAAGTGAGAACCCCCCCCCCCCATTATTTCAAAACTTTGACAAGGGGCTCATGTATTTGGACTATAAAAGCCCGCTCAGACCTCTTTTTAAAGAAGTGGTTGGGGGGCCATGGTTGGGGGCTGCTTTCAAATGTGTGTCACATGTCTTTATTGTTCTCTTTTCCCTACACCTTTCTTCTATCTCCCCTCTATGTTTTCCCTCTTTCTATTTCTATCTCTCCAACACCCTGTTCTCTACCCCCCTTCCTCTTTACCCCGCTTCCTCAACTTCCAAACCCATCCCCATCCTCTGGATTGCATCTTCCTCACCACTTGCTCTCATCCATCCCCAATCTGTGGAATTAATTGTCAGATGGGACCGAACATTCAGAGGTGAATATACACATAAAACCTACCAGGTGTTGGTTCCGCAAATTCCCTCTTATTAATACCATCTGGCGGGACGGGCGGGCACGGTAACGGTCGCCTTGCCTCACCTGTCGTCTTGTTCTTTTGTCGGGCCATGAGATGCATCTCCATTAGTCCAAGATGGATTGAGCTTGAGATGATGTAAGACCAATCAGAGTTTCCTGAGAATATGATGCGAGTTTGAAGCTCAAGTTATCTCTTAGCTGGAGTTGTGCAATCCCTGCTCACCAGAGAGATTAAACAGGAGCTACATGGGATGAGCATTAGAGTCTGAGTGTGCCTTCATCAGCCAATCAGCCCACTAAATGACTCGATGAAATGGTATTTCATGAACCAGCCTTAGTTTGACCATGGTAATAGCTTGAGCTCTGCCCTAAACATAATGGCGCATTAAAACACACACACACACACAAAAAAAAAAACATGATGGTGCATTAGCTCTGTATTTATGTCATTACTGTGAATTAGCTCCAGCTAATTGCAATTGGGCCTGGATCAGAGGTTATGGATCCCTGGATCAGAGGTTATGGTCTGACATGTAAATGGGCCTTTTCTTTTGTTGGTCCGTGATGACATTGAACTCACGTTTCAAAAAACAAACAAACAAAAAATAATGGTGCATTAACTCTGTATTTATGTTGTTACTGTAAATTAGTCCCAGCTTAATTGCAATTGGGCTAATTTCCCTGGATCAGACGTTATGATCTAACATATTAACTGGGGCTAATGAAAACGGGCTTTTCCTTTTGTCGGTCTACGATGACAATGAACTCAAGTTTGAATTGTTGGTGTGGCTCAGACCCAACAACGTAGGTCCCCGTGGACCCCAATTTTTTGATGGGTTGGGGCGGAAATATGAGAGGTGCAATTTCGCGGGGTTTGGCAACATGGATGTGCTGACGAAGAATGGATGTTGATGGAATGTTTACTCTCTGATGTTTTGGCAGAATTTAGGTTGCTAAGAGTTTTTTGTGTGTACATCTTTGTTCTTGTTGTGTTAAGGCCATCAGGGGTGCCTTGTGAAATGGAGAGGGATCAGAATTGAAACTGTTGCAATTTGTCATTTGATTCATAATTCCTTACGACACTTTGAGTTATATCTCCATCAACGAATCAAGCAGGATAACTGCTCTTTGTAGTGTGAAAGCCATCCTTTTTAGTACGATGTCTTTATATCCTTTAAACAATGCATGATTTTCCCTTTTGACAGACATACAAGAAACATAGCTGACTTTGAATGTATGCAGTGCGTGCCAACCAGGAGTAAAATGTCAGACACCGGCTGTAAGAGTCGCAGTTCTCTCACACATTTTGTGCCTTGTGCAAATAGGGGGTCAGGCCCCAGAGGAGTCTATGCCAGGCCCCATTTTCAATTACAAGAAAGGACCAGTGTTCAGGTACCAGGAAAATACTTGAAAATGATTTTATGAGATTATGATATTTTGATTCCTTCCACAAGCTTTGACTTATTGGTACTTCTGTCTTGTCTATATCATTATTATCGTCATCATGTCATCATCATCATCATAACGATACTCATTACCATTATCATCATCATCATCATCATCATCAACAAAATCATCTTCATTCCATCATGCTTATCATTTATATGCTCATCATGATTATCCTTCTCCTCCTCCTCCTCCTCCTCCTTCTCTACCACATCTTCATCATCATTACCATCATCATCATCATCTCCTCTTCTTCAAAGCAATTAACTCCTCTACCTTTCTTCTTCCTCCGTTCCATACCAGTTTCTTGCTCTATATACACGTAGGCAGGCTCATCTTATGAGCCTCCCGACTTTCACAATCAAGATGTTGTGCATGTATCGTTTTTAGCGGTTATCATAATGATCCGCAAAGTATATCTCTATCCATACAAGTCTTTCTTTCTAAGAAAACAACCTCATCCAAACACAAACATATGTATACCCTCAGGCTCTCTGTCCTCCCCTCACCCTCGCTAACCGCGGCCCTAACCCAAGGCTTGAAGATGTGTGGATGATGGGTCCATTGCCAAGGACTTACGCATCTCTCCTTCTCTGTCTCCTCTCTTCTCATAATCTCTGTCTTGCTTTCCTTCTTTCTCTTTTTTTTCTTCAATCTCCGTCTTGCTTTCCTTCTTTCTCTTTTTTTTCTTCAATCTCCCTGCCCTCTCTTTCTGATCTCCTGTTCTTCCTTCCTTTCTCTTTCTCACCCTTTCTTTCTCTTTCTCTCCTTTTCCTGCTCTTTCTTTCTAATTCTCTCTCTCTCTTTCTCTCTCTCTATCTCTCTCTCTCTATCTCTCTCTCTCTCCCCCTCTCTCTTTCTCCTTTCTTTCACTAGACCTTTCTGTTGTTATTATTCCCTCTTTCATTTTTTTCTTTTGATACTGGTTTGATCTTTCTCAAAACTACTTCTTACCCCCTCTCCTCAATCCTTTCACATCTCATACACTCTCATCTCCTCTGTCTGTTGGTTTGTCTGTCTCTGCCTTTCTCTCTCTGTTTCATACACTTACCATCTTTATAATTATGTCTTTATTACTCTCTCTCTGTCTCTCTGTATCTCGTCATTCCCCTCTCTCTCTCTCTCTCTCTCTCTCTCTCTCTCTCTCTCTCTCTCTCTCACCTTGCCTCTTTGTCCCACACCATCTCTCTCTCTCTCTGTCTCTCTCTATCTCTCTTTGTCATCTTTTTCTTTCTCCATCTTACTCTTTCTCTCTTCAATATCCCTCATATTCTATCATCCCTCCACCCCCTTCTCTCGTCTCTCTCTCACCATCTCTCTCTCTCTCTCACTTGTCTCTCCATCTCCTCTCCTCATCTCTGCCTGTCTTCCACTCCTGGATGCCTGTGAACTTGTGGGACTGCCTCGTCTCCACCCGTCCAACCCACAGGCACCATCCTAATCCAACCACAAATCTCAGCCCCAGTTTCTGAGCTGTCACAAGTCTAGCTCCCATGCCTTAGACGTTCTTCAAGTCATCACCGTGCCCTCTTTTCCTTCATATTTTTTTCCTCCTATTTCTTTCCATCATTTATTTATTGAATAATACATACATAAGAAACACATAATTATATCGATTACAAAGAAAAACAAATGAATTATACTTTTATCACAAAATCAAATATACATAAAAACATAATCAACATTTTCTGAGCTGTCACAAGTCTAGCTCCCATGCCTTAGCCGTTCTTCAAGTCATCACCGTGCCCTCTTTTCCTTCATATTTTTTTCCTCCTATTTCTTTCCATCATTTATTTGTTGAATAATGCGTACATAAGAAACACATAGTTATATTGATTACAAAGAAAAATGCATGAATTATCCTTTTATCACGAAAATTAATATACTTTAAAAAACAAACATAATCAACATTTTTTCCCACAGGTGATACTTTTCAAAATTTTCCTTCGTCTACTAACCCCTTGCTACCTTTGGTTGACGAATGCAAGAGGCGCTGGACTGCCTCACTTGACATTTGTCACATGCAAAGTGTATACTCCAAAGAATGTGGCTTTTTAATCCACACCCAATAAAGGTTAACAGTAACTCCTTCTCCTTCTCCTTCTCCTTCCTCAACTTCAGGCAATTTCAGCCTTTTGCGTCACCTCTTGAAATGGCAATGATTTATTGCTTAACCAGGACATGATTTCTAGAGGATATACAGTGGGGTATTGAATGGCCCTTGGGTTAATTTTTTCAAAATTGATTGAGATTGTGTTCATTGCATGATTATGGTCAGCCAGGTTCATGTGTGTCTTTCCCATACACTCCCGTATTGAGGGAGGCAGTTGAAGATGAAATGCTGAATACCAGATTCACTGAAATCTATGGTAGATGTGGAATAACTTTTGACTGCAATTTCTATAGATCACACTGGTGTGAATAGGGGAACTAGATCTTGCTTAGAAGAAGCAGTCTAATCAGTATAGCTGGTATTGTTACATGTTTAAACTTAATGTGAGTTATTTACTGAGAAAGACATCGTTATGCTTGATCGTGAGACAGCAATGACCAAATGTTACTTGATTTGTAAGGGAACCCACTCTCTGTCTGATATAATTTAATCATTTGACTGCATGGCAAATTCCCCTCTGATGTTCAAAATTGGACAAAGGCAATTATTTTGGAAAAGAATGTACCGGTACTGTAAAACATAGTTAAGGGAGATTTTTTGTTAATAGTCACATGTTTTCTCGTTTAATCTGAGGTAATGATCTTGTTTTATTCCAGAACACTCTGCAAACTTTCAGAAACCATCCTTACCCCATCATTGCAGATAAAAGTTCTCATAAATCCTGCAGTCAATATATACCACCACAGCCTGGTATGAGACTATCTTGAGCTTCTCTCTCAATCACTGTACAGTGTGCCGTAATCCGCGTCTCCTGAACACCAAAAACTTTGTAGGTCATCGTTTATTTCAAATTTTTCAACCCCCTTTCACGCTGGCATTGGTGAGCCCTGACGCTTCATAGGTGATGAGCGATGTGTTTATTAACATGTTCAAATATTATTACATACAGACGAGTGATGGGTATTACTTACTATATCAATCATAATTTAGTCACTTTTTTATATTAAATGTCAGCTTTTTAAGATTCTTGTGTCGGTTGGGTCAATATACAGTATTAAAAATATCTTTATCAAGACAGAAAAACGCATGGGTCACATGGAACTTATAATGTGCTCTTTTTCTTCAATTGATTGATTTATATGCATCACCTATACTCAGATTGTAAATTATTCTTGTTTTCCTTGGTATGTTAATGTATCTTGGTAACTCATTCTTTTTCTGTTCTTTCTTTTACTTCCAAATTGCATATTGGACACAGTCCTTACTGTCCTTTAGAACGATAATTGAAAAGGAACATAGTTTATTTTGCCCCTTCTCAAAGAAAATAAGGCAAGCAGAGTATTTCTATGTACTATTTCTTCACAATGCCATTCTCTCCTGCTGTGATCGCCTGTCTTCCAGGCAGAGGTTATTTTCAAACACTCTCACTCATACTGTTTTTAGTTGGTCTCTAGTTAAGAACATAGTCTTATTTATAACTTTTATTGATAACTTACTCTTCTTTGCCTAGGAAAAGCCTAGCTGTGAGGAGAAAGGACAGTTTGATACAGGCCTTTACACACCAAACCCAGTTTATCACTTTCTGTAGTAAGATGAGAAAAATAATTCAATTTTCTTCCTGAAAGCCAGGCTATATTGAAGCCACTCTAATCCAGATACTCTCCAGCACTCAAACCAAACTTGTGCTGTAGAAGCACTTGACCTCATCTCAGGTCACGACCTTTTGACCACAAGGACACACCTCCAAAGAGAGAGAGAGAGAGAGAGAGAGAGAGAGAGATGAAGAGGAGATGGTTGATGAGTTTAGCCCTGGCCATGGCCTCTAGGTAGTCTTATTACTCAGACTCCTTCTCTCACCCTTTCAAGAAATGGGTTACTATAAACCTTAGTTATAAAAGGAGAAAACATTTAATTTCGCTTAAAAAGCAATATTATGTTATTGTCTTTTCATCTACTTCTCCTGTTTGTATAGATTACAAAGTTAGAAATATGTGTGGGTCTACATAATTACTGTTATTTAGAAAGTTCTATCTACATTGGGGTCTGTTTGTGGGCACTATGAAAAGATAACTGTCAAATTGAATGTAGGAAGTCTTTCATATTCTACAGACCTGTTTGGTTTTTATCAGTGATGGGGGCAGGAATAGTCCACTTATTGCTTTTGTTGTACATGTAGCCCAAGTCTCTTCCATATCTGTTTTTCACAAATTATCGCTATTTTACTTCTTCTTTTCTCATCTGTTTGAAATCCACTAAAAAAACATTTAGCTAGATATCTTTAGAAAATATTACCTTCACTAATGTGCATGTACTAGCAGAAACTTGAACAAACTGTTAAAAAAAAGGAAAAGGGCAAAAAGGTATTTTATACTTTACTGAAAAGTTCAAAAAAGATTAATATAACCTCTTTTAATTCATATTCAAAGAAAGTTAAAAGTTGACTGGTGGTCATGAAATAACTTTATTGAAAAAACTATGGAAGTAAACAGAAAAAGGTTGATAATGTAGTTCTTAAAAGTTGCTTGTTCCAAACTTTATAGTGGTCAATTTAATGCTAAAAATCAATCTTGTCCTTAAAGATAAAGACCAGTTATGGTCATGCGATTGCATTGTGAAAGAAACGTTGTGGAATCGATCAGAAAAGGTTGATCATCTAGCATATAAGTATTGGTGTGTACTGCAAGGTTCTGGAATCATCAAAATGATAAGAAATTTGGCCCAGTCGTGGTAAAATTACAAGCACTGTACACAGAAAGATGTATATGGGACTACGCACACGTGCACGACACATGCGTTTATCTCTCACAGTCCAATAGATAAACTAATTTACCAAATATATCAATTAGTAGGCGGTTTCCGGGCAAATTTTGTATCATCATGAATTAGTCAAAACATATTCTTTCACATGATTGGTAATAAAGAGCTTCCATTTCATTTTTTGAAATTGGGGCGTTTCCAATACTGGTCTTTACCTTTAACAGGTTGAAAGAACTCAACATTCTCTTTAAATGCATATCGTTTATTTAATCAAAGAACACCAGTTATTGACTTATTAGTGACCTATTTACGGGTCAGTGCAATTTCTTGCTGGGAGTGAATGATAATGGGTCAGCTGTTGCCCTGACCGATTGACCGACTGAATGGACCAACTGATGGAGGGGCTGGTCCATCCTATATTACAGGTCATTCACACTAGAAAAAGCTTATACAGAATAAATTTAACTCTCTTCCAATCTTCGGTTCACTAATAGAACAAATACGTGACTGGAACAGGTAACTTGAGTCACATATTTGTTGTGTATTAAGATAAGATTATCTTATACTCCAAACAATATGGCAGTCTTGTGTTTTGAGAAATTTATAAGCCTAAATATTAATTTTGTTTTTTCATTTCAAGAATATATATAAAAGAATGTCATATAAAATAACTAGTTTTAGGGATGTCTGCTGAAACCATAGTTTCTGTGGGTTCTTTTTTGTTGAACATTTTTCCTTTTTTTAATTTTATGAATATATAAAAGAATATATTAAAGAATATCATATAAAGAAACTAGTTTTAGGGATGCCTGCTAAAACCATAGTTTCTAAATGTCTTTTGGGTTGCGCCATGGGTATTGCTTGAGAAGCCAGCATTAACCAGCACACTCTCACAAAAAGCCCTGCCTATTTTAATGTTTTTCTTTTGTTGTGATGTAACCGTTGGCATTGAACCCAAATTTGTTGGTTTATTTTCTTTAAAAGGATAATCATACCTCTGTTTCACTATACAAAATGTATATTATAATAATTTGTTTTTAAACTCAGAACATTTTGCTATATAATGTTTGTAATATGATATATCGTTTATATATGCTAAAATTAGGCTTAAAAAGTATATCATAAAGCTACCGTATGCAGTTTTTCATTTTGATAGCTATACAATAAAATTAACCAATGTGAATGGGGGCTAGTAAGGATATCTCAAGCAAGCTAGAGCCTAATGCTCCCTCCTAGCAGGGGGACTTCCACAGGAATGCAATCAAAGGAGGAGAGGGGTGAAACGGGAACGGAATCGGTGCGCAAACGACTCCAAACGAAACCCCCGTCATGGCATGCTGTGCGCACTATTAGTAACGGCAATCGTGGAACGTAGGAGAGTGTTTATTTTGGTAGATGGATATTTTGGGATTATATTTCAGTACTCTGCCGTTATGTTTACGTACAATTCAATGTTGTAATTGTATCCACTTGTAGAATAATATAACTGTTGACTTGTATTATATTTACAGGCTGTTTATGCAGCATGATCACATAGACTCAAGAAATCAACGTTGATTGATGTTTTCAATGTTGTTTTCAATATTGCCATCCAAGTGTGCATAGCGTCTTTATGAATTAAAACATTTCCTCGTTTATGTATAGCCCTGATTATAAAAAGGAAATTAAAAAAGGTATTGAAATTCCTCATGACTTGATTACATAAAGGAAGTATGATTAAACAATACTTTGTTTTTATTGATCCATTATTCTTTGGCTAGAGAATGATTTTCAATCATTTTGCACACAGTTAGGCAGTTAGATGTCAACCCTTTTTTGTTCTTCCATATCTCATTCTTTGTGTATGATTCATGTAGCAGAGCCTACCCTATGCATCCTTCCTTCCCTCCTCCCCTCCTCCCATGCCAGGTAAACACAACAAACAAACAAACAAACAAACAAACATACAAACATACAAACTACCTAACCTTACGCCTGAGCCTCCATGCACCCCTCTCCCTCTCCCCCTCCCCTCACCCTCCCCCAAGAAAAAAAACAGACAAACAAGTTCAGTGATACATTACATGTCTCGCCCTCAAAAACACACAAACAAACAAACAAGTTCAGTGATACATTACATGTCTCGCCCTCAAAAACACACAAACAAACAAACAGTTGACATTCTTTTAGCTCCAATCATATTGTAACAATCTGCTAGGTCAAGGGAATGGCGCAACCCTCTCAAGCGAGGGCTCCCAACATTAGTCTAACCTTTGACCCGTAGCTGAATTCCGCTGTCTTGCTCTTGCTCTCGCTGCTTCAAGCTCCTCTGAAGTTGGGGGCAGTTTCGGGTTCACTCAGCGGGCCATCGTCTCGTAAATTTTGGTTTCGTGTGACACGTAATTGTGCCTTTTTTTTCCTAGATCATTTTTCATAGTTTATGAAAGGAATCTTTTCGTATCAGATTCAGTTGCGTGCAAACTGAAGAAATCGCAAGGATGCAGAAGAGTCCAAGTTGAACGTATACATCATATTGAGGTTTAGATTGAGGTACACATAGAGTGTGTTCAGGCTAGAGAAAATTCAGACAAAAATGTGTTTAAAGAAACGTCATCTAAAGAATCATCATTTAGTGGAAGGGACAGATACTCTGGAGTCAACAACATTGTATGAAGAAATGTTGTTCGAAGAAACGTTATATAAAGAAATTAATTTTGAAGAGTTCAATTGACACAACGTCTGATCAATCATCAGGGTGCGCTCACGAGAAGCTTCGATTTTACCATTTAATGTTTAGAGGAGAACGAGACCCTGATTCCTAATCAACTATTTTGTAAATGATACTCAAACATGTGTTTTGGTATGCAACCCTTTGTTATACGTCTCGTTATACGTTTCTTCATACAACATTCTGGCTGGAAAAAAATAAAACTAAGTAATTATCATTAAGCTATACAATGAATTTTGGTATTCTGAATGGGTGGTAAATCCAAAACATGACATTGAATGTAGCAAATCAAGATGAAGAATTATGTCCTATCTGTAAGAGAGGTGAGCTGGAATAGGAAATCAAAATACAGTGACATAGTGGGGTCCAGCAGGTGTGTGGGCACTGGTGTCATAGGAGGGGGTGGGGGCACTGGGCTAGGTAGATGAAAGGTTATGAAGCGAGTGAAGATGTTCAGGTGCTTGTATCATATTTGTTCCTTTTTTTTGCATTCCATTTCTCTCCTTTTGTCTCCCATTTTCACATCTTTTTCAAGTCAAAGTTATTTTTCTTTTCATAAAGACATTACATTATTGCTCTCTTTGTTTTGTTAATCTTTCAACTAAAAATGAATTTTAAATAGAAGTGTTTTTATCTTTTTGCTTTCATTTCTTGCAGATTTTCCAGTCTTAATTGAGTACAGTGGTGGTTTTAAGATGTAAAGGTAAGTTACAGATTTTTAGTGGACTAGAAATTAAAGTAGAAAATGTATCCACATTGAAGAAGGGAATAGAGAATAAAATTAAACAATATTGAGAAATGGAAAAGAGAGACACACACGCAGAGAGAGAGAGAGAGAGAGAGATGCTGAGGAGAAAACTGCACAAATTTAATAAGTTAAGTAAAGAAATACACAACGTGATGCATTGAACAGATAATTTGAGCAATAATTTCAAAATTTCAGAAATGGCTGACATTTCAGTTTTATAATAGGCTTTGGAATAATAATGCCTCTAGTACCCCAAGCTAGACTTTCTCAAGATCTAATCTGAAACAATTGGGATCATAGTATACTTTTTTCAAGTTCATGATATCCTGTCTCAAATCTGTCATGAGCATCGTAATTAGGCCAAGAGAGGGGGTGGACCAGCGATGGAAACAAAAAAAAAATCAGAAAATGAGATTGGGACGGCGATGATGATTTTAGTGTCTTTTGTCACCTCATTGTCGAGAAAAAGATTCAGAAGATTAAATTTAAGAGTGGGTCAGTTCACACAAAATGTGTTCTGTTTTATTTTTGATGATCATGCAATTCCAAGATTGTTCAGATGTCTCAGGCTTGGGTTCAACAAAAGAATAAATTTGGATTTAGTGTAATGTCAAAGAAAATCGTTCCAAATTATTATGACAGCAAAACCATTTCGTCCCTATTTTCACAAAGTGTCGGTAGTGAATGAAAATCACATACAATTTGCGTGCGGATTTTCCTCACTACCGTCACTTTGTGAAAATAGGAACGATTTTGTAAAATTACAAAAAATCCTAAGTCATTTATTATTGCATTTAATTGTGTGTTTTCTAAAGACACTTTAACAAAAATCATTTCATTTGACAGTAAGATATACATATTACATCATGATATAACAGACAATTTTCCTGTATGCCATATTCCAGAAAATAAAGAGAATGAACAGTATGTTTAGTGATTTATGCATACATGTAGGTCTTTTCCGGACAATAATGGAGGTAGTTGAAATCTGTGAACGCCGTGTTTGAATGTGTAAGGCCACTTGCGAAGTGAACGGCAAAGAAAGATGGGGGCCATTGGGAGACGTATCCCAGGATGCACTATTCCCTCTTGCCCCTTCTCGTCGTCGTGTGATAATTATGTCGAGCCTAGCAGCGCTTTTTAAAATGCCATTAAGATCGGCAGATTTCCAATCCTCTCTTTTAGGGTTCATCTCAGTCATATCTATCATTATCGTGTGATTTTTATCGCTCCTGCATTTTTTACCGTCAGACGATGAAATGTCCAAAAGAGAAGAAAAAAGTCGCTAGAGATCTTGTACATCTTATCTTTAGTCTACTCAAAAGTTGGCTGAATTATGAATTTTGAATATTGAATAATCAAGATTGCTTAGATTACAGAGAATTTAAAATCTTTGATCATAATGATTCTTGATGACTAGTTTGATATATTTTTTACTAAAGGAAATATGCAAGCTTTCACTTTTCCTCTGCCAAAAGGAAAACATAATAGAAAAAACATATTGAATTTTGTTGATGTTAACACTTTGTTGTAGGATAATTCCTTGCTATATCTTTCAAGCAATGCATTTTTCAGCATCTCATTTTCTTCTCCAACATTTCTTTCTAGGACATAGGACTAGTATATTTTTTCCTTTGTGAGCTTACAAAATGTGACTTGTTTGTTTTTAAGATGAGTCTCAGAAAGCAGTATTTCCTAAAAATAAATTGACTTCTGTCTAGAAGAAGGGCGTTATAAAGGGTGTGTGGATAGTGGATGAGGATTTAAAGAAAATACATTCAACAGGATCGCAACTACTTCTGAGAAAATCAAATGAAGGCTGATTTCAATGTCAAGGTGTAAATCCCATAGAAATGCTGTTTGGATTATGTAATATGCCGTCATAATGTTTGCATGTTTCAAAAGGTGATGGATGGAGAACTTGCCTCAATTTTATTTAGTCCAAAGATCTGACTGATTTTGAGTCTATCCACACAAGACAGTCCAGTCCATTTGTTGTCCAATTAGAAGGGATATTATTTCAGCAATAAAAACTAAATAAAAAGTTCTGATTTTTCAAAATTTGTGTGTTGCCTTCTGTGGGGCCCACATGCTTAATCTACTTTTCATATAAAAGCCACCAGTTCTACCAATGACTTACACACGCTATAAATTATAGATAATTTATTGAGTGGCCAATATTTTATTGCAAAACATTATCATTGGATTTGTGTGAGGCAAGTATGACATTTAGTCCGTAGTCCATTCCGATTGCTCATTTTAATACTTTTGTCATATTCAGCACTTTTAAAAACATATTCAGTGAGAGAGAGAGGGTGGGAGAGAAAGAGAGAGAGAGAGAAAGAAAGAGGGAGATAATGTGATAAAGAAGTGATTGTGGGTTGTTTGGGTTCATTGCCCCGCCGCAAGAACAATCATTTTTGAGCAGTGAAGCAAGACCGCCGCCCTGTCGGTACTATCGGTAGTGCTTCCCCAAAGGTTCCGCGTCGGCCTTTCCTATTCCCCAATCCCTCATACATTGCTATCGAGTCGCCCCTCCTTCCCTCTCAAT
Organism: Strongylocentrotus droebachiensis; assembly: GCA_035222895.1. Lineage (NCBI taxonomy): Eukaryota > Metazoa > Echinodermata > Echinoidea > Camarodonta > Strongylocentrotidae > Strongylocentrotus > Strongylocentrotus droebachiensis. Next base: position 31,571 of record JAVYIG010003649.1, read on the forward strand.
TGCCCCTCCGCCCAACCCCCACCCCACCCCCTTCCGTGTTTTCCCCACCCTTCTTTGTAATTGTATCACAATCACTAAGGGTGACCGGCACACCCAGTCAGGTGCCATTTTTCTTCTTGAGGGGCAGAATGTGTCAATGTGTGACACAACCAATTTAAAAGTTTGTCAGTTTGGCAAATATGGAATTTTTAAAGAACCTTTTTGGCAAATCACAACATTTTTTTTCTTCTCAAGTATTATTAATTTTTTTAAACCCCTCTTAGCAAATACAAAAATCTGACTACCTTTCTTCCTCCCTTTTTTGAATTCTATGGACCACTGTTATGTTTACACGGTACCGTCATAGTTAGACTAGGTAGTTAGTGAAACTAGTCACTAATTAGTCAAACCTCTAGTTTATCAACAATTTTCATTTTAACTACATGCTAGCGTAACCTCAAAGTCTGTGTGACACCTAACCTCAATTGAGCCCCCCCCCCCCCTGCTGCTAATGTTATCTCCCTAACCTTAAGATCTTTTGTAATAACTTCAAGTTAACTTTTAAAGTTTACAATCACTAACTACAAGATAACTTCAAAGTTTAAAGTTACTACCTAAACTTAATAACGGACTGTCTTTGTGAACCAAAATCTTGTTTCAATACCCATAGTTTCTGTATTGAAGGTTACATGGAAGACGTAGACAGGGGAGCTGGAAAGGGCCTATCATCAAAAACTCAATCTTAATCCGTCCTCTATAAGCTTAGGATCTAGACCAACCTTGGACTCCAGAATGGCAGAAAATGAAACAGTATGACAAGTTGACAACCCCATTATTTTACTTTTAAAGGTAATATATGGAGTGGCTATCTTTAGCAGCATCAGGGCTTTTCCCCCCTGTTTTGTGCCCTGCTGGGCCAAAGTCTTCCTGGGATTCAAACAAGACACAGTTTTCTTCAAAACTTTCATTGGTAATGGGGAGGATACTCAATGCATTTCATTAAATTTGCTCTTCTTTCATGAATTACTGCAGACTCTGAAAATATAAAATGTCCAGTAGATTCTATGTTTGTGTTTTACAGTTAATCAAATATATCAGACAGATCAAAATGAAAATAATTGCATGGACTTCATTCCACCATTAAACAACGATCCATACAGTGTATAGGCCTATACTAGCTTTCGTGAATACCTTAACCAATTTATTCAGCTTCCTTTTCTTGTTCTTAGTTGAGAAAAGGAGAGAGAAAGAAAGAAAGTAAGAGAGAGAGAGAGGAAGAGAGAGGAAGAGAGAGAGAGAAAGAGGAGAGCAAAGAGAAATAGAGAAGAGATAAAGAGAGAATGATAAAAGGGTGAGATGTGGAGAGAGAAGGTGAAAGGAAAAAGAGAAGGGTTTTCAAAAACAAAAAAGATAATAGAGAAGGGGGAGGGGGAGAGAGACAGACAGACAGAAAGGGAGATACAGCAAGAAAGAGTAGAATCGAGCGAGGGGGGAAAAGGAGAGAAAGAGTGTGAGTGAAAAAGAGGGAAAGTGGGACAAAGTCGGGAAACAAATCCGTACATGCCGCGCCGTAGCGATGACAGGCCTTTTCATTGCTGAAGTAAATTGCTTTACAATGGTTTTGGGATAGGGAATAGTGGCTTGGGTGTGAGGAGAGAGCGCTGGTTCCGCAGGGATGGGGCTGAGGTCCCCAAAATTATTCTTCACTCTTCCAATATTTATCCCATCCCTCTTGTAGTTTCAATGCATGCTAAGTATATTTTTCTCTCATACAATAGCTTGTACTCTGATAAGGGAAATAGTTTCCTAAATACTCGCCAAGGGTTTTTTAGTGGCTGTGGAAACTTTCCAAGAATGGTTTTCATTGTTTCTTAGTTTTATTGATGTATTGTTTGTTATATAATTATTTACATCTCACCAAATAACTATCCTTTCCTAATGATATGGTCTAATGATTGTGACAGAAAAGTTTATAAAAAGAATAATATCCATTTGTTGATAAATATGCTTTCTTTTCCCACCAAAATCATATTTTTACAGAAATATTGTTTTGATATTATAATGGCAAATAAATGGCAAACTGAATCACAGAATAAAAAACATTGCCAAATATTCAGAATCAAGAAAACTTTTACACAAATTTTCTTTTAAGAATGGCATATGTATGTAGGGCAGTGCAGGGAAAAGTACCTCTGCCTCAAGCATTGCCTCAGTTTCTGCTGTTTCTTTGAAAATCAAACTCAAATAGATTAAATTTCTTGTGTCAATACGAGTTATCCGATTGTGTAAGCCAAGAACTGTTTTGATATATTTTAATTTGCTACACTGAGTATGCTCCCTGCTAGGGATCGCTCTGCGCCTGAAAAGTGTCAAGGAAAATTAGCGCAAATTTACTTTTTCAGATGTGTAGCATTTTGCTGAAAAGGTCTCAAGCATTTGTCAGAATCTATGCCCCCTTTGTAGTGATTAGTCTAGAATCAAGACTTGCCATATTTTATTTATCTTTTAGTGCTTTACTTATCATGTTCTGAGAAAAAAGTACAATCACCGACTCTGTGGTATTACAAGTATGATAATTTTGGCTAAGTATTGGAAGTTTTATTTGTGATTTCAGAGTCAGTTTTTAATTTTCTTTTATGGAGGCACGGTGGCTCAGTGGTAGAGCAGTGGTCTCATAACCGGGAGGTCCTGAATTTGAAACAAAGTCGATGCACTAGTGCCCTTTGGTAAAGCATTAATCCTCATTACCAAGTCCCTTGGAGAGGACTCAAAGCTGTAGGTCCCCTGGTTGCTCACTAACAAGCATACACATGCTTTCTTAGCAGTTAGGTAAATCAAATAAACAAACTATTTTACTCTAGAGTCAACTTTTCTGTAGGATCCTTACCATCAGTATAAAAGAAATAAATTCATGCAAAAAATGTTTATATCTAATCTGATAAAAGAGCATTTAATGAATAAGTAGTATCCAGTACAGACATTAATTTTGGCTTAATACTAGTAATTAACTTGAAATGACAGAGTCAGATTACTTGAGATATTGTCTGTTTGAAGCCAAGAGGGCATTAAACAAATATATGCTTTATTACAGAGTTAATGCTCTTCTGGCTCCAAAGAGACAATATTTCCATCATTTAATTGGATAAATACATTATAACATGGTCACAAATCATTTCTATAATTCTAGTGTTTTTACCTTTTGAAATGCGCAAACATAAAATGACACAAGAACATGATTTATCTAGGCCTTACAAAAGGGTAATTGCGCTTGATTTAATGTCTAAAGAAAGTAGGCCTGTCTTCACTAGCTCGAGATTGCTTCACTAGCTCGAGATTGCTAAATATCCTGCTAGTTGAACTATCCTGATCGCAAATTATCCTTCTAATTTGCGTCCTCATCAGCCCGAAGTAGCAATTAGCGGGATATTTGGTCGGGATTGTCATCCCAAGATATGTTGGGATAGTTTGCAAAATATCCCACTATTTGGCAAATATCCAGCTATTTGTCTGGTGCGTCTTCACCAGACCGAAGACTCGCACTATGCACGAACGCTGAGCAAAATATCTCGAGCTAATTTCTCAAGGTCGAGTTTCAAGTTTTGAGGTCGAATCTCGAGCTGATGAAAAAGCGCCTTTTGATCCTTTTTAGTGGAGACAAATACCAACAATATCAGGTCAACAAACAAGCCTTGAAGATTTGAAATCAGTCTATCAATTTAGATAGAGTATCTTCTTGTCAGGATTTATGACATCTGACAACATTAATCTATTCTTGATACTGATATCTCATATGATCATGTCTTAAGTCGATTCTTAAGGAGTGGCTGTCAAGAAAACACAAACATTTTTCTTGAAAAGGACAAGAGGTCGAGACTCTTTCTGAGTTGATAGTTACATTTCATTTTTTATTTTTTTTATTTTTTTTATTGAAATTGATGCAGAAATCTTATATCTTAGTAACAGCAGCTGAATTCTAATGGAGTGCTGTCAGGTAAAAGACAAGCATAATTCTTGACAGGGGCAGTAATATGTCTTTTGTTGAAAGTTTTTTTCTTCTTCATATTAAAGCAAATTAATTTTTTCTTATTTTATTTGATCAATCATTAACCATTACCCAAATTGAAGAGTTTAGAGAGCCTCTGTAAATGAAAGTTCTTCTGGCAGTGGGAGTTTTTATCCCTTTCTCGACTAAAATTAGTTTTCTATCTCTCAAAAAAGTTTTATGTATTCACAGCTCCTAGAATGATTAACATAGACCATGCTATTTATCACCTAAAATAAGAGGAACACTACAAAAGCTTTTATTTATTTATATTTATTTGTTTATTTATTTATTCATTTATTTATTGTTTTCTTTCTTTCATCTTTTTTTCTTCTTTCTTTCTTTCTTCCTTTCTTTCTTTCTTTTATTCTTTCTTTCTTTTTTAAAGTTTTGTTTGGGAGAGGCCTTAACCAAACCACAAATGGGCCTCTTTTCTAGTTCAAATGCTCTGTCATAGCTTCTCTTGTGAACTTAACCATGAAAATATCAATCTTCCAATGTTTTTCTTCATACAGCAATGATTTGGCATTTATTAACTTATGAATCCACCAGCCATAACCACGTGAAACCCACCTGGTGAAGGTATATTAATGTAAAACAGATTTTTCTTTTGTCTTGGATAAGGATATTTGTCTTCAGGTTTGGGGAAGTCAAGTCTTTGATGGTATCTCAGAAGACTCTGATGCTGCGGGCAGTTTAGATTTCAATGGCTGTTTGTGTGGCTTGGCAAAGATTTGTTTGTTTAAGATAAAATCTGATGATTTTGAATCATTTTTTCATATAAAAACAACAGTACAGACTTATATGTCAAATTTAAAGGGACTTACATGTACACAAATATATTTGTTTGTGTTGTACATGCCCCTTTTTTCACATTATCATGTTAAGGGTAAATTAAAATTGGGGGCAGTATTTTTATGACAATGAAATGGAATCAAATTGACCATGTATCAGTTGATCAATAAACAATATTTTGATGAAAACTATTAGATCAATAGAAAAACATAAATAAAAGCTAGATGTATTTTAGATCTCAAGTATTATTTGAAATTTGATTATGAGAATGGAATTTGTAAAGAAACAAATCTATGAGATTTTTCATTATCACTTGTCTCTAGCACCACATTTTATATAGGCCTAATTTGATGCATGATGAAAATATGAACATTATTTGTCGACAGACAGAAGTGCATAAATGTATATGTATTTTAGACAGTTAGTTCCCAAAGGATTTAAAACTACAAATTTAATCAAAGAGAAAATATGAAATAATGTCTTTATAAAATCAATGACAGAAATGAGAAATTATTGATTTATCGATATGATTTCTAATACAGTTATAAGACCGTAATCCTTTAATCACGGTAGTTTACCCTTAATATCATACCTTCCCATCGGCCCATCTCTCGTCTGAGGGAATCATCCTCTATCTATCCAAGAAATCGTCTTCTAATGTCATCGTCCTAGAGAATGAAACTAGCCCCGGGGCTATCCAGCGCGGCCGGGACCGGTAGGGAGGCGAGGGACCGAGCAATCGGAGGCCTGATTCTCTGTACAAATACTACCCAGTTCTCTCATGTCACTATACATTAAATCGCTCGCTTGCATCCCAGAATCAGGAGGTATTCAAAGTGACGTTTCGCTTCATTTTGTGTCATGGAGGTTTTTCCTTTTGCAATGTTTGATATAAAATGACAATTTGAACTCTGGTAGTATGGACTGCTTTTACATTTTAAGATGAATCATTTGAATTTGTCTGGCAAGATTGTGTAATTGTTCACCTGAAAGTGACCTTCACAGCTGAGGTAGTGATAGAAATTATTTTTTAACATAATGTTTGAAATAACAGAATCTTCAAACCTATTTTTAAACAGAAAAATTAATTATTTAATAGAATTATATTATACAAACAAAAATACAATTAAATGTCCCAAACTAACAATCTAAGAATTTGCAAACCTATTATTGAACAGAAATGTTATTATTTGATAGAAGAAAAAAAGATAATAATTAGATAAATAGCCAAAACTATAACTTTTCTGCTGAAAGCAAGAAAGGTGTCAGCTCATACTACATGTATAAGACAAGAGTTACTGCCTCTCCAGTTCACAACAGATGAAATAATTGATGTCTTCTAAACAATTTTAATGGAAAGTAAATTGTAGCTGTGAAATAAAAATATAAAGAAAGCTAAGAAAATCAAGGTTTTTCCTGATAGGTGCATAACATGCAAGATTATATAGACATAAAATCGCTAAGTTCCTGGTAATTTTTTTGTTTTGTTGCTGGTCCATATAGCCCATATGATTTAGAATAAGGAATTCAAAATTGATTTCAGCCATTCATTTCCACGATACATTTTTTATTACCAGAACTCAAAATGAGATTTTAAGCAAATTTTACAGACAATATAGAGCATCAGAATAGCTAACTCCAGGCTCTCTTCTAGTCCTTACTCAGCGGTGACACAATCGACAGGGGAATTGTAATTAATTATTCATTTCCTTTTAAATGAGGAACTAATTAATGATTAATTGTCTAGGATATTGAAGGGAATGTGGCACTAGAGGTCTTTTTTTTTCTGCTGTCTCATCTTAAGCTCATTCATAATGCTGTGATGTTGTAAGAACTTGATGAACTTAGGGAGTATTGGTTTGTTTAATCAACCGATAATGTATTCTATTATTTCAAAAACTTCTCTATGTGTTAAATAAAGATGATAGGGATGTTAATCTATCTTCAGGTTTTATATATTTATTTATCAATTTGTTTTGGGTGGGGGGGGGGGGTGATAGGCAAATGCAGTAATAAGAAAAAAGTGCTCCAGATGAATTTTGAGTGAAAGTTGTAAGCCAGTTTTATTAATATTTGATTAACTAATATTTCTATAATTCGTTTCTATATATTTGATTGGTTTAGTCATACTGATTATCACTTTTTTCAGCTCAATTCAATTCTCATTTATTTCATTCTCTGTCAAAAGTTACATTGATACAAAAGATACAAAATAATTCATATATAAAAGACAATATTAAAGTTTGCAAAGCCTCTCCAATTCAAACACTCGCCATATTACATATTGAACAGAGTTTTATTAGTTCGTAATTGTCCTGAGAATATAAGTCTTTCTTTATTATTATGATGGGGCTGTAGTCTAGATATCACATCATCTGTTTGGAACCAGAAGAGCATTAGCTCATATAGTTAAACAAGTTCAACACAGACTTAAAGCCCTTTTAGTTCTAGATAGATCCTAGGGGGAGTTTTGGCCTGTCACTCCTTTTCATTTCTTAAATAAACAGTTGGGTTGAACTTGCTTGTTTTAGCCAAATAAAGGCCGGAAGTGAAAAAAGAAAACATGATTCTTGCAGTCGACTTTGACTTTGTCTTCTAAGGAAATTGCCTCAATTGGTAGACGCGTCTACGATGCTCCCAGGGGATACCCCCCTCTCAACTTTGACTCGCTGTACCCTAGAAACCCACAAAAAAGTTGGAGGGGGAGTTGTGACAAGATATAATATTGATAGCATGTCATCACTGATCCATAGGCTGCTTGTACAATACATTTATTTTATAGGAGTTTTCGTGGTATAGTGGTTTATTCACTTGACTACCAATCCAAAGGTTGAGGGTTTGAATCCCAGCTTGGTAAGGTATTAATCTACATTTACCACTCTCCACCCAGGTGTCAATGGGTACCCGGTAATTGCAGGGGTAACAATATTTGCAGAGCCCTCCGGAAGAGCAGTATTGATGCTGTTGAGGCTTTTCTAGGTAATCAATTTTTTAAATGTTAGTATTAACTTTAAGATGCCAAAAGAGATTGAGCTAATTGGTTGGAAAACAAATGAAATGAATATGATTTTTGACTGGTGTGTGTATGTTGCTTTAAGCCATGAAGATTACTTGGAAACAGTGAGAAAAGTAGGTTATGTAGTATGGTTAGAAAGTAGGTCAAGAAGGTGTGTTTCCATAACCCTGGACAAGCATGAGTTTGAGATGAACATGATCAGGGGGGGGGGGGGGTCATAAAGATCCTAGATTAAACTTATCTTTAAGTTGGACTTAACAATTATGCAAGCATCTTTGAAAATATTTTGTAAATTTTATTTTAAAAGGCATAAAATGTTGATTCAAATCATTCATATTTTCTATTATCAAGGAAATTTCATGTTCTTGATGTGGAATTTATGAAAATTCGAAATACTTGAATTTGGGCTTGTGAATATATTTTATTTTAAGGCTACAAATGGCTCTCCATAATTTTAAGTCCAACTTAGAGTTAAGTTCGACTTTAATAGGTTATGTGAAACACCCCCAGCACTGCTAAGGAAAACAAGATCTGAGTTTGACGTTCTTTTTTCCACTGCCCTGAGTCGAGGTATCCTGCATTGCTTGAGGAATTAGCTCAAGGTTCACGATGAGCAAGAGCTGTGACTTGGCACTAATGTCATTTGGTAAGGCATTGATCTATATTTGCCACTCCATACCCAGGAAAGGAATGGGTACCTGATAGGGTGACGAGAGCATTTGTGTTGGTAATCGCCATATACCCTCATGATGACGATATACTCCCCAGGGAGTGGAGATGGTGCACATTGTACGTGAATGAATCTGATGACTGTGGTAATAATATCTGTTACGCGCTTAGAGATGGTATTTCGTGTTAAGTGCTAATATGCTATATAAATCCAGATTATTAAGAGCCCAAGTTTATTTCTCTCCTTCCCTCCCTTCTTCACTTCCTCCCTCTCCTTCACTCTGCACCCCTCTCTATGTATATGATGTATGTTTGTAATCACCTGATTTGCCCATCCGCCAGGAAGATGCTATGAATCACTCTGAGAAAGAATAAAATCAGGAAAAATTCACCACTACCATATCTGCTCCTCCCCTAAAAAAAAATATAAAAGAGAAAATAGAATTGTGTCATTCATTACTTCCTTGCTCTTATTAGAGAACACAATTTAACACAGAATACAAGACTCTGTGGAATCTAGTGGATGATGACTAGTCTTCAGGTCAAAGGTCATCAAAGTCATTTCTTGAACTGTGGTGACATTCATGGACAAAGTCAATGACTTTATGGACAGGGCCATCGAGCCTGAAGTCGGCTGAAATTGTGTCCCTGGATTTCTTTTTGTAGAAGTGCTTATTTGAGCTGTTTTACATCTTAGCCCATTGCTTCCTAGAACTGGGTGGTTTATGTTTTAAAACTATAGCAAATATTGTCTCGAGCTACTGGAGATTAGAATGTTTTTCTTAAACATTTCGTCCTTGTTTTCACGAAGTGACGGTAGTGAGGAAAATCGTAACGCAAAGTGAATGCAATTTTTTTTCACTACCGTCACTTCGTGAAAACAGCGACGATTTGATCTGCATTGCTTCTCTCTACCTAGGTTTATAAATGGGTATCCACGAGGATGAGAATGTCACGGGGTTACACAAACATTTTTTTGTATTAGCTGGGATAAAGGCGACTAGCAAGAATGCTCCCAAGGGAGTGGAGAAGGTGCACATATTGAGTGCAGGCTAACTGATGACTGGGGATGAGTTGCATTGGTGCCAAAAATTACATTGTTAGCCAGTAAAAGTATGTGGAAAATAGAAAGAGGTTGTTTAAGGGAAAACCTATGCCTAAAAACAAAGAAACCCCCAAAACAAAAACAAAAATACAAAATACAAAAACACAACAACTTCGAAAAAGGTGGCATAAGGGCCTCATTAGGTGTCCTTCTTTCTTCATGGATCTACATCCTGATCTGAGCTTTAATTATTCATTAACATTCATAATATACAACATGGTACCATTTGCAATATAAAAATTCAAAGCATGAGCTTCCAATTCATTTCCATCCCTGCTGATGCCAGACCCCGATTCTGCTTTAGAGAGGACACATTATTTCCCCGCCGTCGGATTTTGATGCGACGCACTAAAGCAGAGAGAATGTGTCCCTTGGTTATAAGTGTCTTCAGTGTGTCTCTACCAAGGTCCTTAGTGACTCTTAAAATTGAGGTTAATAGAAAAGAGAAAAGAGAAATACTTTGGAATCGAGCCCCATTTATTTTTTTGGTTGAGAAATGAGGACGCAAGTAATTTTCACCAAGGACCGTCACCTCCCCACATTTTTTTCTCATGATTTTTTAATTATTCCGAGGTCAGTTATTGTTTTCCAGAGCCTTTTGAAATGATGTCAAGCCCCATCACACCGGAGGGTAAGCCGTGTTTTTGTAGGAGAGAGAAAATGTTATCATTCAGCATTTTGATAGAATGTGAAAATACATTCAGGTTATCTGGCAAATTGGCATCCGCAACTGTTTGTAGAGGTATTAAAGTTGAGTGGTTTGATGGTCACTTGACTGTGGATGTGAAGGTTATGGACATGGATTCAAGCCATGTCAAGGCACCATTGTCCTTTGGATGAGATGGGGGGGGGGGGGGGAGAGAGAGAGAGAGAGAGAGAGAGAGGGATTGAGGGGAATAATAAAGTAATAATGAGGGAAGTATAGATTTTCAATACATCACCCTCTAGACCTTCTTGCACAGAGATGGTCACATGAAGATAGAGAGAGAGAGAGAGAGGGAGAGAGAGAGAGAGAGAGGGGGAGAGAGAGAGAGAGAGAGAGAGATTGTAAGAAGGCTAGACAGACAGAGATAAAGAGAACGAGAGTGAGAAAGAGAGAAAGAGAAAGATGGGGGCCAGACAGACAGATAAAGAGAGCGAGCAAATTAGAGCTAGAGTGCATGCGATGAAGAAAGAGAGAAAGAGATGGAGAGGGGAAAAAATCTTGTGGGAAATAGTGAGGGTGATATTAGATCTATAATTCATCACTCTGCCAGACAGTAATGTGTCACATTCACAGCTATGTGATGGGGATGCATCTCCGTCATGCTCTGAAAACTGCCCCTATTTCCAACCAACGCTGACACATTTCTTGTATTTGGATCTAAATCTCATTAAGGGTACTGTTTAAGATGATTAGGGGAGAGACTCGTTGGATATCATATGACATCAATCGATGCAAAATTATATTAAGAGTGGGATTCGCAAGAAACAAAATCCTTGAATGAGGTATTTATGATTTATCACAAAGTTTAAGGTTATTTTGGCATTTTTGGATGAGTGTACCCGTACTTGTATTATAAAAGAAGTTTCGTAGCATTCACTTGCTCGAAGCAGACCTGTTAAAAGCTTGCAATATATTGAAGAGTATTATCTTTGTGAGGATTAAGACAGGTTGCATTTATACTGAGGAGGTGACCACTGAGACAAGTTTAAAGGTAAAGACCAGTATTGGAAATGCCCCAATTTCAAAAAATGAAATGGAAGCTCTCATTACCAATCATGTGAAAGAATATGTTTTGACTAATACATGATGATAAAAAAATTGCCGGGAAACCGCCTACTAATTGATATATTTGGTAAATTATTATATCTATTTGACTGTGAGAGATATAGGGTAGTCCCATATACATCTTTCTGTGTATAGTGCTTGTAACTTTACGAAGAATGGGCCAAATTTCTTATCATTTTGATGATTCCAGAACCTTGCAGATGCTAGATGCTAGATGATCAACCTTTTCTGATCGATTCCACAACGTTTCTTTCACAATGCAATCGCATGACCATAACTGGTCTTTACCTTTAACTGAATTTGATCAAAGTTAGATGCACATGGCTTGCAAAATGTAAATGGTAGCAATCATTACATAATAAGTAATCATAATAATTGGTCTTCAATTACCCCTGGGTAGCCACATCAACGCTGCTCTTCCTGTGGGTTAAACCGTTAAAGGTCTATCCCGTCTTCTTGCTCTGTTTGATTCTGGTTTGTATTTCATGTATTGGCAGCATTTACTTGCATGAAGCTTGCAGTACTTTTTGGAAACCACAACTTTGTGAATAACTGATTTTAGACCCAGCTTTATTTGACAGCATCTGCTTGCACAAAGCATGATGGGAACATAGTCAAGAATATCTTTGCGAAGGTTATCTTCTGCAAGACAAAGATCGCGATATATATGATTGTAATCATCACACCTAGATGGTTCCATGATTTGGGGGTAAGGCAATGACCTATCTTTCTGCTTCCAGTCAGTCCCACCTGCTCTCATCTTGCCACCTCTTAAAGATTAAAGATGCTTTGGGGAACTTCTCGCCCGCTGCTGAATTCTCTCAAGAGTGTTTCAAACCTAGCCAAGTTCCCCTCTCCTTGAAATCACAGTTGTAGAGGTGTCGGAGTTGAGTGGTTTTAACACGTGCCTGGAGATGTGAAGGTCGCGGGTTCAAGCCTCGACTCAGCACTAGGCATTATTCTGCATTTGCCACTCTCTACCCAGGTGTTGTATGGGTACCGGCAGGAAGTAGTTCCTTGAATGCAATGAGCACAGAAATCGGTAGCCTAGCTAGAGCAGGGGTAATATTGGAGTACCTTGAGCACCTTGTGTGGTGGATGTGTGCAATATAAAAATATTCAATATTCTTCTTCTCATTCTTCTTATAATTACTCTCATTTCAATCAAGTGCTGCCTTAATTGATTTCTCACAAAAGATCTTGAGAAATGCAAAATATCCCAATAAAATAAGCTTACACCACTAGTGCAATGTGAACTTTTAGCACACCACAATGGAGATGGGAGTTGGTCTAATTTGTTCAGTTTTTTATGGATTTTCAAGCTTGAAATTATCTAGGAAAAGGGTAAGGTGCTGGAGCAATTGACCTCCAACCTTTAGATTTGAACTTCCTCTTTTTGAACATAGACTTAAAATTGTTGTTAAGCTCAGCCCTTTCCCCACAATTGCCACACTTTCTGGTGGTAATTTTCAGACCATACTCTTTCTACTAATAAATGCCTAATTTTGACAGGGAGAGAGTTGTGTTGATGTTTCAGGTTGAGAGAGAGAGAGAAGAAGGAAGACAAAATTAAGAGAGAAAAGGAATGCCGTCAGAAAAAAAAGACAACAATTATGCAATGGATTTTAAAAGAAGGACAAAGGGACTTTGTTGTAAGGGAGAAAGTTAACAGTTTGGATCAAATGATATAAAATAAAGAGAAGAGAAGGAAAGATATGAGATGATATGAGCAGGCAAAAGAATTGCAATAGCCCTGTGGTGTTTATTCACATCTCCTTTAGATTGCATATGGTACAAAAGTCCCCCTTCCCCCAAAAACATACAAACAAACACAAAAACAAGATAGAAAGATAGATATCTTTGCTATACACCAAGATGTGAGTCATGATCATAATCTTATAGAAACATATAAAGCAAACATAATCAACATTTTTGGATTCAGACAGACAAAAATAGAGAAACTAATATTTTTCTGATGTGAAATGGGCCAGAGGGGAACCACTTCAATAAAAGACACTTGATCATTTTCTCATTACTGAGGGTGTGAATTATTGGAACAGTTGTTGGGTTGTAACTTACTTTTGACTGAATTGATTTTATGTTACTTGCCAAATAGCTGCGTTTTTCCCCAATTCTACACTTGCACACTTGTGCAACCATCAATTACCAGTGGTTCAGGCTCTCCTGTCAGTGGCATCATTCACACTTACAATTTAACCTGTTGAACAGTGCTACTTATTCTTGTTTTAAAGCTTCCTTTTCTAGTTTTGTTTCTTTGCATATACCATTGTATTGTAATAGAAATGTTTACAATTTTACAAAAATGTAATAATGTGAATGATGATGATCCAAATTATAGTTATTAAGTTAATCTTTTTCTTTTCCCGGCATACATGTACTCTTGTTTTGTATTCACTGATTTTTCTTTGTGTTTGCTGAATAAATAACAATGATAATAATGATAGTTTAATTTTTTTTTAAATATAAAATCAAGAGCCAGAATTGCATTCACTCCATGTAAATAGACACAAGTTAATACCATGTTAAATAGGAAATCCTGGGGAGTGTTTCACAAAGATCCTAAGTAGAACTTAACACTAAGTTGGACTTAAAAATTATGGACAGCCATTGGAGCCTTTAAATAAAATATATTCAAAAGCAGAAATTCAAGTATTTTAGACTTTTTATAAATTCCACAACAAGAACATGATATCCCCCATGATAATAGAAAATATGAATGATTTGAATCAACATTTTATGTCTTTTAAAGTAACTTTTACAAAATGTTTTCAAGGATGCTAATGGCTTTCCATAATTTTTAAGTCCAACTTAGAGTTAAGTTCTACTTAGGATCTTTGTGAAACACCCCCCTGGTCCATCCTATCATAAGAAACCAGAAGGACTTGGCTAAGCCTAAAGTAAAGTAAGTAAGTAAGAAAAAAAGCCCCTCTGCCTAGGAACAGGCAATATGTAACTTTTTTTTAATAACATTTTTCTTAGCGAGTTTCAATGTCATATACGGTAGATCAGATATTTCCATCTCATGTTTGTAATTTCTTTTCCCATGGCTTTTTAAAGCTTTTTAAAGCTTTCCAAAGCTAAATCTGTCTCCACTCCCTAGTCCAAGTTCTCATGCTGATTTGTTGTCTTTTATCTTGACATGTACACAATTCATTCCAGCCCATCAAATTTTGAGGAGTGCCTTTAGAAACGATATGATCATAGCGTCAGTTTGGAGCCAGAAGGGCATTAACTCATATACTTTAATACAGGGTTAATGCCCTTCTTACTCTGAACAGAGGATAGACAACATTTGTTACCCTTATCACCGACTTTGATGGAATGGTATGAAGCGATACCATTCTCCAGCAAGTGACTGTTATCAAACTTCTCGTTATTGCCTCTAAGAAAATTGTCTCTTATCGTTCATGAACCGGGAATGAGATTGAGGACAGGTGAAATTGTAGACATCTTTTTTCATGACCAGGGAAAGTAAAGTAAGAGGGGTTGGCTGTCAAAACTTTGGAATAGAGATTGATTGGAAAAGTTTCAAAAGGGAGAAAGGCAATCACCTAAAATCACTCAATTGATAAAAAGGTTATCTCTCGGATAACTTTTTCATCATATATTGTTTGAAATAGAGTTGTTTTGCCACTTGCCTTTTCTCTATGTGGATAAAAATAGACAAACCATGTAAAAGCAATTACTTCCTGCTTTTTCCTCATTTCCAATCTTATTTCAGGAATATTTAAAAATGTTTCAAATATAATATAAATTTAGGCAACATAAATCCATAGTCTCTTAATATGGACGATGGTAATGTTATAACATTGTCATTTAGTGAGTTATCCCTTCAAAAAATGAAGAAATATTAACAAGACTGGGTTATCTTTTAGTACATATTTAGTAGCCTGCTTTTCACGCATTAGTAAAGAGATTAATAATAGTTTAACAAGTTTTTATCAATTTTTCAAAAACTGAATAGTACATTTAAGAACTTTACATGAATTTGAATACAGTTGTAAACTGGGTTATTCCTTTTTGTAATACAAGTATATTTGTGGAATATTTGGTAATCTTTCATGTCTTTATCTATTCCGTGAGCCACGGTCCTGTCACTATTTATCTTTTTCGAAAGATAATGCTCTTGATGAAGATGGATTGCCTCATCATGTGTGAGAGAATAGCTGCTCTACTTCCTACTAACCTTTTAAAGGGGATTCCTTTCTACAAGGACAATATTTTGAAGCGCACGTCTCTTTCTCTCTGTCTAATGAAAGTTTGTTAAGGTTTTAAGACATGAATATAAATGTTTCAAAGATATATTTATTCTGGATATCTTTTTCATGAGATATGCACATGATGAAGAAAATTATCTTATGGAATTGAATTGAAGTGTAAGAGAATAACTGTTCTACTTCCAACCTTTTAAAGGGAATTCTTTTAAAACATGCAATATTTTGAAGGCAAAAATACTCTCTCGCTCTTTTACATTTGTTTAAGGTTTGATTAATATATATGGATATATATAGGATATTATTTTTGATAGACAATGCTTATGAAGATGAATTGCTTCATGATGAAGTCGATTTGGAGTATCCTGAGTCACTGAATTATACTGAGCTGCATTGCATCTATATTCATGGCAGTTATGTTCAGTATCTTGACTTAGCCGCAGGAACTATCTGAACTTCTGACCTTAGAGGGACCAGCATGAGCATGTCCTTGATAGTACTTGACCATGACGTGACCTTCTCACCTCCTTCTCTTCACATTCACATCATCTGAACTGGATGCCAAACACATTCTATTGTTCATAGGGTTATGACACATTGTTGGTTGCTTGCAAGAAGGCCATAACACCTATGTGCTGTTAATAATGGTAGTAAGGGCCTTCTCGCAGGCAGACGACGACATGCTTCTGGACAGTGATTGCTCTGGACTCTAAGTGAATTCTTAAATCCTATCCTGGACCCAACACTTTACCTTACCCTCAACCTGAACCTTAATCTGAATCTGAACCTAAATCTGAACCTAAATCTGAATCTAAATCTGACCTGAAACTCAATTGCAACCCTAACCTAACCATATTCTCTTGACAAAATAGAGTTTGGAACAATTGTAGCCTTAGCAAATGTCAGAACACCAATATTATGGTGCCTGTGTGAAGCCTACAGAAATGAGAGATTTCAGTAGTCAACGGGTTAACCTTCCTGTTGTCCGGTGAGGGCCCTCGATCCTAACTCTCAGAAGACGATACCGTACTACCTCTACCTATTTGCTGTATTATTGTTGTAGGTTTAATAGGGCCTACAGAGTTTAATTTGCTGTATACGCCCTCTTCTTGGTGTTCTCACTGCTTATGTCGTCTGCTCAGAACCAGAAGGGAGTAACTTGTAACATTTTACACAGACTTAATGCCCTTCTGACTCTCAACAGACCTGGGGCGGGTTCCTAGAAACCGTCATAAGTCTAACTTCTTGACTATCCCATTGAAACGCGTGTTAATTCTATAACACACGTTTCAATGGGATAGTCAAGAAGTTAGACTTATGACGGTTTCTAGGAACCCGCCCCATGTATACAGATTGAATGTTGTGCACACCCCTGCTATGGTGCTGTTAATCATATCTCCTTTCGATGGAGCTGTTACCACTGACAATGTACAGAATCTAATTATGGTGCACACCCCCTCTCAATAGGGCTATTCATTCTACCTTGGAGTGTGTACATTGTGGGGACCATCCTTCCTCACTTCAGTTTTAGAGGAGGAGGTTCTTGGCTCATCATCACCAACTTTTACAGGATAGTTGGCCTATTTGTTTTCAGGAAGATGTCATCTCTTGAAGCCAGAAAGGTGTTTACTTTCAACTGTTCATGTTAAGTTAATTATTCCCTTCTCACAACAAATGTTGTCTGTATAAGCCAGAAGTTGGTTAACTCTGTGTTAAACTATGGTTAATGTCCTTCTGGCTCCGAACAGACAATGTGTTCCCTCACCATGCATTGTATCAGAAGACAATATAATATACTTTTTTTGGTGAAATTTAATTTGGACATCTCTAATTATTTTTCTGCCTTGCCTGAAAGGAAGGCTACTTTTAAATGGTATTACTGAGCTGTAGCAGGGCTGTAGATAAACGATGACAGGCTTTGAGGAGAGGCTAATTCCTCCAGCATAAATTTCATAAAATTAGATACATGTGGTCCTACCATCAGGTCAACCTGGCCCAGCATGTCACCTCCCTTCGTATAACGGCTCCTCCCATTGGCCGTTCCCCACCTCCAGCCCCTGGCTTTGATCAATCACAGCCCTCGACAGAGCCCCTCTAGGACATGACTCAGGGGGGAAACCTAGACTGCCTTCGCTCAGCTTGAGTCTCCGTGCAAGGGATCGAGCTCTCCTGATTGAATTCTGAAATTGTTTCTCATTCTCAAATCGGCTCCCCTTGCCAGGCGTGTGTGACACTCCGACGGTAGTAGTAGCACGCACGAAGGGAACCTAAATACGTAGCAGACGCATGCTTGCCGATCACTGCTCTCAGCGCCTTCATCGCCATCCACGTACCCTAAAGCCGTGGATAAACATTGCTGTATACTATAGGATCGATGGGAAGAGCTGGCTTGTTGCATGCTTTAGGTGTTCATTCATGATTGTACATTTCAAGTAGCTTGTTTGTAAATTTCGACGAGCTTGTTTGTAAATTTCGACGAGCTTGTGGATGATATCTAGCTTCCAGTCAGCATTAGAGGCCAACATATCAAGGAACTTGTTTATAAATTTCAACAACATCCTAGATGATTTTACACTCGCTGGATTCATGGTTGTACATTTTAAGGACCTTGCCATTTCAATGAGCTTACAGATGATATTTCAGCTAGCTTGTAGATGATATTTCAGCGACTGACATCAACAAACTTGACCTCAATCCTCGAGAGTAGATGCCATTGTTAAATATTTGTGGAATTCATGTGAGGAACTTAGCTTTCATTATCATCATGTGAATAAGCGGTGGATGGTGGCATCCCTATTACTTGTTCATACACCTGTACTTGTTTCCAGGCATATTTGTATGTCAATTTCACAAGAAGCTTGTCAATTTCACAAGAAGCTTGTCAATTTCACAAGAAGCTTGTGAGTTACCCTGGACATCCTTGAGGTTCAATTTGTGATGCTGATTTGGAGACCGTAAAATTCGCTTCGGGTGAAAATGTACAACTTTTACTGAAGGTCGGACATTGTTTCACTTTCTCCACAGGAATATTTCATTCTTTATCAACGCTACAACAGATATTGAACACTTTTCTTTGGATTTTTACTTGTGTGGTGCTTATGATTGGACTTTCTAGACACAAAGCAGAAAATCTGTGATATTTGCTCTGATATTTTGTACTCCATCTTGTGAAATATAAGGCTTTGATTAAAGAGAGGACAGACACAGGATTGTGGATACTTTGTTCAGCTGCGAATTTGTCTAACAACTTTTCTCCCATTTGAAAGTGTAAGTTCTCAAAATCAAATCAAATTGCAATAGGACCTATATTTCGTAGATTGCCTTGAAAATATGCTTTATATGAACAAATGATGTAGGCTTCTATTTACTTAGATGATTATTACTCCAATTTATGCTGTTTGTTTATTTGTTTTTATATATTTTTTTGTTTATTAGTATGTTTACCATGATTTTGAAATTTTCCACTTTCAAAATAAGGTCTTTGTTTACTTGTTCATGGTTGTCTCACACATCCATGATGAAATAAATGTTTGTAACATACATTACATATAAGTACAGCTTGATCTTCTAATGATTGAGTATGATGATGATTTCTAAACTTCTGTAGCTCCTTGAAGTGTATTGAATGGAAACTATAATTGAATGTTTTTTAGGAATTGGAAGTTCTACTTTAGCTGAACCTGGCTGTATGAGGGAGTACATGTTTGGATCATCCTTTCAATTTAAAAATAACAGTCTTGATGGTTAGAGCTTGTCAGAAATTAGGGTTCTTCAATTCATTGAAAGAGATAATGTAATATTTTCTACCCTTTTCTTACTTATATTTGATTTTTTTCCACACTTCTCTGGACTTTGGTGCATACAAGCGAATGTGAAAAATAGCTGTCATTATTTTCCTATTTCATTTTAGTTGAGATTTTTTTGTATCTTTTGATTTCATTTTATTTCATGCTGTCCTAACACATTGAACTATTTACATAACATAGCCTGTAAATTTCTTTAGAGATACAATTATTCTAATCATTCATAAATTTACTAAGTAAAAAGGAATCAATCAAATATTAATCATTTTACATTGTTGAGTTACTTCTATCTCCAGAAATAATTTAACATGTTAGAAAAACTTGCAACAAACTAAAACAGAAAAGAATGACATTCATTAATTAACTTTAAATTAGGACTTTGATGGAATGAAATTTAAATGGTATTTTTCCCCTGTCTATCTTCTCCATTTAAAGAAATAGGCAGAGATGAAATAAACAGATAGATTTCAATTAGATATTAATCATTTTAATTTGTTAAGTTACTTCTATCTGCAGAAATAATTTACCTTGTAAGAAAAACAACAAACTAAACAGAAAAGAACAACATCCATCAATAATTTTAAATTAGGATTTTTGTGGAATGATATATAAATGGAATATTGTTTTCCCTGTCTATCTTCTCAATCTAAAGAAATAGTGAGAGATGAAGTAACAAAATATATCAACATTAAATAGAAAACAGAATCTCTAATTTCTAAAAATCGCATCCAAAATCTGAAATAATTCAGTAACAGTCACCCACCATGACTTCTGATAATGATTCAAATGGCATAATACATCACTGGAATTTTGTTTGTTCTCTTTACCTCTCTGTATCTTTAGAAATAATGAGATAAGGAGTCAAGAAATCTCAAGAAAATAGTGGAACCGTCCCGCTGGCGTGCCCTTGGTCTTACCAGCAGCCCATCCTTGGTTAGAGACTGGTAAAAACAATCAGGTAATTTGCTCACATGTTTGCACTTATATTGGACCAATACAAAGCCTTATTTACACTGCGTTCAGCCTACTCGAAATGAGTGTAGCTGTACAAGAATTTCTCAGATGTACGATTACTTTTACTCTAGTCTGAAATCTTGTATATTGTATAAAGAAATGTATAGCGAAGCATAGTTGATAACAAAAATCTTGATGAAGATTCAGGGTTGTGGTTCTAGTCTGAACATTGTATCAAACAAAATTTGTGTAAATGGACAGGGCAAAATAACCCGCTATTTTATATCCCGAGAAATCTTGGTCTTGTTTCTAAAATATCCTGCTATTTTGAAAATACTGGGCTAATTTGCGCCCATCCTCAATCTCGTTTGTGATGAGCTACTGGTGAAGATGCAATCTCGAGCTTCAGGGAAATATCCTTAGTCTGAAAATAGCGGGTTATTTTGCAACTTAGCGACAAAGAAAGGCCTATTGTGAGCACACACCGATGATTGGTCGGCTGTCTTCAGTGTCTTGTCACTTGACTACTTCAAATGTAGTTTTATTAATTGTTGTTCCTTCATACAACGTTGTTATCTAGTCTGTATGCCCCTTTCAGAATACAATTATTCTTTATACAACGTTTCTTTAAACAAGTTTCGTATAAATAAACTCCTGTCTGAACCGGCCATGATTTGCCTCAATTCACCTGTACAGGTTTTAATGAGGTGGTGAGTTCTGGGAAAATATTGATTACAAAGACCTTATAAACTTTTGTTAATAAGAAGAAAATCCCATTCAAAAGACGATGCTGTGTTTTATTAACCTCAAGATCCTAAGTAAATGAAATCTTTCATTTTAGACAAGTTAGTCCAAAATGGATGTCGGCAACATTAGGAGTAAGAAAATTACTGTTAATTACTGAAAAGTAATCACTAGAATATAGTGCCATATTGTTTTTCACAAAAAAAAAGAAAGATAAGAAAAGTCATTTTGGCAAAGAGAGTGCATTTTTAGTCACCCTATATCATTATTATAGATCTACATGTACGTACTAGTGATAAATCAGTAGTTTTATGACCAATTGCGATGGGAAATTGGTAATTACTTGAACCATTTACAGTGTACTACTGGTAATTGCTGGTTTTCCTCTTCAGGTGCCCTGGCAAACATCACAGCATATATCAGGATTATCGAAAGTCGTAAAAAAAAATTAATAAGAGGAATGTATTTAATGTTATGCTTAATTATCTAAATCTGTCAGGTGTAAGATAAATATCAAATAGAAACTACAAGATACAAATTTGTATTGATATGCTTTAAAAAAATGATAACAAATTAATCAGAGAGGGAAGAAAATCATGTGCAGAAATGCAATAAAAGATTGGAGAAAATATAACAACATATAGTAACATTTTTAAAATATAAAAAGACATTAATTTTGCTTGAAATGTACTTTAATTTTCAGGCATTTTGAAAATACCTAAATATGAAAGTAATTCCACTGAGAATCCATTTCTTAAATAATGCCCAATTTTTGTTCAGTAGACAGAACTCAAACATTCCTGGCCAAAAAGTCCTGTCATAAAACGCTTAGCAAATGCCCAAATCATTACATCTATCAGTTTATGAAATTCTTAGTATGGATGTCTATTTTATCTCATCAAATAAAAGAATGTCCATTAAATTTCCTATTTGTGCCTATTCATTTCATTGAATTGCTTTTGAATTAAACACAATTCAGGATGAAAAAACCATGTCATAGAAACAGCTTAATAATGCCTGGATCAGTCCATCTAAAGTTTCCTGAAATTCTTTATTGGATCTCCATGGCTGATTTTAGGGGCAAACAAAATAATGTCCATTTAATTTAAGGCTTTCAAAAATCCATTACATAACATTTCTATGAACTATGAACCATATTTATAATAGCATAGACTGTTCATGTCATTAAACACTTAAAATAGGTCAAGACACCCCCTAGTTTTTCTAGGTGAAGAACGGTTTTGTGATTTCCTTTTGGAGTTCATGGTTCAACCGCGTTCAAAGCGTTCGTGATGAGATAAACCGACTTCCTTTTCTCCTGACGTGTTTTGAATGAGAAAAGCACATTGGGATGATGGGGATAGCATCTTGAATGGTGAATTTATAGAGTGAATAACAAACAAGCGGCATCGGTTTGCACGTCATGTCCAGAGAAAACAGATCCGTGTGATGTGTGAGCAACAAGTTGGTGTTAGGAAATAGGCCTACATCTAAAGCTAGATGTGTTTGTCGCATGAAACCTGAGTGAATTGGTTCTGGAAGCCATTTTAAGGAGGAGAAACTTTTGTGAGTTATTTTAACAAACAATAGGTATGAAACAGTCTGTGGTTCATGTACAGAGCAAAAAGATTGGTGTGATGCATGTGCAACAAGCTGGAGCTGAGAGACAGGCATCCATGTCTGTAAGTCCAGGCAATTTTGTGGCATGAAACCTTTGTGAATCAGTTCTGAAAGCCATTTTAAGGCCAAGAAACTATTTTTGTGGTAAGAAACTTTTTCATGAAATAGCAAGAATGTAGCGTCCTTTTCAAGTGGATGTAATTGTAATTGTACATTGCAGGATGATGTGTTCATAAATCCAGACCTACAGCAAAATTTACAAAGTTTTCATGCATGCACGTTTCCTTGTGAGGGTGTTTTGTGTAGAAGTTGCCTAAAATCAGTTTATAGGTTTATAACTTTGATGGAGAAAGATGCTCTTATAGTGGGAAAAAAAAAATAATAAGTAAAAGCAACTCTGATTTAAAAAACAACTACAGATGAGAAACAAAAACAGTGGTGTGGATATGTGTAGAACAGTAGAAGTGGGTTATCATGCCTTACTCTAGGAAAAGGTGGTACTAGTGTGTAAGAGTAACACAGGTCAAAGCGAATCAAATAATTTGATTTAAAATTAAATGTAAGAAAAGGGCAAGAGGATAAAAATTGTTGTAGAAGTTCATAGAAGCTGGTCAAGATTCAAACAAGTCTATGATAGTTCAGGTGTGTTTGTGGGAAAAGGAATGAAATTACTAATTAATATACATTTAAAAACATGTTAAATGAGAGACATAATAAAAAAAGGGAAAATGTAATATGATAGGATCTGGAAAATAAAGATTCAATAGATCATACTAAATCACATTTGCTTTATTTTCAGGGAGTTATTTAAGAATGAAAACTAAACCTAAGTACATGATTCATTGTTATGAAGACCATAATAATTTCAGAGGAATCTATGAGGTCCGTTTATCTTTTTAGAGAGGGGGGGGGGGGGGGTGGGGGATTGTATATTTAAAGGATGGATAGATTTCTATGATATCATCGTTAATCAGACATTTTGAGTGAGAGAAATAACCTTGACATAGGGTAAAAAACATATGATATTCATATGTCATCAGATATCCCTATCCAATCATCTCTCTTTAATAATTGACTAAAACCAACATTAAAATGATCTTATGCCAATGAATATCACAATGCAAATAATTGTCACAACATCTAGCAATTTAGATCTTCCTATTAGATCATCTCATAAGAAATCACAGTGAAAAGTATCAGTGGTGATAACTGTCCAACAGTTCTCAAGCAATTGATTCTAAACTATTGATCAAATCATCTTCAATCTTCAAATATCACAGTATTAATGTTCATAAATGTTTAAGCATAGGCAAAATTCACATTCCCATAAGATCATCTCTTTAAGTTTAAGTAGGACAAAATATGTAGCGTCGCTGTCAGACCAAGTGTCCATCTGTTCTCAAGTACTTGATCTTAAACCAATGTTGAACGTTGGAGGTTGCTTTGAAAATAAACAATATCTGTGTAAGTGATGATAGCCGTGCCGAAGACCATCTTTCATTCTCCCTCGCCCCTCCACTGCTTGAAGGCTGGTGCGTCATCTTGGGCTGGCTTGGCTCAGCCATGGCATAGCTTGGTTGTACTACAAACCCATTCAGTACTACTCCAGATTGGTTTGGGAAAGCAAAGTATATAAGTGGACTACTGAATAAGAATTGAACTTGCCCTTTAGAGAAAATAATTATAATTTCTGAGCATTGTTGAGTTAAGTTTAAGTTATTTTTATTGCTGATTTATTTATTTATTTGTTTCTTAACTTTTTTTTTTTTTTGGGGGGGGGGGGGGTCCCTTTCTATTACAACGTTTCATGTTCATTTGTTTTCAATAATAGAAATAGATACTTAAAGATATGAGTATAAATAGATACAAATATATCTATATATTAGAATTTGATTTAACAAAAGATATTTTTGTCTGGCCCCATTTAAAATCAGATATAGCAGAGATTATATATTGGAGTCAAGATGAATAATTTCAAAATGGTTATTTTTGCAACATAATGAATATTTACTGGTACATAAATAAAAAGCCCTACACATGTATAAAGAATGCATCATGATGTTACAATCATGTATGTGCAGTATACCATACCTTTACCAGAATAATAGTGCTTCCCTACACTCTAGTTTATTGTAGCTAAGGACAAGGGAAGAGGAAAAGAATGCGGAAAGGGGTCTGTGGGTGCCATATTTCATCCAATATGACCATGAACTGACAAGACCTTAGTATAACAATCATTTGTTGTAATCAAATTACTGCAAGGTCTAAAAGATTTTCACCATGTAAATTTGATTGTAGCCATATTTTAATGCATCCATGTTTCATGTCCCCCCCCCCTCTCTCTAGCATTTTAGTTTCAAGGTGATGTGAGTTTTCACCTCTCTCTAAATTGAGGGTGTGAATGTAAAAGTGAAAGGCCTACATGTATTTCCCTGTTATAATTGAATTTTGTAAATGTTTTTTTATAGCAGGTTTCAGATCTAGAAAATTACTTTACATGTCTTTACAAAGTTGCAATTAGCAGGATATTTGGTCGGGATTGTCATCCCAAGATATCTTGGGATAGTTTGCAAAATACCCCACTTTTTGGCAAAATATCTAGTTATTTGTCCGGTGCATCTTCGCCAGACCAAAGACTCGCACTATGCGCTAACGCTGAGCAAAATATCTCAAGGTCGAGTTTCAAGGTTCGAGGTCGAATCTCGAGCTGATGAAGACGCGATTTGTAATTTCTGGATTATTTCCCAAATCAGAAATAGCGGGCTATTTGGCAATCTCGAGATGATGAAAACGCGCCTATTGTGACTTTTGTTCTATGTGTACACATTTAGCCATGATTTGGTAATTGTTGTGTCAATGTAGAGGCACAGACCTTGCAACACACTAGGGCTACTTCACACATGCCTCTGAATGTTTGGGGAGCCCTTTAATTGAGATTAGATTAAATCAAGAAGCCCTTACATCCAATTTTAACCTTTGTAGCTCATCTTTATATTGGTAGTTTGGCAAGAAAAGCAAATTCGGTTGTCAAAAAGAATACTTTTAAGTAAATATGACTCAAAGAGGAATTAACCTCATACAGGTCGGTTGAGAAAATTCATAGAACCATGGATAAGTTAAAATTTGAGATAAGTTGCTTAAAGGTACTATGTCCCTTTTGCAGCCAACCTCAAATTCTGTAGAACTTTGCAGGAATTATGAATATGTCATGTATGTCCTATCTGTGAAATTTAAACGTTAGCAGTGTCCTCATATTCAAATTATGCAAGGAAACTTGTTTACTTGCTAGACTTCACTGTCAGACACTATGGAGTGACTGACTGGCTTTTTTTCTTCTTTGGTAATAACATACATGAAAAGAGTTGTAAAGGGTACATGAGCATTTGTCTACACCAATAACCCACTTCTTGTGATGGCCAAGATTAAACTGATTGAATCTTTGCGCAGCATAAAACGTATGACCATTCGGTACAATTGTCTGAAAATCAAGACTATTACTTTTGGGCTCTATAGCCCTAAAGTCGATTTGACAACTAATAGTCATTATTTTCCCACTTGAAGACATTTTCAAGCCCCACCTTTTTTAGGGAAGTTCTAAATAAGTATTATCTTTCAAATGTAAAGGCCGCAGTATTTTCGGGTGAGAAAAAATCAAAAAGTCGGGGTGCGGCGTATACGCAACAACAACAAAATTCAGCGGTCAAAACATCACGTCCATTTGCACGTATGGGACTATAGGAACGGTAGCATGACTAGACAACGGTACAGGACAATTCTAGAATAACTCCACACAACTTACCGACAATTTTATGTTGCATAGTTGACATTTTATGTTGCATAGTTGACATAGTTGACATGAAGACGAAAAAACTTATTTTTCTAAAAAAATCTGCCGATAGATCTAGATCTAAGTCCGTACCATTGCATCGCCAAAAAGTAAACAAAGGGACAGGCCGTTACTTACGGAGCTAGCTGCCGCGCAACGCAACTGCGCAGGTCGAAAAATGCTATTTCGGATTACACCGCACATCGAGGAAGGGGTATTGTAGGATACCAAATCTGCGTACGATACAGTACTAGCTTAAAAGTCGATGAAGATCTGCTAAATTATGATCATTTTTGAGGTTAACTTCTTGTTGATTTATAAGAACATTGATGAATTGGTATAGTTTGTAAAAAAAAAAAGAGTGTTCTACAAGAAAATTACGATCTTTTTGTTTGGTCCGGTTTTTTTTTCTCTTTTTTTTTTAGTTTTTTTTTTTTCCTCTACGAAATGTCAAAGTTGGGGGTGCGGCCTATACGGCGGTGCGGCCTTTACGCCGGCAAATACGGTAGTACCTTTAAAGAATAAGAAAAATATCTATTTTTAATTTGTCATGAAAATTGAACAGTTGAAGAGAACTGCTTATTGACAAGGCAGTTATGATGTGGGATAAACCGGATAACACAGACAGAACATGGGCTACAGGTATACAGGTCCATACAGGTAGATGTAATATCTTACCTGCTATTTGGGATATTTTGAACATTGCACTTTGTTTGGGAAGACATTTTAAAACTTTAATGTAGAAATAGTGAGATTTCATTTCATTTTTTACCCGTTTATCAATGGAAGCTTGCTTTTTCTCCTTTTTGCATATTCGGTGGTCTTTATTAGTTCCCTCGAACCAAGTTGCTCTTACCTCCCATCTTACCTTTTCCCGCTGGTTTATGATTGTCTCTCTCCCTTTAGTTCTGCCTACCTGAGAGCGAGAGAGCAAGACTTTACCATGCTTTTCTATTAATGTAACACTTGATAAAATGTTTTTGCTCTGCTACATTTGTCCTACAGTTGCTATTATTCAATTGTGCTTTCAAAGAATTGAACAAATCCTTTCATCCTTCTCCCTAAGCCTGTTATTATTATTTTTCTCTCTTTTAAAAAGGAAGGGGGAAAAATCCATGTTTTGACTTCCTTTTGTTCTTGTGTTTCTTCTCTCCTCTCTTTTCATTTTGTAATCCTTCTTTCTATACTTTACATTAACTTTCCCTAAGTATGCTTTAGTCCGCCTCACATTTCCAAGGTTTCCTTGTATAAAAGCACCGAGGACGATTAAAAATCTATCTTCTTTGCCGCGGCTTCTTTTTGTAAAGGCAGCCTAAGCCAGAAGAAAAATTACATTTCTGAACAATGGTCAATTTATATTGTGAGGCCGTGACTTTATTGTGCATGTGTTAGTAGTGATTATTGTATGTGCCGCTTTCAATATTTTTGAAGGCAAGATATACATTGGATATCTTTTGTAGTTATGATGAGTGGTTTGATGGGAGGGGGTGTAGGTTTGCCCCTCTTGGGACAAGGATGGGGGCAGAGAATACCAATGATATTTAATTAAATGGGGCAACTGTATGATACGGGTAACCTTAAAAGTGTGATTGAAAATTCCTTTAATGTATGGCGTATTGTGAGTCAGATTCACCCTGTGTTATAGTCTGGTACAGGTTCTTTAAATTTTGATAATTTAAGCTGTTGTGCAACTGGCCACATTGAATACAGAAAAAAAAGAAATCCCTATTTTAGTCTAGATTTAATGTCAAATCGGACATGTTTCTGATTCTCAGTGCATTTAATGACAAACGCAATACAGAATATGTCTTTTTAAGGGGTACATGTATTATGACCAATGTCAGCTCCTCGGATATTTTCTCGACCAAATATCCCGCTAATTGTAACTGCAGGCTGATGAAGACGCAAATTAACCGGTTATTTTGTGATCATGATAGTTAAAATTGCGGGTTATTTGGCAAACTCAAGCTGATGATGACAGGCCTTATGTTGCATGTTGAGAAGGGTCCAACAGCTAAGGTTGGCTCTCTCTCTCTCCTGCAGACCCCAACAGACATATTTCTTATCCTTACATTACGAAATGGGCCTGAGGAGCTACATTAAGCAGACATACTCCCAGGATGCCGAGCATCAATTGAGTCACATCGAGGTCCCTGTTGATTTTAACACCTTTTTGTTAATAGTGTTTCTATAGTGAATGTAAGACTTGAAAAATGCTCCTGAAAGCCCTTTTCTCCCCTTTCTCTCTCTTTTATTGTTGTAGAAAAGGGCATAAACTTTTCTGAAAGCTGTTCATTATGTGCATGTCACATTCAACTTTGTCCAGTGGTTGTAACTCTTTCACTTCCCTTTTTTGGTGGTGGTAATTTGAATTGGTAATATGAGAGAAGGAGCTCTATGATGCTTATCCTCATTTCAATCAGTGTTTAAATGAATTCAATTTGGCAACAGCTTTAGGGAGAATTAAGCACTTAGATCTTAAGTATATTGTTAAGGATAAAACGTTGGCAACGTGTTAAACATTGCTCTTAGTAAAGGTGTCTTTCTTTCTCCTATTCCCCCCCCCCCCTCCTCTCTCTCTCTCTCCCTCTTCTTTTCTTCCTCTCTCATTAATATTTGTTGCTTTTCAGTCAACTTCTTTTGATTTCATAATTTAGTAATAATAATTCTAAAGCATTTATTTTAGGGATACATGCATGAAAGCACTGATAATAATAAGAGGTGCCCCTGTACTTAGTTGCGATAATATGAACGTGAATGCAAACAGTCACACATCATTATTTATGTCTTTAAAAATGAAATGACTTGAAAATCTAAACTATCACATTATTCATTGGTTAAGATATTCTGATTAATAATAAAGGTGTGATCGCAAATGAAAACTGAAAGACTTTCGACTTCTTTTAAAATGTTGCTTAAAAAGTTAAAAACAATTGTTTTTGAAATAACACCTTGTGGAATGTGTACTGGAAATATTTCCTGTGATCTGGACAGCTGGTCTGCCTCATATAACCAGCTAAGAAAGGGGTGGTAACAAGAAATACCAGGGAAAAACTAATAAACAAACACTCGCAAACAGATAAATCAACAAGCCTTTCACAGCAATGATGAAACATTTTCTTGCATGATTGTCCCAGAAATCAATTAATATTGATTGTTAAAAGGCCGTGGTTAACCCGAGGTTGTTACTACATCAATAGATCTGCGCTGTGAATAAAAGGAAGAGAAACCAGACCGAGAAAAAAGATGTAACAGTGGTCAAAATGACAGGCCTCCTTTTTAAAGCTTCCTTAAATCCATCTATTCATTGTGAAACTTGTTCTCATTTTTCTTCTACGTTCCTTTCATACACCCTCCAATCCTCTTTCAAAGAATTTACCCTTTTTAATAATGTGGAGAATGAAGGATGACCAAAAAAGAAGAGAAGTCGGTTTAGACTCATCTTCTTTGCATGATCAATTCCCAAGCTGCTCAGTGTCCAGTAAAGCCGGACACTCAACCCCTAAGACTCAGGCCGGGGACATTCTCTAGTCCTATTGTTTGACCGCTACTTTAGCCTTTCACCGCCTTTCCTAGGTGCGCAGAGCTGTGTAATTGAAACCACGCTGTGTAACAGATGTATCAGAATCCAAAATCTATTTTCTTCCCTCTTCCTATTTTTTTCCTTCTACATTTGTAATACTTTGGGGGAGATGGAGGGGTACAGGGCCTTACCCCTAAGGGTTGAATAGAGGGATAAAGAGGGGGCTTTTGTATCACAAAGTGGATAGGATTCCTGGCTTATCCATTCATAAGGGATTTCATTGGGGTAAAATCTTCAGAATCGTCTGCTGTTGTCTCTTAGGTACATGTATGGTGTGTAGTTGTTGGATTTCAGACCAACAATATGCTGCAACGTTATTTTGTCAAATATACAGGGTTAGGATTATTATTTGGTACAGTTATATACAACTGAGCAATTAATCTTTTCTTTAAGTTCACTTTTTAATTGAATTGTAGGTATACCTCCTCCAGGCCAACATAGCCATTGTAGAAAGCAGTTTTGTACCTGATAACCCTGTAAAGATAAAACTCAAATAACTAACTAAATAAATTATAGTGGTTACTATGTGGTGTTGGCATTAGGGTTAGGGTTATGTAAATGTTCTATTCTAGTGTTATACTTTGGAGGTGGACCATAAGAAAATGACTACTTTGGAAAATGTTTTGCCACGATAAGTGTCAGGGTGAGGGAAAATACTTGCAAAGACGCAATTTCTTTTAATCTATAATTGGTAATAGGATAAAGCCTACATCGTGTATTGCTTATGAATTGGAATACACTATTTTACCTAGATATTCTATTCTATGATAGGCCTATATACATCCCCTAATGCATGCCCGAGGCTTTCTTGACATAGCATCAGCTAGTATATAATAGCTGATATTGTGAAGGAGAGAGGTATAGATCGTACACTCTGCAATTATATAGGCCTATTTTTTCTAGATATGCATTCTTTTAAGAAACATCCTGAACTCATTTGCACCAGTCTGTCTTCATAACAAGTCTTATCTTCTTTTAAGGTCTGCTATGCAAAGGCTAGTTCCCATGGCGGGGACACCTAGAAAAATAAGTTTGTCCAATGCCTATTATTATCCGACACTCATTCATCTTGTGCCTAGACTACTAGAGCTTCATCCTGTAAGCATTGTACAGTAGTTTGTATACCGCCCAGCCATGCCTCAGTACCCTGGCTTAGCCCTACGCAGCACTACAAGTGAAAAAGTAATCAGAAGTCGACCGTTCTACTTGTTTTTCCCCCCTTGCAAGGTTTTTCTTCAGCCGGATTGCGAAGTCTCGCTCCAAATAACAGTTTATTAAGTCCATCTTTTCTTTTTCAGCTCAAAAACGTATAGTATCTTCTTCTTTCTCCTTCAGTTATCTTTGGTCGGCTTTGAGAGAAAGAGAAGGGGAATTGTAATAGGATTCGAGCGCAGAGATAGTGATGCGTGAAGGATTTCAGGGGTGTCTTGGGAACGTCTGTCGCCATGGAAGAAAAAAGAGGCGGGATTAAGCGACGGTGATCGGCTCCCACTTATTTCCAGTTACCTGAATTTAATTACGATTTGAACGATCAATTGCGTCGTCAGTTATATAACTGTTTTCAATTGAGAGTTTAATGGGAAAATAAATTAAAAACTCAAACGTATAACATGTAACAACATGTAACAACAGTTATAACTGAATTGACTGATCTGGTTTGAGTATGGCAATCGTGATAATCAATCAAATATAGGTAATCACAGGCGACAAAAAGGAATGACATATATATAATGATCACGAAAGATATAAGAATTGTTCAAACAAAATCCACTGGTTATTCTGTAAATTGTGTACAGTATGTTGATTAAAAACACTCCCTAGAAACATATAACATCATTTTATGATGACCAAAACTTTGTATGAAACACATTTCACCTCGGTATCGAAGATTGTGTAAATCATAACTGTCAGTTTCTGCAGATAAAGATGAAAATAGATTGCATTGTAATAATTAAATCACATGAAATGAGTATGGGATATTGAATTAATTAAAAATGTAGGTTTATAATGAGGTAGACAGGGAAAGGAAGTAGATGGTTGCACTCAAATGTAGATCATAGCTGGAGGAACGATCGACAGATGGAGCACCCAGAAACTATGAAGGTTGCTTCTTTGGATTTAGATTTAGAGATGTTTGATAATGATAATCGCTACATTTGTATTGCGCACGTATCCATCCCAGGAGATGGGTACTCATCGTTTCTATTCAAGGATATATAGAGAAATGGAGAGAAGAAAACAGAAAGTTGTTAAAAGATTTAAGGTAATATATTACCAAATATGTTGTCAATGTAATTTTGTCTAGTGAGTTAGGAGAGGGAGAGGAGAGAAAGAGAGAAGGAGGCTTGTGGGGAATGACAAGGAAGAAAGAGAGAAGAGAGTAGAAATTAAAAGTACCTTGTCTCTTTGAAGTAGTTGAAAGGATCCAACACGTCTGCTCAATAAGTGAATGGCATTGGGGAACAAAAGAGAACTAAGCCTGGAGAAAAAAAGGGGGGCACAGCCATAAAGCTGTTTTTCTCCCTATGACACCCCTATTGTCGTGCCCCCCATTGTCATTGCACCCCCAAACCCTTGAACAATACCATGTGCCCGCATTACCTTCCCTCTTCCCTCGTTCTTTTGAAAAGTCCTCTCACCCGCTCGCTCGCCTCTGTTCAGTAGCCGCTACAGCTCCGCTAAGCTTGTTTTAGTTGATTGTTGAAGCCTGCATGGAAGCGCTGGCAGCAAGAGTGGCCCTCGATCCTCCATTCTTTACCCGCTACTCTTGGGGTGTTGTTTGTCCCACGTTTGGCATGTAAACAACAAGAAGACCAATACAGTGTCTTATCCCTATCCTGGAGCTATACTACCAACCCATCACTTGTCTTGGAGACTCCTAAAATCAATCCATCTTTCTGACGCGTCCTGGCCATCAGTTCTTCCATTTTGTGTACCAGACAGTCTTAGACTCATTCATGTCTTTGACTAGGACTATTGTGGATTGCAAGTGCTTGATAATTGTTGGATGTTTCTCTTCCGTCCATCTGTGGTATTGACATTTCTTTGGAGTACCATCAATCAGGACTGTGTTTGGACTAAAACGAGAATCATTGGATGCTTTTAACTTTGGAAATATCTTCCTCCATTCTTTCAAGCCAAATTCATCTGACTTGTGTGAGTTTTGTCTCTGTTTAATAGCTGGAATATGATACATGCAACTTGCTAAATGGATGCTATTCCACTCAGCATTATCTGTGTTTGCAACTTTGCACCACTTTGCTTTCAGTTTGGACTCCATGAACAGTTAACAACTGAATTATTCTCCTTGTAAAGTTGAAGTTTTTCGTAAATCAAAAATGAAAGGTGGATTTTAATATGTCACCTTCTCAAGAAACAGAAATCGGGACAGATCATTTTATCACATACTTTAAAAATACAAAATTTGGTAAAGGAGGGTAACTATTTGTCTTTTTGCAAAATAGTTTTACAAATTATGATAGAGATTACCACCCTATATGGTTTGTTTGATATGTTTTTCTTTGTGTATCCTCTGTTTCAGGTTAAAGGAATTCTGACTACTTTGAGATTTGAGCAATAATTTTTTTGGAAAAAGGAGTTAACTATTTGAGGTAAGTGCAAATTTAGGTTGTCATTTAGCCTGAGTTTTTTTATATTACCAACTTGTTTCCTTTAATTGATAGTAAATTTCAAAAGCAGACATTTTTAGAAAACAAACAATTTTTTAATTCTTTGTGCAAGATTCTTGACTGTTGCTCATAAATCCACTACTAACTTTTTCTCCTTATGAAGTTTTATTAATTTGGAATCCTCTTTCTCTGGCTCTGTTGAATTCGCTTCAAACTTGAGAACATATTTTTTGTAAGGAAATTATAAATTGTTTATCACTTATTTGTAGAACATAAAGGCTATGAAGTTGTGGACACATGTTTTGGTCCAAGTTAAGTTTATAGTGCAAGTTGATGTCGTTATTGAAGCGTACCCTTTGGGGGGTGTGTGTGTGTGTGGGTGTCTAAAATATATTAGCTAGAAAAATCCCTCAACTCTTCTCTTATATGCCCCCCTCCATAAGATAATATATGTGTATGTTTTGGGGACAGCTAGGGGGAAATTTCTTTTCTCAACTTCAGTTTAAAACTTCTGATCATAGTGCATTCCATGAACCATAATTGGACCATGCAACTCTCTACTTTATGCTCATGGAAGAAAATATATTTGTATTTGGGGTGAGGTGGGGGTGGGGGGGATAGTGGCAGAAAAGGAAATGTATTTTCTTTTTTAGTTAAGTATAGAATTTGTCATCCTGTCAGATGTTTATGCCTGGGACTATATACTCCACACAGGCCTGCCCATGAACTACCCCAAAGTTTAACCTGCGCAAACAGAAAGCTCAGCTTCTCTATGGTGTTTACCAAGCAGATTTAAGCATTGACAGCCTCTTTACTCGCTCGTTTCCGCTCCAATATTACCGGGGTATAGCGATCGAGAGACAGAAAAGAAAAGGCAAGATGATTAAATGTGTAATAAGACTGGTTTGTGTTTGAGTGAGAAGTTTACTATGTCTGGTGTACATACCTGTGGTACCAATACCATGAATTTGTCTTGTAATTTAAAGAATAGGTTGAGTTCCGATGCAGGTGAAAAATATATTTGAGCTTTCTCATAGTCTTTTTACACGCGTATGAGAGATTATTACAGATATAATGTCCCCTGATAAGGGTTGCTCTTCAAATGCCCTCTCATCTGAAATATGATGAGAAAAAGCTGAAATTTTTGGACCAAACTGTCATGGCACATGTGTCTGTAGTCCTAAATACTTATTTTTGTGTGCAATGCATTTGATTTTCAGCGAGACTGAGTCAGTTTTTGAACAATTAGATTATTCCAAAATCTCATACACAAATTGTTTTATACTACTAAATCAACCTTTCCTATTTGCTTTTACCACGCTTCTTTCAAACAATGCAATGGCATGATCAGAGCTCCTCTGTATTTACACTCTTCTGTGCCACTACTACCAGGATTGTAAATATATTTGGTGTTCTGACAACTGCTCCATCAACAAAGTGCTCTGGGCTCTATAACTGTACCAAAGGCATGTAGGGTTAGGTTTAGGATCGCAAGTAGGGTTTTTCCCACTTGAACAACAAGGTACAAAGAGGAATTCTGGGTCGTAGAAGGCTCATAAAACCAAAGAAATCTAGTTCAAAACAGCCAAATTTATTTCTGGTTTGCATTCTTGCGCCAACCTGAAGCAGCATAGTTTCTCCCAACGGAGCCGTTAGACTTCCTCCACTTCTGAAATCTTTATTTTATTACTTCTCATTATTCTTCTATGTTTTACCCAAAGAATGTGGCGCTGGAAAGAAAAAAATACATGAGCCCCACGGGCAGGCCGAAAGAGTCAATGCAATCCCTCGTGAATGAGCATGAAATTGAATTTAATATTAGGAATGGGTTAACCTCTTGTGCGCAGGGTAAGCAAACAAAGTCAAGTTCCTCCGTCGAGCGGCTCTCCTGCCAATTGTTTGAAGGCCATCCATCTTAATTTATGCGTGATGTCATCGCGACCTAGTGAAATATGACCCAGGGGTCGCCTGTGACTTGACCTCTCGGGTTGATCTGGTTCTTAAGTTTGGAATGTGTATTAAAGGTGGTGGTGTTCTCCGAAGAGAGGTAAAAGATTGTTGCTTTGTGGAGCACCGGGTAATTCAGCTTTAATTTTAGCATCGGTGCCAAAATAAGGAACAAGGGCTATGTATCATGCCACGCCAGCTGATATTTGTTTTGGTTGGGATGTGAATTTATTCCATTTATATAGAGCTCTGCTTAAAATATCATCTGTGGCACAGTTTCTTGATATTATATGTTGTTACGGTACATGGGATGTCATGGAGCTGATCAAGACCAGAAATGGGTAATTTTGCAAAGCCATTGCGTGGCAAATGTATCCATTGGCAATTGGTGCCTCTTGTTTTGTGCGAAATTGCACGTGTGGCAAACAATCGACCGTCAGAGAGGCAAAGAAAGCAACTACATGTAAAGTGTTAAAGTGAACATAAGGGGAAACATCAGTTTATAAAAAAGCAATGAAGTCCCTAATAGCAAGAAAAGGTAGTGAACAGTAGAGAGGAATTTTAAAAAAAGCAGATATGATATAAAAAATACCATGCTGAAGAAGAGTGTTAGACCAGTAAAATAGTAATAATCAAGGGACAAACCCAAATGATTTGAAAATGAACCATTTCAGTACATTCTCCAGATAATGGGAGTTGACTTTCATGGGAATTCAAACAAATTATTGAACTGTTTTGTATTTCCTAGTTGGCTACTTTACATGAAATAACACTTCTCTTTTTCGACACTTAGTAGTCAGTAGTCAAAGGATTTTCTTTTCTGTGGTGCATCTTGTTATGAATTATAGCTCATAATTGAATGCATGGAAAGCTATGCGGTAATCTATGACACATTTCGCTGTTGGTTTAATAAAAATGACTGCTCAATTATAGATATAATCCATTTTTCAATCTACTTCAAGTCATCATTCAATGCGCCCTGTCTCACAAGGGACTACAAAGTGCCGTTTTTTAATGAGATAAGGTGCCGCCATTATGATCAAACTTTATTGTCCCTTTCTTATCGAGAATGACATATTGCTCATGTTTAATCCAAATCTATAGAAAAGCAGCAAATTAAATGGCCTCATTCTCAGTTTGTGATATTTCATGACTTGGAACATTTGTTTTATTTTGACAGGGCGGGCGATAAATCTGATAAGTCTGTAAATTTGAGTTGCTCTTTTGAAGAGGTGTTTTGTTACTTTGGATATGATACTCTTGGGTGTGGGGAATTTATTAGATAGCCATTTGCCCCTATGACCCTCTTCATTTTAATGGCAAATGAAGCAAAAATGAAGACACCAAGTTTTCAACAACTTGGTAATACTGTAATAAAAGAGAAAAGTTTGTTTGTGAAGATGCTTTACAATTCTTGTAAACTATTACAGCGTGTCCACAAACAAAATAATTAAACGAAAAAGTTGTATAAAGAATCATCGTATAAATTCCAGGGTGTCCACACACACAAGAAACTAATCACAAAACTCTACAGCGAAACGTCGTATAGTTGCGCAGTTTGTTAATGCGGTCATGAAATGGAAGCGGAAATGAGAGGTCAGGTTTCCTTTTGCGCGAGGTCACGTTAAGCCCTGCCCAGTTATACTGCTCTAGTTCTACTAGTTATACTAGTTACGTCCACACACAACACCTTCCGAGATTAGGCGTGATTAGGTGTGATTCTTTATTGAGTTCTCATTCGAAACGATGCCCAAACCCGCGTTTCGTTATTCGACGTTTCATTATACGATGTATCGTTTGTAAGCGTCCACACACACAATTTCATGGTATAACTATCCCAAAACGGTATAACTATCCCAAAACGGTATAACTAATCACCCCTAATCACAGAAAGTGTTGTGTGTGGACACGGGGTTAGTGATGGATGCACACCTTAGGTATATCCCACCGCACAGTGGGCCAGGGAGGAACCAAAGTGCGCCAAAACTAAGTTTGGGTGATTTATTTTTTTCAATTTTTTTCTTGTCCAGTTGAAAGATAATACATAGAGGAATACCTCAGTGAAATATTTAATTCCGGTATGCACAATAAGGGTATAAATTTACTACTTCAAACAGCAAAATCCTACATATTCACAGTTTTAGTGCAAAAGTGACTTATTTTATAAATCTTTCAATTCAACATGAAGTTTTTAAGTTATTGATATGAAATTGCTCTCACATATTCCTGATAGTTCATTTCGTTGAATGAATGGGTTAAAATTAATAGAAACACAATCTTCATGATATATTATAGAGTAATTCACTGAAGAATGGACTAATTATTCATGTTTTTTATAAATCCAGAAGAAATGTTTAGATCTCCGCGGTGTACCGCTTAAATTTTAATACCACCATTTTCTCTGATGTCTAAGCTTCAAGTTGATACCAAATTTGGCTGCCCGATCTTGCCCATTGTTATGTTAGAGCCGATTTCCCTTGCCACATTGCCCCGAAAAATGTGGGTTTTGGGGGTCCGCGGCTGAATCATGAAGGATTCGTGGTCATAAATCACGGCGCGAGGGGGCGCGTGACACTTGTTCTGACACCGCGGACTAACATAAACACATTTTTCGGGGCAATGTTGCAAGGAAAACAGCTCTAACTTAATAACGGGCAGAATCGGGCAGCCAAATCTGGTATCAACTTAAAGCTTAGACATCAGAAAAAATGTTGGTAATAAAATTTAAGCTAAAATCCCTGGAAATCCAAACATTTCCTCTGGATTTATAAAAAATAAATCCCCAAACATGAGTTTTGGCGCACTTTGGTTCCTTCCTGGCCCACTGTGCACCGGTGCCACCATGTTTTTGATAGCTGTTGGCCTAGCGTTGATTCACTACAAATCTAACTAAACTAGTAATACAAGACATGAACGACATCATGTTCATGTGTTTAAACCAAACACTGATGAGTCTTAAAGGGATCGTTTAACAATGTTAAATCTGAAATGTACTGCCCTACGTGTAATCAGTGTCTGTGATATGGTGTTATATTGAAGCCCTAAAAAAAATTGCACTTCAAAATGATCAAGAAGTGCCTCAAAAAGTAAAAACTTTTGAGTGACCGGTTTTACCATACTCGTTTTCCCCAATAGACCGTAGTGTTA
Source organism: Strongylocentrotus droebachiensis (assembly GCA_035222895.1). Classification (NCBI taxonomy): domain Eukaryota; kingdom Metazoa; phylum Echinodermata; class Echinoidea; order Camarodonta; family Strongylocentrotidae; genus Strongylocentrotus; species Strongylocentrotus droebachiensis. Next base: position 70,436 of record JAVYIG010003649.1, read on the forward strand.
TTAAAACCGTTTGGCAAACGCAAAATTCGATTTAGATTTTTGGTCATAAATATCTTGATAATCAGACAGGCGATCGGCTTGTAAAAGTTATGGGGTTCCTGACTGACCTAAAGGTTTATAATTATCATCGCAGCATAAGCTAAATCAAGGATTTTTTCAAAGGATCTTAGGGTGCGTTCAATCGAATTTTCGAAGCTAGAATCACAAACATGAATCACAATTCAAAACGCCGTTACAAAAAGCAAGGTCACTGCGGTTTGCGTTCAAGCGATTTTTCATCAACGCTGATTCTAGCTCATTGCGAGCCAAACCACTGCGCATCACACTGCGCAGTATGGCCCAGGAACTTCGGCGCGCGCTTTCTGGAATTGTTTACGGCCGACTGTCGACTGCTGTTTTGAGCATAGATCGCAATAATAAGACAAAGAATGAGAAGGTGATAGAAGGAAGAAACAAAGAATAACATAAGGAAAGACAGAAAGATAAAGTCGATAGAATGATTAAAACAAAGAATAACATAAGAGAAGGTGAAAGAAGGAAGAATCGAAGAATAACATAAGGAAAGACAGAAAGACAGAAAGAGAGAGTGATAGAATGCTTAAAACAAAGAATAACATAAAAGGTGATAGAAGGAAAAAACAAAGCATAACATAAGAATAGAAGGAAGAAACAAAGAATAACAAAAGAGAAGGTAATAGAAGGAAAAAACAAAGAATAACATAAAAATAGAAGGAAGAAACAAAGAATAACATAAGGAACGACAGAAAGAGAATGTGAAAAAAGGAAGGAACAAAGAATGACATAAGGAAGAACAGAAAGAGAAAGTGATAGAATGATTAAAACAAAGAATAACATAAGAGAAGGTGAAAGAAGGAAGAATCAAAGAATAACATAAGGAAAGATAGAAAGAGAAAGTAACAGAATGATTAAAACAAAGAATAACATAAGAGAAAGTGATAGAATTATAAAAACAAAGAATAACATAAGAGAAGATGATAGAAGGAAGAAACAAAGAATAACATAAAGAAAGACAGAAAGAGAAATTGATAGAATGCTTAAAACAAAGAATTACATAAGAAAAGGTGATAGAAGGAAAAAACAAAGAATAACATAAGTATAGAAGGAAGAAACAAAGAATAACATAAGGAAAGACAGAAAGAGCAAATGATAGAATGATAAAAACAAAGAATAACATAAGAAAAGGTGATAGAAGGAAAAAAACAAAGAATAACATAAGAATAGAAGGAAGAAACAAAGAATAACATAAGGAAAGACAGAAAGAGCAAATGATAGAATGATAAAAACAAAGAATAACATAAGAAAAGGTGATAGAAGGAAAAAAACAAAGAATAACATAAGAATAGAAGGAAGAAACAAAGAATAACATAAGGAAAGACAGAAAGAAAAAAATGATAGAAGGAAAAACAAGGAATAACATAACGGAACAGGCCACGATGGTATAGTGAACGCAAATTGCATGCAAAGCGGGCGCGCGGTTTTTCCCAAACCGGAAGAGGCTTCGTCATACAATCATGATTGAGAACTCCGTCCGTTCAATCGAATTTTAGCGACCGTGATTCTTTTGAATCATGATACAAAACGCATCTTTTTCAGCGTTTCATGTTTGTGTTTTCAAACACGTTTATTTTTACGACCGACGAAAAAATCGCTTGAACGCATTGCGTTTTAAACTAAACGTCTTTAGAAACCGTGATTCTAGGGTGAAAAAGTGTCGATTAAACGCACCCTTAGACAAAGTTACCGGATCCCTTTAAAACTCTTTAATTTTATAACGTCACAATCATTGGTACGTGCTTACAGTATGTGCAGGGCTCTGATCAAGGGCACAAAAGTGTTACATATGAGGTGAATTTTAAAAGTCAATTATAGACTGTGGCAACATTATTTTTGTAATCTGCAAACATTATGCAACACATAGCTAAAAAATCAGACCTTAACAAATTGCCGTTAAGCGGCAATCAGTAGCAAAATATCACATCATCAAAAATGTTACGTACATAACTCGGTGTCCACTTCATGCTGATATTTCTCTTATAATTTTAATTTTTCTCAACAAAGTACATGAGATGTTAAAACATACCCTAAACAAAACTTAAAACCATTGCCATATCAACTTTTTTCAATTTAGTTATTAGAATTTGGCCAAAACAAATATGGACACCGAGTTATGTACAGTACATCTTATTCTCTAGATGCTTTCTCTTTGCCTTATTGTCAGATATGGTTTTGCATTAGTCTAATATCAACTTCAATTGAAGGAATGATGTGTTTCCTGAATGAAACATAATTTGCAATGTGTAAATAGTTTGTAAACTACTATTTCAGGACTGAAATGTAAGATTTCTGTACTTAATCGTACATAACTGTGGACACCAAAAGTAAGTAGTTTTACATTCAAATTATAACTTCTTGTTCCTTAAATTCAATAAATGTTTGTTTAAATGAAAATGCAGAAGGGTGCAATTCATGCTGACAGAAATAAATTGATTCATTTATGATAATTTATTTCAAATTGTGATTGGCAGTAACGTACATAACTCGGTGTCTTTTCATAACGGTGTCTTAGTTATGTACATGACATGAAAAAGCTCAAACTGCAATATTTTGTAATATTCTTCTCACCAAATCAGACGTGTGTATGTCTTATACATTGTTTACTACCTACCATAACAAATAACTAAATATAGGGGGTCTTATTGAAGAAAAAAAAACATGGTGTACGTACATAACTCGTCACGTACATAACTCGGTGTCCATTCATTGTTGATTAAATCACACATACAAGTTAAAATGGGGAATCCAATGTTATCAGTGCTCTTCATTCACCTATATACACCATTGCATTATCATTTTGAAAGAATACAATAAGTTTTTGTATAGATTCTGTTGCATGATATGTTCATAACTGCAGGACACCAAACATTTTCCATTTTCAGAAATCTGAATATTTTTAAAACCATGACCCATAATGAAATGATCTGATTAGAAATCAAAGATAAAGTGAAACTAAACATTATAACATTGCAAGCTTGTAAATAAATCAATTATTTATACACCATTCTTCAGTTAGTAAGATTTGAAATTTGCAGGACACCACAGTTATGAACATATCACAAAAATTGTATCACGTGTAAATGGAATAAGAAAGTAAAATAATAGGAATTAACTCAACAGAAATGTTAATTATTACATAGATTCTACATCAAGATTTAAAAAAATCACAAGTTTTGCATCCCATTAGTAAAAATATGGTATCCAATTAGTGCATGTTTTGAATGTAACGTTAAAAGTGCTGAAAATAGGCCTTTTTTCATCATAAAATTGCTCTAAAATCTTTAATTTGAACTCAATGAAGCTGAAAACTTGTTTGGAGCTTCCCCCAATGGTACTTTTTAATATAAAAATGCTAATTTGTGTCTGGGTCTCATGGTTTTGGATAATTGAACAATTTCCCAGTGTTCAATCTACATTTTTGTAAGTGTACCCTTGATCTGAGCCATGCACGTATAGCTGCTCCTAATGAATATTTATACATATTCTTACAGATTAACCCCCCCCCCCCCACACACACACACACACATAAAACTTTTCTCCTGAGTCCTAGCTCCTTCGCCCTCTCATCATGTTGAGCTCGAGCCCGATTTGCTCAGGGAAGTTTTGTTTTGATGAAAGCTACAATAGAGAAGATGAACCATAAAAAAGACACTTATCTAACAGGTTAATGGTCCTGCACTCTTTGAAAGGGGGTCAGTCTCGCCCCCATAAATCTTACCGGTATCATTCATTGGGTGCATTCATTCATACTCTTCCAACCTTGACATGTAGTGTATAATGGCTCCGAACCTCTCATCCTTTTCCTCATGAATAAGCATGTAGACCTTACATCTTTGTATTAAAGATATACGAGCCTACAACATTTAGACCATCTCAAAATGGCATGAAGATACTTAATTCTTCAATTTGATCATTATTCTTTCTCCAATTTAAAAAAGGAAGCATATGCGCAATTATAGTTCCCCTGTTAACATCAATATCATAATGTTTTTACTTCTTGTTTGCTTTACAACATTTTTGGGGTGGGAGGCCGGAGGTAGGGGGCACAATGTTACCATAACTCCTTACACTTCTGAGGCCAACATGTTGAAAGTCGTACCGGTAGTTGTTATTTTCCCCGTTTCTTCCAGATGTTACTTTTTTAGACAGTGTTAGAAGATGAAAGAACTTCTCATTATGTGATGCATCCATTCTTGCAGTTGTTGGCCCTTTTTTATTGGGTTTACTACAAGGCATATATGCCTTACCACTTGTGAAATTATCCTGTTTGTGGCTTTCTGAAGATTTTCCAAAATATGTTTTTGTTTCCCCCCATCCAAAATCAATTTTTCTTTCCAGAAAGTAGCCTAATCTCCCAGGGGACAAATGTTGCTCTGTAAATCTGTCGGTCGGTTCCTTTTTGAGGTCCAGGCATGAGCGTTCATGGGCCAGGACCAGATTAATTGGCCTCCATTCTTTTAGCTCTCTCCGAAACTTGACATTCCAACCATATTGGTTTCCTGACTTCCCTCGGTGATGGTGACGACTGGAAGGTGATAAAAGCTTGGGTTATGCCTTTGCTTGAAAGCGTCTTTCAAGAACCATTCTTGCTGATTTCGAAAATCCCCTGCCTGATCCAAATCTCGTTTCTGAGTCGGTTCCCTTTTCGCATGGGTTTGTGGGGTCACACGACAGGTCAGGAGAGACAATCACTGCAATAAAAATGATATCACAAATCTAGCATCTCTTTGTCGTATTAAGAGAAATATAAATGACAGATATAGTGAAGAATCATCAATGATGGTGAAAGATAAGAGGTTTATTTCAAACAATTAAAAGTCATTCTAAGGACTTTCGGGCTGTGTGCTCAAACGCTTCAAACGGGTAAATGTTTGCGGTGCAATTAATGCAAGATTATAATCAATATCTAGTCGCAATTGTGCCTCCGATTGACAGAGTGAGCCATTGTAAATGGAGCCTGACAGTTGTAGCACATCATCAATCAAATGGGGAAGAAAAGAGTCGCCGAAGAATGCATTATTATTCTTTACTGCCATTATTTAATTATTTCCAGTAGTGTAATCTTTTGTACGGCGGTATTGAGAGTTGATTTATGTGCAAATAATTGCTCAGTTCTGCCTGAGGGTGTATGATGAACTTGACTGATGGCTTCAAGTTCACTCCGAACAGTGTCAGGGAGGTATGCATCGTGCGGTGGACAACCCCTTTTTGTCCCCCGTACCACAGCATTTCTCTGTATTACTCCGCGCAGTGGGACACCTACCCTCGTTTGCTCATGAACGCATAGAACTGGATGCCTATTCATTTTGATGGTGCATTTAACTTGAACTTGCTTTCCAATGGAAAGTCATAACCGTGAGGTCTGTTCACACAGACACAGCGAAAGAGACAACTTTGGCAGTGGGAATGTTCAATTATGTTACTTTACATGAGAGCGAAACAGGTGTTGAACTTACATTGGACAAATGAATGCATACTTTGAATTGTGTGAATTGATTGAATTTACTGACTTTATTGATTTGGGTCCATTCTCATTGTAGCCTTTCACACATAAAGATGCAATCTTTCTCATTGTTCATGAGTTATGACAGCCGGCATCGTCATAGAGCCTTCACTCCTGATGGTTTAGATTATGTCATGACTTAGGAGGACAATCCACAAACCAGTCACCATTATTCAATTGTTCTCATTGCCAGTAGTTTTAACAATAGAGCATGAATATTGAAATAACTCAATCATTGGAAGTTTGTAAGGTTGATGTATGATTCTCATATATCTAAACGTCATTTTAGCGCAATTCTACCGCAGAGAGAATGAAGCAAATATAGGTTCTTTCATGCCTCTTTCCTGGAAATGCTGAAATTGTCCTTTTTTATTAACTAAAGAAAAGCCCAAGAATTACCTTTATGCTAGCAATGGATATTTATTCCTTGAGAGTGAGACTGAACTTATAAAAAAACTTCTGTGAGGTGTAATATAGGAAAAGGTACAGAAATTCGAAAGCCAGAAAACCAATTAGCTGATGTGACATTTTCAACTCTTCATGCATTATTTTGTATGCACCTGAATGGTTCTTGTTTCTGGCATCTCTTCGGTGATTCATAAATGACTTGAAAAGATAAAGATGTTCCAATCACATGCTGGTCAGAATTTCTCTGTATCTGGATTTTAAACCTTTCATATGAATGAAGAATTGGCACAAGGAAACTTGCAAACTGTGAAGAAAATACTTTTCCGTCGTGCCAAGAAAACGTAGCAATATTCTTGCAAAGAGCCGACATGACTCTGGGAATGTTCTTATAAACGTGAACATTTTTCGATGCAAACACAACGCACCTGTGTGTGTCACAAGGCCGCCTTGTGTTAATCTTGTACCCTAATTGTTCCGGATATGCGGAGAAACATAACATATGTAATGACCTATCTCTCGCCCTGCCTCCGACTAAAATGATTTCCTGGATGAGAGGTTGTGAGTAGATTCCATCTTTTCCAGATGGCTTCAAGCAGATTTGTCATTTTTGGTTAAAGGGCAGGTCAAGATGCTTTTTGTACTGAAATATATGACCACTGTTTGATGATACAGAAGACAATAAAGCCAGCAAAATAAAGATTTTGCTTGGGTAAATTACCTCTTAAACCATGAAATTTCAGCATTGGATCTTTCACTAATTCTTTATATAATGACCTAAGTTTTTCATGAGAAGGAACTTTGCCCTTTCCCAAAATTCAGAGTTTTGTGATTTTGCGGCAACGATTCGTGCAACTCAACATCTTGCAACTTTTACAAAGTTTGATGCAAGCAACAGTGTCTCAGTTTTACAGTAGACAAAATAGTCCTTGGCGAAATAAACTGACCGAACCTTGGGGAAGAGCACATCTTTTAATGAACCTAAATATAAAGAATACTGTAGACTAAACATCGCCGCACTATGGAAATTGTGGAGAAATTTCAGTTAGATTCAATGTTTTAAAAAATAACAGATTTTTTAAATAAGTCTGTTTACTAATGCTTTGGCCATTTAAAATTTTGAATGATACATAACAAAAGTGAATCTCAATCTATCAAATCTGGCTCATGACTTGCCCAAAGAAGTAGTTTCACTTTCTTTCTTGAGGGTAGCTTTCTTCTGACTCCCCGCAATTCAAATTATGAGTGGAAGCCTCAGGAACGTTTCTTTTTAGAGTTCTTTTACCATTTTAATTTAAGCCATGAATGCATGAAGAGTAATAGAACCAGTTCGCTTAAAATACACTAGTATGGCTCCACATATTGTGAAGCCAATTTCTGCCACCCCATTCTTCTCCTTCCCCTTTCCCCCTCCTTTTCCTTTCTGTCCCCTACCTCCTTCCCATCCTTCCTCTCCTTCTCCCTCCTTTCCCCTCTCTCCTTTCCCACTCCCTCCCTTCCCCTTCCCTCCTTTCCCCCTTCCCTCCTTTCCCCCTTCCCTCCTTTCCCCCTTCCTCCTTTCTCCCTTCCTCCTTTCCTCCTTCCTCCTTTCCCCTTCCTCCTTTCCCCCTTCCTCCTTCCCCCTTCCCCCTTCCTCCTTTCCCCCTTCCTCCTTTCCCCCTTCCTCCTTCCCCCTTCCCCCTTCCCTCCTTTCCCTCCTTTCCTCCCTTCCTCCTTTCCCTTCCTCCTTTCCTCCTTCCTCCTTTCCCCCTTCCTCCTTTCCCCCTTCCTCCTTCCCCCTTCCTCCTTCCTCCTTTCCCCCTCCTCCTTCCTCCTTTCCCCCTTCTTCCTTCCTTCCTTCCTTTCCCCCTCCTTTCCCTTTCATTCACCTACTTCCTTCTCCTTCCTCTCTTTCCCCTCTTTACCCTCTTTCCTCTTCTTCTCCCTCATTTCACTCCTTGCTCCTCCTCCCTCCTTTTCCCCCTCCCTCCCTTCCCCTCTCCCTCCTTCCCCCTCCCTCCTTCCTTTCCCTCTCCTTTCCCACCCCCTCTTTCAGCCTAAATCTATTTGTCAACTGTATGTAAAATAGGCGTACATCAACTTTGTAGGGTCTATTTCTAGTTTTCCTTCTCAAATTTGTGACAAGATTAAGATGTGCAGGTTGATAAAAACACTCACATGCCTTTTAAAGATGTTGGAAATGGGGGCCCTGTGCTGTTTCATATAACTTGATATCAATAACAAATGCTAAACTGCTATGACAACTTTTTCTCTCGGCCAATCAAATGCCATGATTTCTGTAGCTTATAACAGTTATTGTAACTTGTTATTGATAACAAGTTTTATGAAACAGGGCCCAGACCTCAGATATTTTGACGATGTTTTTGTAGGGGCTAGAAGGGGCATTGGAGGGGGGTGGGGGTCTTGGGGTATATATGTTCATCCAAAATACAAAGGGTCCTTAAAGCCATGATAGTGTGAGGAAAGACAGTTACATCTTCTTAATTTAATGATGTAATGCCACTTGAAAAACGATGTTAGGCTTCAAACAAATTTGAAACCCTAAAGCCACGGAATCGCTAGGTTATGAGTCAACGAATATCCATGGATGAACACAGAGGCGATTGAAGAAAATAAGAAAAGAAGAGAAGAAAATGACAAAAGGGGTATTAGAGAAGGCTTACATAAGAACTACTGCTTGGCTAGAAACTGGGGAAAGTGTTCCTTGACTAGGTAGTGATAATTGAATTAAGACTTGGAAAGCGTTTTTGTGTATTCAGGTACTTTGGAAAGTAAGAAGAGGGGTTTTAAAGGCTTAGTAGCTGACAAGTTTTGTTGCGACAAAAGGAAGATTTGGAAGAAGAGGAGAATTTATTTTTGAATGGAAAGAGATGCATCTTGATGATTTACAGTGGCGAATACTGTGGAGTTCAGGGTATATAGTTGATACTTATTATTTTTAGTACCTTTATGACAGCAATGCAATCTCTCACAGAAGCGAAGAGATAGTCGGGTGACTCAAAACTAGAATGTTGCACCAATTTTTCGAGAGCGGGATCTACACTGCAAAAATCAGTGAAATTTCTGCCGGCATTTCAAAAAACCCACACCCCAGAGGTGAATTTTTACATTTCGGTTTTTCATCGTGTTTGCCAGTAGCTGCTTCACGATTTCCGATGAAACATCTGAATGTGAGAAAATTCAATGAAATTTGTTTGCAGTGTAAATGCAGCTATTTTAGGTGAACCTCAGGTAATTAGAAATGATTTGCCCTGGATAATTCCCGCTGTCAGTCAATAGATCTTGAGAATCATATGCACTTGTGAGTTGTGACTTGCGGTACTTCCAATTTCAGAATTCTCAGAAGAAAATCTGATACTGCGTCCTAGCCCTTGCTGTAATATGACAAGCCTAGTCCTCGAATATCTTGAGAATGCCAATCCAGTGAGTTAACTATTTCATTCTTCCTTTCCTGGCATCATCTAGTCTTGTTCCCAAGCAGGATTGGTTTTTATTTGTCTAGTTTTTAATACATTGTATGTCTTAAGCATGAAGGCTCCCATGTTTTTTTGCTGTTAATCTATTATTGGTGTTGGAGGAGGTTTTTCTGTAGTTTAATTCATTCCATCGTGTGGTCTCGGCAAAATGCATTTCATCGTTGAGAGGTTGTTATTCTTAAAATGATTCCATCAAGATTTATGAAAAAATGATTGCTTCCTGACTGAAACCTAGGCTACAGATCATACTCTATGTCTTGTTTTTAACAGCTTTTCCGATGTGATTCAAATGTGATTTAAATTTTGAGCAAGACATGATCTAAGTTCTTAACTCATGTTTGTTGCGTTGAAATTGATTCTATTTGAGTCCCTCTCACATCCGATTCAGTGCAGTTATTGTAATGGCTAAAGTCCTACTGAACCCTTCATCAGTTGTACATCAGAGAAATAAGAAATAAGAAGATTATTAGATACCAGCGAACTAATGTCGAATTCCAAGGGATGACAGTTGGCGATCAGAGTTTTGATTCGAGATGACTGAGCTAAGGTTAACAAGTCCAACTCAGTGAAGTTATCTGTGCATTGAAATTCCTTGGTTCGTCAAGACTTATGTACATGTCTGAGGTTGATGGATACAGACATATATGTGGTCAGCAGCTCTCTATTTCATTTTCCATCTTCTCAACCATAATCCGTTGTTTTGCTGTTGGAATCAGCTGAGAAAGTGTAGCCGTATTTTGGTTAATTGTTTGGCAGAACAACATTTCATAGAGAAATAGAGATAGAGATAAATGGAGAAATAGAGAGAGAGAGAGAGAGAGATAGATAGATAGATATATATATATATATGTAGAGAGAGAGAGAGAGAGAGAGAGAGAGAGAGAAAGAAAGAGAGAGAGGGGGAGTGGGGGGGGGGGAGAGATAGAGGGGGATGATGGATGAATGAAGTAGTTAGTGGCATGTTTTATACTTGCAGCTAGCTCAGGCTGTCTGCTACCTTCTGAAACACTTTTTTCCCAGCTGATGATTAAAAAAGTATACTGAATATGCCAGATAGCACAATATCAACTCCATTTTTCAAGAAGAAAAGTCCTGCATTGTTTAATCACTGTTTTATAGCATTCCATGTACTAGGAGATACAATTGTGTTCTATCTTGCGAAACATTTTCTCTCGGGCAATTATACAAAAATCATATTGAAAACATGAGAAAGCACACCAGATAGAACACCATTAAATAAAAATGGAGGTAGAAAGATGCATTATGAGCAGGTATGCTTTGGAAAACACTGTTTGGGAACAGTTTCACAGCATGTTGTAGAACCTACCTAGCAGCTATGACTATAGGCCTGTCCTCATCAGCTGGAGTTTGCCAAATAACCTGCTATTTTAACTATCCCAATCGCACTTTAACCAGTTAATTTGCGTCTTCAACTCTTCATCAGCCCGCAGTTGCGATTAGCGTGATATTTGGTCAATGATCGTATTGGTCTGGTGAAGATGCAATTCCGAGCTTCGGAATAATATCCCGAGTCTGAAATTGCGGGTTATTTGGCAAACTTGAGCTGAAGATGACAGACTTATTGTGCTGTCTTGTGAAACCTTTCCTCTTCCCAGCTGATGCAACGGAAGATAGATGTGATTACATGTGAGCGATGCTATTGAGGGCATGGTATTTATAGGACAAGACAAGTGAGCTTAGGACTATTTAGGTTGGAGGCTGCAAAGTTGCGCAGACTGGCGGCGACGCCCCCACGTCAGGTGACGAAAAGGACAGCATGAACCGCGGTGATTAAAGGTTGGATGCCTGCATGACAGTGGTGTCCCAAGGGCTTCATTCACACTGGATGAGATAACATACCTGAAACCAACCCCTCAGACAATGTGCCAGATATGAGCATTGTACAATACTCTACTAGACACATCTCTTCAATTTGAAAAAAAATGGCCATTCTGATGCAGTGATGTTCATGTCAAATGACCATTGACTGAACACTGTAAATTACTGCTTGAACTATTTGATAATATTTTAACTGTAAAAACCACAAGCAGTATTATAAATTTTGGGCAAGCTCCATGAGCACATAGCTGGTGGATACTGGTGCTATAGAAGTCATTGTTATGATGATTGCAACAAGTATTATAACGCCTGAAACACTATCAAAGTGATTTGAACAATAATCAACCCAAGGCATTTATAGCCTTGTGCATGTGCATTACCTTATGAGATGTGTAAATGTGTACAAACAGCCTTTTCACACACAGCTAAAATTCATCGTATCTAGAGATGATTAGAATCATCGTAAAGTTTTAAACATGTTTATAGACAAAATTTCCCAGTGTGAACATCGTTTATACGATGTTGGGATAGATATGAAGTCGCGATCCATACGCCCCTAAAAGCAGGTTGCAGATACGAAGTTCGTATCTAGTGAGCTTGACATTTTGTGTGTGAAAGGTTATTCGTGTTTAATCGTGTTTCAGACGTGTTTAAACTGAATGGAGCGTGCGCTTTGATTGATATGACATGACCTTCAATGCGCAATGGCACTACTGCGCATTTTACGAGCAGTAGTTAATCACGAAACGATTAACGATCGCACCGAAATTTCTGTGTGTGAAAGGCTCGTGATTAGTTTAAACACGTTCGAAACACATTTATACTAGTCATGTTTATAGAATTTTAGCTGTGTGTGAAAAGGCTGTAGGATATTTGTTAATCCAAATTTCTGAAGGCAATGAATTATGGTATTGAAATAGCCCTTTGAATAGACTTCTTAAAATTCTTTGCAATCATTTTCCCTATAAAAAACAATTGTGGCAAATATGACATAATCCTCACATTTCTTGATCTAATAAGTATGCTTAGGGATCTTTGTTGTGTGCAGCTACATTTTTCCATCCAGTTTCCCATACATAAATGTGTTTGCAGTAATTTTATTTTAGTTAATTATATGTTTAATGTACATCTATGCATATTTGTTCTCATTTCTCTATGTACATATAACTTATTCTACTTATATCCCTCTGCGCCTCAGAATAGTTTACTAGATCGATGACGCATAACAAATGCTGTATTTATTATTTGCATTTGCATTTTGCATTTTGCCTAGTGGTTTTTGAGGCAATTTACTGCTTTATGTGACCGAACAAGTCATTATGACGTAAGAATAGTGGCTCCACCATCAATGGATGAAAGTCTTGGAAGTATTTTGGTTATCATCACTTTGTTGTTTTGCTATTGATAGTTTTTTGTCTATTTCAGAGTAATTTGTGGTGGCTCCGGATGTCATTTAAGGATATTATCTCCATTTGTATTCTATCCTATCTTTGCCTATCTTTTGTCATTGCTCCATCTGCTTCTATGTCTCTGTCACTGTTTTTTCTTGTTTTTACTCTCGACATGTTTGTGATAGTTTCTGATATCTGGTACCTTTTCTCTATCTTTTTTAATTCAGTTACTTCTAAGCTTATCATCCGCTTTTTAGTACTGCCATTCCCTCGTCATGAAGGCAGCAGCGCAAGATACCAGATCTTTGCTTTTTCTAAGAAAGGGGTCACATATAACTAGCGCCATACTCACTTTATGATGCATCATTTAAAAGAACAACTTGTATGCAATTTTAGTGTACTTATCCCCTTTGAATAGTACCATACTCTTGAAAAGTTGCTGCCTTTGAAAAAGAATGTAACTTTCCGTGCAAAATTTTATAGATTTCTAGTGAATGGATCACCCTTGTGTGATGCCAAGGCCTTGTACATAGGCTGCCTCCAAAAGCCAATTTTTAAAGTATATTTCTAGTCTATTGTCTCCTAACCTAGCACCATATTCTCAGCAGTACAGGTTCATAAGAAAGATATCAGTGTTTCAAGGGTATGAATCACCTTTAAATAGTACCATACTTTCTCTTAATGAGCCAGCATCCGAAACAGAATATTCCGAGCGCTTGGCGAACCTGCCATCACGTCATATCTCTGTCCCCCGACATATCATCCACAGTCGAACTTGATCCCGATGACGTTGCGCCCTCCTCTCTTCGGCTCTCCCGAGAGTTCTAGATTGTCTTTGACAGATGTCTCTGTTGTAACATTTGCAGTGATCCCGGGGGATTGCTAGCCTAAGCTGCTTGTTTACTCACTGGTAAGGGAATCGAGTGCGCTGGCTAGCCAAATGTTTGCTTGCTTGCAAGCTGGAAGGGAATAGTTTACAGGCAGGAACCGTTGATGGTCTTGCCCGGGTCTGAGTTATCTTCGCTCTAGACTATCTCTCACACTTGACGTTCATGTGCTCTTGAAGGCACAGCTGTATATGTCAAGTTAATGACACTTCTTCACTTTCATGTATTACCAATATCATTATTCACTAAGTTTGCAATCATTATGAAGAATATTCATAAAATAACTTTGTTATTTATGAAGCGAACTGAACAATTGCTTCTGAATGGCCACTAAACACTTTGTGTTGCGTTATTCTTGCCTTACATGTTACAAACGTTTCACTGCCTCTTTACGTCGCATGATCCCCATTCAAACATTTAATTGTGGTTATTTCTGCTTGTTGTTTTTTACTTACTCATTTATGTGAATTAAAAGTCCTCTTCAGTTGGAAAACTTTTTTCTTTTTAAAGAGTTCTATGAATTTTCGGTCTGACTAAGAAAGAGTCCTAAAAGTCAGGAAATTTAAAGTTTTTCAGTTGAGAGAAAAATCCATTTGGATTTATGATGAAGATACCTTGACAGTTTGTGGGAAGACGTCAGATTTCCTTTTTTGACATTTTGGTTTATAAAGAATTAACTTTAAGAGCCCTCCGATCGTTCGTTGAGGAAAAATGAAATCATTGTTACTGACTGGACAGGATATGCTCTCGGAAATGAGAGGAAGATCCTTGACAAGGGAGAGGGAGAGTGAACTTGACGTTCCAAGGAGGAGAAAATATGTTTGGAAGTTCAACAATTGTGTGCGATGTGACAGGTTTTTGACAGCTATCACTGCCAGCTGGCCTTCAGTGTTAAAGGGATGGGCTTCTTTAACGCTGCGTTCATACTACCAGAGTTCATTTTATAACTTAACGATGGTTACCCTTTTTCTAGTCTGAATATCATAAAATGAACGTGGTAGAAGAAACTGCATGTTGGAGCATCGTTCTGAATGAAAAGCCAATACAGAATAGGGATGTTATTCTGAGAGAGAGAGAGAGAGAGATATATATATATATAAATGGATAGAAAGAGAGAGAAAGAGAAGGAAAGAGAAGGAGAGATACACATGAAGAAATAGGTATGAAGATAGATAGATTCGTAGACAAGAATGTAGATACCCATCTCCAGCCCCCCCCCCCCCAAAAAAAAAAAAAAAAAAATCATACTGTGCATCACCATGTTTAAAAATGTGCTCTTAGAGTAATGTTTCCTGCATATCCTTGCTTAGGAAGTGCATAATGAAAACAAAAAAATAAAAATATATTTAGAAGTTTAAATTCATCACCCACTATTTTATTCATGTCAAAGTTATCTTACTTCAACTTTCTACAAGTGGCACACACAAAGGAGTATGAATAGAGTGAGGGGAATATCGTTCAAACTTCAATAGACACAATGAGAGTGAGCAGTATCTGTTGTTTGAAACTTCACAGCTTCTAGATTAGCCAGAAAAATCAGGTGAGAAAGGAAACCATTTTCTGTAGCAAATTTTTATCCTGGAAATTGGTGGTAATTTGACTCTGACATGCCGGAGGTGGCTTGCGGACCAAGCCACTGCATAGCTAGATGTGGTACGTCACTTCTCATAAAGTTGCTCTTGAACATGCCTCTCTTTTGCCACTTTTCACTCGGGTTTTTTTTTTTTTTGGGGGGGGGGGGGGGGAAGGAGGTCGACATTCATGATTGTTGAACTACATGTAGTTGTGCAAATGAGGAAGTTACATTTTTGTATTAATCTGAGGAATTCATTTTTAAAGACACTGATAACACGTAGGGCCATGCATCTCAGATTGTAAAACTGGAAACTTGGTTAAACAATGCCATTAACATTCTCCTACCAGTTGGTTCTTGGCTTCCCTCTCTGTCTATTACCTTCTACTTTTCCTTATGACAAATCTTTCAAGAGACTCTGATGTCTTTTAAAATGACCGAAAGATTTCGCCTTTATTTGTTGTTTAGGTTTATGTTATTTACAGGTAATTATAATATTCCTTTAAAAAAACATTCTAAACTTCAAATACAGGTGTCAAACAGCTCACTCCTATATCATACGTAGCCATATGTTACTTGTTTGGTAGATGTTCTTGTTGTTTTTGTTGCTTTGTGTCATCTCTGCTTTCGTTTCCAATTCCACAATAACCCGGAGAGTGTTCCAAGAGTCAAAAGAGCAGAGCGAGATATAGTCCATGTGTTTACCACAATCAGAGCTACCAATCATGTGTATCCCCTGTAAATCCAACGCTGATGTAGGTCCAAATTTTTCTCTTGTGAAAACTAACAATTTTTTTCCATATCATTCATATCTCCCCCCTCTCTCTCTCTCTCTCTCTCCCTCTCGCTCTCTTTCTCTCTCTCTCTCTCTCTCTCTCTCTCTCTCCTCTCACCTCTCTCGCCTCTCTCGCCCTCTCGCTCTTTCCCTCTTCTCTCTATTTCCCTTTCTTTCTCTTTCTCTCTCTTTCTCTCCCTCTCTCTCTCTCTCTCTCTCTTTTCTCCCTCTCTCTCCTTCTCCCTCTCCCTCTCTCTCTCTCTCCCTCTCTCTCCCACTGTCTCTCTCCCTCTCTCCCTCCCTCTCCCTCTCTCTCTCTCTCCCTCTCTTTGTCTCCCACCGCACACAATTTACTTGTGTATAGAGGTTTTTTTAAAAGGGAAAAATAAGGAGAAAAAAATGAGAAAAATTCACCTCCAGTTCTTGAAGTTCAAGCCTTAAGTGGGAATTAATGGACACTGACATGGAGCATGTGTGTTGACCCTGCGACCCCTACCCATCAAGGCGCCAAGGGCCTTAATCCTGGGCTCAGCGGAACGAGTCTTGGATATCAGTCTTTCTTCTTTTTGGTATTTTCTGAGATACTAGACTATTCATTATCATTTTGGTTTTGCTTCTAGCAAATAAGGATTTATTGAATAAATAATGATAAAAAGTGGCTACACTTTAACATTTATATTCTACATACATGTATATATTTGTATATATCCTAAGGGATTTCAAGGTGCATACAAAGTATCTCTCTTACCCTAGCTCCACCCAAGTATCTATATATTACACCTGGGTTGAGGGTGGCGAATGTAGATTGATGTCTTGCCAAAGGACATCAGTACAGCTTCCAAAACTAGATACTGACCATCACAGATTTGGCAAACCAGTCATTAGAATTCAGTTGCCATTTATCTTGCATCTGACATACCGGTACGATTGTGTTTAAAAGTAGATTGAGAAAATAAGGGGAGTCTGCTTTGCCGGTGCTTCAAACTTTGTAAGGGACTCAACCGTGTCTGAAAACAGAGACTACTATAGCAGTGAAGTTGAGTCTAATGTAGCACTGGACTTGACTGCATGTGGCAAGGTCATGACTGGGGTCGAGGGGAGAAAAGGCAAAGCCCCCAAGGTAAAGATGTCTTCCCAGCCACCATACACATTGGCTGCCCTCACCTGACACTGTTCTTGGAGGAGAGGGGGAGGGTGGGGCAGTGAGAGGGAGGCAGGGATGTGGGTGGGGGGGGGGGGGGAGGAGAGTAATGATGAGGATGAAACATTGTGGAAGCTGGGACAAGGGAAAGGAACCAATTTTTTTGTTTTTTTATTATTCAAGATTGGCAAGGGGTTATCTGTCTCTCATTCCGACTTTCTTATACAATGTACATGCCTCAGTCTCTCCATATTTATTTCTCACTGCCCAACTCGTGTTACACCCCCTTTTTCTTGCTCTAATATTTTCTCTCACTTAAAAACTGTAGTCTCCCTTAATCCCCCCCCCCCCCACCCTGTCCTTACACTTTTCAAACTATCAGCAAACAATCTGGTGTTTCCCTCAGTCTCTCTTTTCATAACTGTCTCTTTCTGTCTCTGCTTTCTTCCATCTTCTCTCTTCCATCTTCTCCCTCTTCCTCCCTTCTCCTCTCCCTCTCACTTTGCTTGTTTTCCTCTCTCTCTTTATCATTGTCACTCCCCCTATCTCTCTCTCCTCTCTCTCTCTCTCTCTCCTCTCTCTCTCTCTCTCTCTCTCTCCCTCCCTCTCTCTCTCTCTCTCTCCCTCCCTCCCCCTCTTGCTATCTCGCTCTTTCCACCTGACCCAAATCTTTCCTCACAATACTCACATACATGCCTATATACTCCTCCAAGACCAAAATAGAAAGAGAAGAAAAAACAACAGATGCACAAGTGTGCCTCGATAACATAGCAAAACATCAGAGCGAATCTATATATACACACATTAGAAATTGGTAGACAAATAGAAATGCAGTCGAAATCTGAGTCCTCCAGTAACAAGTTTCACGGGGTTGGGAAGAGAAGAAAGAGGAGGAGAAAGAGGAGGAGGGAAAGGAGTGATGCTATAGTGATTGGTTACTAAGGTGGGATGTGATGTGACGAGTGTTGGCTGGGAGCGAGAGAGAGAGACGGGAGGAGAGCGAGATGGAGAAAAAAGAGACGGCGTGACCTTTTAGGAGTTGAGATCACTAAGGTGGTGAGGTTTGTTTTTCTATTGCTGTTGGAGAATTGGGGCTGATTTTGGAGAGAATGTGCGGCGGAGATCTGTGGGGAATTCGTCGCCGCCGCCGCCGATCGACTTTGGGTCGTGCTATTGTGTCTAGCTAGTGTCGCAGAATCCAGAGCTTGGAGGAAAAATGGTGTGCGTGATGTATGATCAATGATGGTGCAGGAAGAAAAGTGAACGGGGATAGTCTTTGCTGATATGTAGAACCTGTTTATAATATTGATAAATGTACAGTACATTCATTGGAACATAAGAATCATTAGATAGATGGAGGACCATATACTTGTCTTGTATGTGTTTTTCTCTCCATACCATCACCATTCACCAGGTGACATGATGTATGCATAATGCATTGTAGAATCTTGAATTGTTGTTTCATTGTGTATATTATGATAGCACTTATCCAAATGTATGAAATCTTTCCATCAACATTTGCTTGTTGAGATGAAGGTCTTACTGGTTATGGTCTGTAGTTCTGTGTCTTCTGTCACTATTCTGTGATATGGTTGTGGTGGAGATGGTTCATACCCAGGTGGGAGAGAGGAAAACATGAGGAAGAATAAGAAGGGACTTGGAAGCAAGTCTAGGAAAGCGACAATGAGGATTAACAGCGTTATGATGATGTTGATGATGAATATGGTGTTAATGATGGTAATGATGATAATCATGATGATGATGGTGACAATACTGAAAATGGAGATGGTGATTATAATAATAATCTGGATTTAAATTAATACAGATTTAGCTTTACAGATATTATTAACCCGGTCATCGGATTCATTCATGCACATTTACAATGTGCACCATCTCCACTCCACTGTCGAGTGTCAGTCATCGTGATGATGTTTATAATGACGATGATTATAATGATAAGGATGATGATTTTTATGGAGGTGACGAAACAATGAAAAATGGGAAAATTGTATTCACAACCCGACATAGAGAAGTCATACCAAAGGCAGGTCATTCCCCTTGGTTCTCTAAATATTGATTTCTACGTATAAGATATGAGATAACTGTATCTCTTATCAGTCACTATCTATTCTACTCCAAACAAATAATCAATGGGGCCAGCTTAGACAAACAAACTAATTTTGAAATTAAAGTACAGCCACAACGAAGAAAACATCCTCTGAACCCCAAAGAGAAAGTGTGCCAGTCTTGTGGAAATATCATCTCTGAATGCCACATGAATATTCTGACCTGCGGCAAGTGGGAAACAATTGATTTGTTATCCGAGGGCTACTCGTGTACTTGAATCATAACTTGAATCGCTAGTGGATGTATATATTATTCTTTGGCTTCTATGCTTTGTAAACCGGTTGATTACTGAATTCTCTAATTCCCATAGGCTTAATACATGGACGGCCCAGTTCCAGGAGGAGATGGGTTAAGATGTCATCAGTTTAAAGCTAGAAGGACATTAACTCATTATAAGATTCTTTAGGATCATCTACTTATACATTTCTGTAACTTTTTTGATGATCCAACCACTTCATAATTTCCTTTAGTGTATTTTCCATTTTATTGGCTTATCTTTATGTTCGCAAGAAATATGTTATCGTATTATTTGCCTTTGTATGTTTTTATTGAAAGTGGTGTACCGTAAATCTCCGTGTATAAGGCGCACCTGTGTATAAGGCGCACCCCTATTTTGGGGGCAAAAAAAAAAAAAAAAAAAAAAAAAAAAAAAAAAAAATCGTTTTTTGTTGTTTTGTTGTTGTTATTGTTTTGTTGCCGAAAACCCACCAAATAATAGTAACAATGTCGTTGTAGAAGAATGTGTGTAAGATCATTAATGTAAATTAAAAACAGGTCCAGACTCTTAAGGCTTCATGATACCAAGTGTCCCACACCAGCCTCATCACATCAGCTAGCAGAAGCACTGTGTTCTATGCCAAACATCAATAGTCATGCATAATATGAATAGAATCCTCTAAATTTCTGTACCTAGTACCTAGGATAGAACCTTGTGGTACACCATTTGTTATAGAAAAAAAATTGAGGAATTATTAAAAACTACATTTTGAGATCTATTAGAAAGATTACTTTCAAACCAAGATGACAGACAAATTTGAGTGTTGTTGTAGTTTCCGAGTGGTGAGTCAACACACTGATTACTGAGCTGGGAGACATTGCCAGGCATAGCGCCATAAATCGAAATTGGGAAGGGGAAAAAAAAAAAAAAAAAATCGTTTTTTGTTGTTTTGTTGTTGTTATTGTTTTGTTGCCGAAAACCCACCAAATAATAGTAACAATGTCGTTGTAGAAGAATGTGTGTAAGATCATTAATGTAAATTAAAAACAGGTCCAGACTCTTAAGGCTTCATGATACCAAGTGTCCCACACCAGCCTCATCACATCAGCTAGCAGAAGCACTGTGTTCTATGCCAAACATCAATAGTCATGCATAATATGAATAGAATCCTCTAAATTTCTGTACCTAGTACCTAGGATAGAACCTTGTGGTACACCATTTGTTATAGAAAAAAAAATTGAGGAATTATTAAAAACTACATTTTGAGATCTATTAGAAAGATTACTTTCAAACCAAGATGACAGACAAATTTGAGTGTTGTTGTAGTTTCCGAGTGGTGAGTCAACACACTGATTACTGAGCTGGGAGACATTGCCAGGCATAGCGCCATAAATCGAAATTGGGAAGGGGAAAAAAAAAAAAAAAAAAAACTTTTTTTTTCTGTATCTGTGTATAAGACGCACCCCCGATTTTCAAATTTTTTCGGCGCCAAAAAAGTGCGCCTTATACACGGAGATTTACGGTATAAATTTAATTCAATTCAAGGATGATATGAATTAAAGTCTGTTTGGCTCCAGAAAGACAATGTATAAATTGAAATGTTCTCTTATCTCATCAATGCCAGACACATCAAAATAGGGAATGAAAGTATGTAATACATGATCTTATTCTAAATGTGGCATCTGCACTGCTAAAGCCAGGGTGATTATGCTGCATTATTGTAGAGCGCTTAGAGACTTCTGATAAAGTAAGTGTTAGGTGCTATATAAGCAATTATTATAACTTTTATCTCTTTTTCTCTCTTTTTTTCCCTTTGCCTACAGGTCCGTCTTGTATGATGTGGACTGTCGTGTAGCCCGTCTTCATCTAACTGATCCAGTGCAATGGATGTGCACCTACAGCTGGCATCGATTGTCTGGCTGCTAGCCACGTTTCTCACACTCTGGTGTGAACAAGCCCTTGCAGGTAAATTATACACCCCCAATCCCCCTCCCCAATTCTCCTCCCCTCTCCACCACTCCCCCTTCCTCCCCCTCCCCATCCCCTTCCCCTTCCCTCTTTCCCATTGCAGACAAGGAATGCTCTTTACAACGTTTTGAATGTAAACTCTAGCTTTAGATGAGTAGCAAAACTTCATATCAGCCAAAAACCATTAGATTCCTCTCACTTTCTGAAATCTCCTCTTTAAACGCATCCAAAACACAATACATTTCTTTGGTGCAAAGAGAGATTCCTATCTATTTACAACGTTTTGAATGCAAAATCAAGCTATAGACAAGTAGCAAAACTGCATATCAGCCAAACACCATTAGTGAAGGAATTAATGAACCCTAGATTTACCTTCTGCATTCTGCATGATAATAGCGTCCAAAAAACATATTCCTTTTGTGCATAGAGAGATTCCTAATTTCTGCTGTGGAAGATTGGCAGATATTGAGGGTACCTCAGAGAAATATAGTGGCATGAAAAAATGCGTTCGGAATACAAACTGGATAATTTTTGAAATTCATAATGTTATCACACAGAGGTAGAACTACACCGTCAGAGTATGGAGCTTGACAATGCATATACCATCTTGATGAGGCTTGATGTTAGCTAAACTTTCATTCAGATATGTCAAAGAAAGAACTTTGAAATAACAAACATCACTTACTATCATGCATTTTGCATTCTGGGCGCATCTTTTCATTAAGCTACATTTGGCTAAGCTCCCAGCCCCTCCTTTTTTTAAAGAAATTGCGAGGGCAAGGTTGGTGCCTGATGGCATACCATAGGACCCTGTGGGGCTGGCACGAAATGCCATCGTTGATTTCCATCTTTCCTTGTCGGTGACATTCCATTGTCATTTTAGACGTGACAAGATATTGGCAATGTCTGCAATACATTCTAGAAAATGTTGATACAAAAGTCTTCTGGAAAGAGGTCGTTTGGATATAAATTATTTGCAAAAATATGAATGAATGAAATGTGCTTATCAACTTTGGGAGTAGTTGGTGTCTAAAAATTTCCCTGTATTAAATGCAACATATTTTCTGAATAGGTATGGCTAGCTTGGCTCTCACCAATTAACCCTAAGTTGTAACAACCATAAAGCACAAATATAGGAGGGGTTTGTATTAGGGAAATACAGCACATCTTTGATGTATGGACTACAAAAAACTTCTTTGTTTATAAACTTCTTTGTCTATAAACAAACCTATAGTAATATCTGTTGTTTTCTCTGAGTCTGCAGCAAGTTCTACCAAAAACCTGTCCTCAGAGAATAACTGATCATGTGCACTTGGCTGTTCAAAGTGTATGATGCACAAAAGGAATGATCAATCACATTGATTTTGACTTTTGGCACTCTCAGAATTAAACTCTCTTTCGCTCCAAGCGGGGAGACGAGACGAGACGGCCCATTTATCTAGCTCCAGCCCGGTCGGCCCGATGGCTGTGATGATCTGCACACCTGTCGCGACACTTCCAACAATTCATAGGGACAGCTCGCTTGCATATGAGATGCCCTGGCTTTCTTTGTTAGGGAAACTGTAGTTCAGAATCGTGTTCGAAAAAGAAATTGCTATTTGTAGGTCTGTGCTATCATTTACAGATGTGCAAGGGAAGGCAACTTTTAACAAAAAAAATTCTAACAGTGTTGCTTGCTAACAAGATGATGTAGTCTTCTTGTTCAGGAAAAGTCTAGTTCACAGATGAGTTTAGTAGGGAAGCTGCCTTTCGTGGCTCTGTGTACAATGTGGAGAGAGGAGGGGTAGCCCATTTTGATCAAAGATACAGTTGACTTCAAGTACATTAATGACAGAAACTGCCTTGAAGCATTAGGGAATGGTTGATTTTGTAGCACATACGTAAGGTTGGATGTCTCCTGTGAGGTTAATATGGATAAGAAAGAGACTTTTAAGAAAGAAAATTTGAAAAGCAGACTTTTTCAGGAGGCATTTCATCTATGATATTCTTCTTATATACTGACAAACAAATGAATGATGAGGTTGGTTATGTTTTATCTTTACCTGAACTCAACCTACTTCAAAAAATATGTAACGGTGCTAACAGAATATGTGGGCTGTGTTTTATCTAGAGGATGGTTCTGAACTCCATTGAGTCATCATCAGTGGGCCTAGCTAGCATCAATTGCCTGGGCCCCCACTGTGTGGAAAATGCTCAGCTATTTTGGTTTTTGCGGGAGATTATAAGAAAGCTTTCACCAGTAACCTTGTTCGTAACAGTGTCCTCTATTCATTAAAACCATTTGGTTAAAATTGAAGAACAGTTATACAGTCACAAGACAAGCATTTGTTACTGGGGTTTGTGGGCCATACCATTGGTATAACTCCATACTTGTAGATAATTGACCAGTGTGTAAATGTTGAATGCCAGATTTCTTGAAGCTGCGTGGACCTGCATCAAGTATATATGACTTTAAGTCCAATGAATCATAAAGAAATTATAATAGTCCCAGACGACTTTTTCCTTGATGTTTCACTGAAATATTCTTTTAAAAGTTGTTTGTATTTTGGCAGAATAAAAAGACTTCCAATTTTGACTTCTACATGTATTGTCTCTCAGTTTTATACTATAATGTAATTCTGTAATAAAGTTCTTGATCGAGTCAAGAGATGTCTTGAGAAAACAAAATAACTCTCAAAGATTATGGTTGCCACACAGTGTTAAGCAAACAAACACGAAACACAACCTTTATCAAGTTATCATGGAAACAGAACAAAGCACAATAATCTCAAAGAACTACAAGACTTGCTACCCCATACATAATATAGTAATGCTCAAGCACGCAGGATCAGGAGAGAGAGGAAGAAACGAGCTGCCGAGCAAGGCATCGCAATAAGAGCCATAGCAGTGGAGCAGGGGGTGCGGTTGGCGACCCCCTGCCTCCGGTATCTCATTACTGGGCAAGGGGAGAGAGGGCGAGAGAGTGGGCCAAATTTGCAACAGTATCCACGACCATGACTCTGACAGTGAGCCAGGCATGGTGCGAACTCCCCCGAAAATTGGGCGACTTCACACCCCTGGCATTTCTCGCGATCTTGGGGATAATGTGTAACGGATTTAGTGCTGCTGTGTTAGGCAGCATCCTATGGTTGCTCTGTATATTATTTGAACACCCGTGCAATTCATAATTGTTGATGGCATTTGTATGAATCATTAAATCATTCAAAATGCTAGTTAAACCTAACCCTTTCCTTGCTGTAGGCACCAAATACAACTCAAGAATTTAAGTGTGTTGAATAATGTATTGGGGAGGAAAACGTCTATTCTTTTCTTCCTGGTGGAGAAACAGATGCCTTCATTGCGAAGTTCATCCCCATGGAAGATATTTTTGTCAGGTTCAACATTAAAGCAAAACACTTTTTCCCAAACTCTGTTCTTGAAAGTGACAATTATTTGAAACGTCTGTTGCCCCAAAGAGGATTATATTGCTGTAATGTAAGCGAATACCATTCTTTAAAGCGGTGGCAGGAGTGGGATGTGGAATGATTGCAGAAATGAAATATATCGAGCAGTTAATGATAACCTTTGGAAAGTCGATAAAGAAGGTCTACAAATATATATTTCCTCCAAGGAAATCACCTGTTTTCTCTGGATAACTGAAAAAATGAAAAGATCTGGGAATGACAATTTCCACCGATAACTTGAAAGAGTATGAAATCTCATGTAAATAATATGCATGCTAGGAAAAAGATGAAGTTACTGGTCCACCACATTAAGATTTACAATTTGTGAATCCTAAAGCGAGGATTTGATTATGGTATTCTACATACATGTATATATATGTATCTAGATGAGAAATTTAGGTGATAATTATAAATTTAGAGATCATTCATGCAAAACACTTATGTATAATAAAGGTATAAATCAGCTTCATGGCAAAGTAGGACAATTTAATGAAAGTTCAGTGAATGTGTTGCAAAACTTGTAACACATCCCATCACGATTGTGTGTTTAGTGTTAAAGAGCCGCTCTGTTGGATACCTATTAAAGCTTCATTGGGGCACGGAACGACCCCGCGAGTCTGGTTTGCGGCCTCCCGGCAGGCCCCGGCCACTCGGCTAGCACCAGCCGTGTCGTTTCTCCATTATGGAGCGCCGATTTTGATTTAATCAATGGAAAAACCAATAGTGTCGGAAAACGGTCGGGATGAAAGGGAGAGGAAATTTCTGCAAGCTTTTGACTGTTGGTGTCATGCAGGGTCGCAATGGGTCGAGATGTAAATAATAGAACACACAAAGTGTGTACTTTGGGAGTGATTATGGTGGTGATGATGATGATGAAGGAGGAAGAAATTGAGACTTTGGCTTTGAAGCGAACTAGACAGCATGTACAGGCTGTAGAACTTTAATCTGTGCATTCAAGCCTATAGTACATGCACAATTTATAAACAAGAAAGTAATTTTCCTTTGGCTGTTTCCAGTGGCATTTATCAGTTCAATTTTCCTTTGGCATTTATCAGTTCAGGGAGAAGGTTATTAGTACATAAAGCTCATGAATTTAATATTTTTTGCGAAGCATGTTATGGATATTTCTACCACTGTATGCAATATATATTGGTAATAATCATGCAAATGTGTATCATTATTGTTTATTATGAATCTCATACAATATTGGGGTGAATTTTGAAAAGAACAGTATCTTTATTAGGTAGCTTAACAAAAAGGCATGATAGTGATATTTTCTCATTAGAAGTTCTTTCATGACAAATCTGAATGAAAGTTTATGTATCATTAAACCTGAACGAGATTGTTAATGTATTCACCAGCTCCATATCTTAACAATGTGGGTCAACCTCTTTGTGATAAAATAATAATTTTCAACCATTTTGCCTTCTGGACATGTCTTTTTATGCCACTGGCCTACTACATTTCGCTCAGACACTTTAATACTTCTCCTGTCTTTACCTCTGTGTGTGTGATTGAAGTGACTACACCCCTCCTGACTCTCATCTTAAGATTACTTTATCAAGAAGTCAATACCTGGTGATGCTAGAAAATGAAGCACTAAAAATATACGAGCATACCCATCATAATAGTGTTTCTTTGAGATAAGATAAGAAATAGATTTATTCGTCCACAATTGTCATGTCCATGTGTGATATTGAGGATCAAAGGGATTGATAAAATATCCAAATAAGATTTTTTTACTGCATTGCCTCAAAATAATAACCCATCATATCATCTAATCCTTAATTGTTCTTGTTATTATGTCTCCTTCTTTAGATGTTCCTCCGCAACTGAGGAGAGAGCCTACCTCAAAACCCGTCCGCCCTTTCAGCCGCGTCAAACTACGATGCAGCGCGCACCCCAAGGAAGCGACCATCACATGGACGTTAAATGGTGTCACTATTATGGACTTTCCAAACATTGCCATCAATGGCGGCACGTTATTGATTAGAAACTTTGAAAGCGATGAAGGGAGTTTTTCCCATGTCGGGGACTACCAGTGTGTCGCGACTACCGGAGTCGGGAGTGTCGTCAGCAGAGTAGCAAGATTAGATGCAGCATGTAAGTAGATTTTTTCATTGTTATTTATTCTATATATTAAACTTCTCCCTAAGTCTCTGATCTATAATACACTTGATGCTGTCTTTTGAATGTATATGATCACAAAGTTGTTTCAATGTGTTGTGGCTTCATTTGATATACTGTCAGTTTCCTTTCCGGGGGTTGATGTCCTCAGGAAGGTCCACTGTAGTTTTATTGACTTCCATCTTTCTTGATCTGTGTACATTAAGGATTATTCATCTACAAAGTAAAATAATGTTTCTGGAGTTCTTTGAGTAATAGTAGACCAATGAAAACCCCTTTCTATCCAAGTGACATGATGTTGGATATACAGTAACGACTGGAGAAGTTTGAGTTATACATTTTTACTTGTTGAATCTTAAAACCTATCCTGGTTTTAAACAAATTATTTTTTAACTAATGACATTTTAGACTTCCAGACATCTTATCATTTAATTTTTTCCATCACTTTTCAGATATAAAGAAATTTACAGAAAAACCTCCTTCGGAAGTATTATCATGGCATGGAGAAGTTGGAGTTATACCTTGTACATTACCAGAAAGCAAACCACCCGCCAGGATGGAATACGGCTTCAAGAACAAATGGATAACTGAAAGCACAGGTGAGTCTTTGGACCGATACTGTTTGTCAACCAGTGGGAGATTTTAGGGACGATAACTGTTTGTTGATAAGTAATAAGTAACATCAGGGTCCAATCTTAAAAACAGTTGCGATTGATCTCAACTTATTTGCAATTTATATCAATCGCAACTATGTCCATAAGAGATAGGGGACTGCAAACTTGCGATTGATTGGAGGACTTACTATTGATTCGGATCGATAACAATTCTTTATAAGATAGGGCCCTAGAATTTTTTCAAATACAGTGGTAGAAGGCCTGATGTTTGAATAATTATGCAAGAGTATGAATTGTAGTTATTCAGAGACGCCTATCAATTTCTCACTGTACATTAAAGAATACTAGGGCCTACAATTTCATGGAAATGCTATACCAAAATGTGAAATTTGTGTTATATGTCAATTGCTTTTGACTATGAAAATAGGACAGAATACAACCCATGGATGAAAAATTGGTATATGTTAAAGTCTGGGGTAACCACCTTCTTTGTTTGATGAGCAGATGCAAAGATTATCACAGATGTATCATTTCTGATAATACATGTAACTTAGTTTTCAGATTGAAACAAATCCACAATGCTTTTTAAAAATTTGATCCCAGAGTTGATGTTAAATTTGGTTTTTCTCAATTTTTCAAGAATCTTGATTTTGTTTGTTAAATATGAATAATAATAGGATGATTGCTTATGATCTTTAAGAATTTTATTTTCAATATTACGTGATAGGGGAATGATAGATAATTTACAAATTAAATTACCCAATATTACACAAACCTTTCTATTTCTGCAGATCATTACAGGATAATGCCATCAGGAAACCTTCACATCCTCAATGTCTCATCAAGTGATGCTGGATTCTACACCTGTTCAGCGGTCAACCCTACCACCAACAAGAGATTATCACCAAGGAACGGAACATTATTAGAAGTTCGGCAAGGAGGTATGAAACATTTCTCTTCTTTTACCCAAACATTTGAAGATGTGTAATGTATTCATTTGTAAATCAAAGCCCTACTGCACTACTTATAGCTACTTGCGCCCCAACTCAATGCCTGATGGTCTCCCATGATCATCTTTTTCTTATGTTAATTGAGAGCTGATTTGATAAGATAAACACCTGTCAGTGACCTTGCGGGGAGGTCTAATCCCTCCTGGCCAAACTAATACAGACAGGCTTTAATAGAGGTAATTAAATTGGAAAAAGTATATTATGTATGAAGGTTGTTAAATTCAATCCATAGTACACAAACAATCAAATCCCGGGTAATGTCTGCATAGTACTGTAACTAATCAATATTTTCTTTCTCTTGCACTTCATAGAACCAGAAGAAGCACCAAGGATAGCATACTCCAGCGGTCTGGTCGTCTCCCGTGGCAACCCGGCCGTGTTGGAGTGCGTCATCACTGGGGGTCACCCCGCATCCAGTAGGGTCAGGTGGGAGAAGGTGACCAGTGACCTCTCGTCGGAGGTCAGCGAGCGAGACGGTAGCCTGGTCATCCATTCTGCTGCGGTTGAGGACGATGGTTTGTACGTATGCATCGCGGAGTTCAACGGCGTTGAGGTGGACAGGCAACTGGTTACACTAGAAGTCACCAGTAAGTTCAAAGATTATTCTTCACTTGTTTTAAAGCCCGTCTGTACTAGTTTGGCTAGGAGGGATTAGACCACCCAGGAAGGTCACTGACAGGTGGCTATCTCATCAACTCAGCTCTCAATTAACATAAGAAAAAGGGGATCATGGGGGACCAACAGGCACCGATTAGGCATTGTTTTCTATATAGAGGGAGCAAGTAGCTACAAGTAGTACAGTGGCCCTTTAAAGCATTCAATGTTATTTTTAAAAACATGAATGCTATGTCAAGGGAAAATTCAAAGGTCTATGGGTAAGAGGGTACCTCGCGTTGGTCACTTGCTTGCATCAACAATTACAATACCTATAGAATCAACCTTTATGTAGAAAGATATGGGATCCTACAAATTGCAAAGTTTTGGAAATATTGTTACAAGGAGCCCCTAGTTTATTTTCCCAATATCCATGTCGTCAAACCTTAGTTCACAAACTCATGTGAACAGAAATTTGCAGAACACTAACTCTCATTGCTATCGGTAAGAGGGTACATCGCTTTGGTCACTTGCATGCATCGACAATTACAATACCTATAAAATCAACCTTTATGTAGAAATATATGGGATCCAACAAATTGCAAAATTGTGGCAATATTATTACAAGGAGCCCCTCGTTTCTTTTCCCAATATCCATGTTGCCAAACCTAAGTTCACAAACTCAGGTGAACATAACTTGCAGAATACTTACTTACATGTCTATGCAATTTTTCTTTTCTTGTTCTTTTTCTTTAGAAGCACCTTCTATCCGCACTGGTCCAACCGATGCTGTGGCTAGCATTGGGAATCCATCTCAGTTCAGCTGTTCCATCAGCCGTGCCTTGCCCGAGGATATCCAATGGTTACATAACGCCAAAACCATCAGGGTGGATGGCAACAAATATTCCCTCAATGGTAAGAATTATTTCTCTTTGGGATTGTTCTTCTTTTTTTTTTCTTTCTTTTTAATATTTTTTTTTTCTTCTTCATTTAATCAAAACTAATATCTAAATATTTACAGGTCATCAATAATGATTCGTACTTTGGGATTGTTCTTTCTTTCTTTCCTCACAATGTTTCTCAAACGTCAAGCGTACTTGTGATTTCTTTGCATAATATTCTCCTACCTTCTTTTTCCTTTTATGCCTTGGCTCATTTATAGTATATGTACATGCATTGTCTTTCTCTTGTTATTTCTCTCCTTAAATTTATTTTTGTTCCTTCCCGTTATATTCTTATCTGTTTCCTCTTTCTTTGCTGAAGCAGAAGCAATCTTTTACCACTTTGTATTGATGTAGATCTGGAATATTTAATTTGTAATTGCAGGTGGTGGTCATGGTCACCGGCTGAGCAGAGCCTAATTTCTTGTTTTAAATTTAAATTTAAAATGAAATTTTGATGGTATTTATTAAAAACACACAGCTATTGTCCATGCATACGTTCATGCTTTTCCCCTGTAGAGTGCACAAACTATAATTCATTTATATCATGTGATCTTTCAATAAAAATATGTTGTATTATCCTGTCGCAGGCCGTACACTGACCATCAATGCCGTAGGGCTGCAGGACCTTGGCATGTACCAATGTCTGGTGAACACAGAAGAAGGAAGTACACAAGCTGCTGCTCAACTCAAGGTGTCAGGTAAGAAAGATTAGGATCTTTCACTTGCTCACAATCTCTGACTGATGATTGTATCAGCACACATGTCATGAAAGCCGGAAGCATATTAATAATAATAATAATAATAATAGCCTAATAGTCCACTACAAATTTTATTTAACCGAAACGGAAATTCTTTTTGCCCAATTAATCGTGAGCCCGGCAGCCACTGAGCAGCGCCAGATCGACGTTGCTCTATCCCTATCCATTGTTTGAAATGTGTTTCCAATTTGAATATCTGGGGGGTGTTTCACAAAGATACTAAGTCGAACTTAACTCTAAGTTGGACTTAAAATTTATGGAGAGCCATATGTAGTTGTAAAAAAAAATAGATTCGAAAGCGAAAACTCAAGTATATCAGACTTTTTATAAATTCAACGTCAAGAAAATAAGAATGATTTGAATCAACGTTTTCTGCCTTTAAAAGTAAATTTTCTAAAAAATTACGGCTTTCCATAATTGTTGAGTCCAACTTAGAGATAAGTCTTACTTAGGATCTTTGTGAAACACCCCCCAGGTAAGATATTATGCTTTCCACTTTTTCACAATCTCTGATTGACGATATGTGATAATTAAATCAATACATTCATGTCAGTAAAAGCAAGAGTCATAATAATGCCATCATTGTTTGGATTGTGTTGTATTAAGATCAATGAGGTAAATTGTCACACCTGTCAATCTCTGATAGTAATTTGAAAGATCATGTAATGATTATAATAATAAGATTGAGTTCTCAAGGTATTCACTAAAGTGAATAAATAATTTAAATACTTGTACAGCACAGGCATGGAACCAATGTGTTTAGCCTAGAAGAAATGAAATCAGAGCCGAAGCATTAAGTATTATGGATTTATCCATTGATTCTTACTGTTCATCTTCCCTATAAAAATACCTATCTACCTTAAATACACCATATACTATTCAGTGCTACACCGCTCTTTATATCTAGCCAGATTTTTTAAATGTAACATGACTAACTTGCCACTCACGGCTTAAGGCTCACTTCTCTTTATTGTTTCTCCTCCCTTTATTGTTCCTCCTCCCTTTAAACAGCTGGATTCCCCTCTGTTGTGGAGCCGCCCATGAACACTTCCGCCATTGAGGGGGAGATGGTGTACCTCTCCTGCCGGGTGAGGGGCGAACCATTACCCCTCGTAACGTGGGAGGATCCTAGGCATAGCTATGTGTTTAACACGGATAAAACCTTCATTTCAGAAGATTCAGGTAGGCATTGGGTAGTGGACAATTCTGTTTGCATGTACATTGTAGATTAATCCAGTCCAAACCGTTTCTACTCTGTCTTTACCAGTTTAAACCACTTGATGTCAATGATACATTGTGGTTTAATCCAGTCTAAACCAGTTCTACTTTACCAATTTAACCACTTGATGTAAATTATACATTGTTGTTAAATGCAGTCCAAACCAGTTCTACTGTTTTTTTACCAGTTTAAACCACTTAATGTCAATAATACATTGTAGTTTAATCCGGTCCAAACCAGTTCTACCCTGTCTTTACCAGTTTAAACCACTTGATGTCAATGATATAAAGAATTCAAGAAAAGAAGGCTTAATTTTCTTCTACAAGTTTGTTTCAATTTTGTTAGTAATTGGCAAGGGAGATGGACAGAGTTTGGTTCTAAATGATGTCACAGCCGATTAGTTTCCCCATCTATAGTGTACAAAAGGCAATTACAATCTGGGGAAAATGTGAATTCGGTGTTTGAACAGGGAGCATAAATAAATAGCCTAGTTCAGTCTTGCATTTGCCTTTTTCAAGCGAATGTATAGCAGACGGGTCTGAGCCAGATCATGTACAGTTATCTAATATTCTATCATTTGAAGAAATATTCTAACCCTCGCCCCATCTCTTGTTAATCTCTCTGTTGTCATCAGGAGGACTAACAGTATACAAGGTAGACCTGAATGATGTAGGCTGGTACACCTGCACCGTCTCAAACAAACATGGCGTGGTCAAATCATCAGCATACCTATCTGTATTAGGTGAGTACTTGAATTAAAACCGCTGTAAAGGTGTTGTGGTCTAGTGGATAAGTCACCCAACTGCAGCTCACAAGGTACAGGGTTCAAGTCCCGCCGCGGCACTGATGTCCTTTGGCAAGACGTTAATCTACATTTGCCACTCTCCACCCAGGTCTAAATGGTTACCTGATATGCTTGAAAGCTAGTTACTTTGGCAGCTAGGCTACAATCAGGGTAATATGTGTAAAGGGCCATGAGCGTCAGAGCCTAGCGGATACCGGCGATATATAAATATCCATATATATTATCATAGTCATCAAGGACATCAATTTTAGAATGATGAAGATATAATCATTTGTGTTTCAGATTGGCAAATAGCAAGGTATGTTTTTTTGTTACAACTACACTTTTTTTCTTGAAAATTTGATACATTTGAACAGAAAATTCATGCACCCATATAAATATGAGCACAGGAAGTTGGTGGATGGAAATATTGTTAACTTTTATTTCCTAAACCTAGTTTGTGTTTGAAATCTGTTTGTTGCTGCCAGTGTGGAAACACTACGTTTAAACTTCTCTTAGTGTTGCTAGTTATTACAATGCTGCATATGGCAGATCTGAATCTGTAATACCTGTACTAGGTTTGTAGCAAGACCACAGAGTATACCCGTCAACCAACACTCATCTCCCCTCTATTACCATTCCAATGGACATATGTTTAAAACAATTTTTGTTTGATCCCGCCACATTTACATTGTATGTTTTTAATGTTGTGTTCATTTGTCCTTTTACCTTCTTAATTTGATGTTAGTTTGCTTTTTATACTTTTACTTTTGTATATAAATGTGTTTCTATATTTTTTATGCAAATGTGTAAACAGATTCAGTTTCACTCAATTGCTCATCTCTATTCTGTATCCTTTCTTGTTGTACAGAGAGAGTAACCACCACCTCCACCACGCCTACCCAGGGGGTGATTGGTCCCCCTTTCTCTGGAGCCATCAGCGATTCCGGTATCACAACCATTGTTGATAGCACTGGAGAAGCCAGCATTAAACCTGGACCACGTAAGTTGGCAGATATAATAAATTGAAGTTTTATTATGGATTGAAAATAAGAGAATGCTAGAAAGTTTGAACAAGTTAACTAATGTATTGAATGTTGAATGTTTCTTTCGAGAATGTGCTCCACAGTTTTTTAAATCACGAATTTCTTTCCATTTTCTTGCCCTTTTTCACTACCATGGCTTTCCATATTTTTCAAGGATAAACAATAGACTCTTAAAATCCTGTTCTATTTCTGTGTTGTAGCTGTTTGTGCAGCTGTTGTTTGTAAGACATATCAGTACACAGAGAATGGCAACAAAGCAGCAAGTTTTAATGTAATCTGGTTCACTGTGCTTGCAGTCCCAAATGGGCAATCTAGCTCTGAAATTCATCAAAAAGAAACTAAAGCTCTAGAAAAATAAAAAGATAGAGCTCTGGTAAAATATTAAAAAGATTGACTATGCACATTACTGCAAATTTTAAAAGACCTTGCGAACAAAGAATCATCTTCACCTACTCACTCAATCTCTTTAATCATTTCTCATCTCTACATAATTCTGTCCTGTTAGTGTTAGTTGTAGCTCTAAAACCACCTATCAAACCTCAGGTTGTTAAGATTTCCTGGGCCCCGTCTTGCAACGAGTTACGATTGATCCCAATCAATCGCAAGTCCTCCAATCAATCGCAAGTTTGCAGTCTCCTATCTCTTATGTACATAGTTGTGATCGTTATCAGATATCAACTGTTTGTAAGACGAGGCCCTGGTCTCAGGTATGCAGACAAATATGAATATATTCAGTCATTTTTTGTAATTTATTACCCCGTTTATTTTGTTGTAGCTCTTGAACCGCCAAGCAAACCTCAGGTCGTTAAGATCGCCAAGACATCGGTGGAGGTGAGCTGGACGTACAACAATGCCGGTAACAGTGCACCCATCACAGGCTTCACGGTACAGTACATTGACCTGAGGAGTATGGAAGGATGGAGAACCGCTTCCAACACCATCGGTCCTCAGCGGCGATCCTACCAAGTCACCAATCTAGAACCAAGCAAGATCTACAGGTACAATCATCCTCAATCATTTTTCTCTGCCTCTCTGTTCATCTCCTCTCTGTTTTCCTCTCTCTCTCTCTCTCTCTCTCTCTCTCTCATTTTGTTTCTCTTGCTCATTTTGTAATGTCTCTACTTCTTTGTTTTTATTCATGTTGCTTGTTCATAATGCCTTTTTTTCTTTCCATTTATCTCTTCTCTTTTCTCTCTCTCTTTCTCTCTTTTGTCCTTTCTATGTTGATTCTGTCCGTTTCTTTCTTTCTTTCTGTCTCTCTCTCTTTCACGTTTTTTCTATTACAAGTATTTGCACATTATTTCTCAGCTCTATTTAAACTTGCATACTCTTCCTTGATCATTCATTTCTAGGTCCATTTAAAAATAGAATTGAAAAGAAAAAAAATTATTTGAAGTTTATATATCATTGAGTTATTAGGTAAGTAAATGGAATTGGAACTGACAATATTCATCTGCCTCATCATATCTCTAGGTTCAGGGTAATTGCTTCAAATCGGTATGGAGAGAGTCCTCACAGCGAGATGTCTAATCGCAAACTTCTTGAGAGTGCCGTCCCTGTCGTCGCCCCGAAGAGGGCGCCAACGGTATCACCACGGATCATGGAATGCGTACCGGAGTCATCCACCACTATTAGAGTGGTGTGGGAGGTTAGTGGTTCAAGTCTCGTTTGCAGTCATAGACCATTGGGGACATTTCACAAAACTCGTCATCAGTGATAAATGACAGTTTTAGTTATAAGCTACTGAAATCCTTGTTTCTGATTGGTTATCAGCAGATTTGTCACTGATTGTTGTCGTTTGTCATTGAAAAAAGGCTTTGTGAAACAGTCCCCAGGGGTCGCCAATCAATTGTAATGGATTTTCTACAGAAACTTTTCACTAGATATGAGAGCAAATGTGTTTTAGATATTGCGTTTCTTGACGTTTCAGTCGATTATGCTAACATCCAGTAATACAGGAAATACATTCATGAAAATCTCTTGAGGGAATTAGATACCAGCAAAGAAAATTAAGAGAGAGAGGGAGAGGGGTGAATGTATTAAAAGAGAAAGATATGGAAAGAGGGAAGACGGGATCAGAGAGTAAGAGACAGACAAAGAAAGAGGCATGTGTATGTTTATGTGAGAGTGAGAGAGAGAGAGAGGGACATGGAGAAAAAAAAGTGAAAGAGGGGAAAAGAAGGACGAAGAATGAAACTGAGGGAATGATACTCCAGCATATTGAGAAAACTTGTAGATATTCATGTTTTGTAAACTGATTCAATTTAACAAGTTATCAAACATTTCCTGATTTTATTTCCTCCCTTTCCAGTACCCCTCGACCCCTGGAATAACTAACAATGAGGAGACCGAAGGCTTTTACGTCTACATCCGCAACTTTGACAGCGACGACGACCGCGACTACGTGAGGACACCCATCATCGGCGACTACGTCAGGAGCTATCTCATCGAGAAGCTTGAACCGGAGGAAAGCTATGATATCAAAGTTGAAAGTTTCAATAGCGCAGGGGAGAGTAAGGGGAGTAACGTCATCATCCGAAGTACCCTGGGTATGTTAGATTCTCTTTTTGTCCTCAAAACATAATGTTGTTCTTTACCTAATCATAATTAGAGAGTTGTGATATATATATATATATATAAAGAGGTATAATTTCTTTCTGTTTCAAATGCATTCAAATTATGCAATATCAAATGAGAATCAATTGTTTTAACATAGCAATGTCTGAATAATGCAAAGGCCAAAACAGGCATGATTGAAATAAATAATACAAGTACATATGTTTGACAATGGAATCTTCATTTATTAATCCCTGAAGTATCGCCATGATAAAGCGATCACAAATTTTTGTGAGACAACTTTTCATTTTATGATATCATGATCCACAGTAAATCATGATGAATTATCAATGATCTGATTAGTTTTATTGTCCCATTTTTAATGATTGTAATGCTACACCTTTACTTAGAACTTCTGATGTACGGTGTATGTAATAATAGTATTATAATATAATATTTTTTTCCTATGCAGCCCGTGAGACGGAGCCCCCTCCGATCATCATCCGCCCCTCTGTGCCTGGCCACCCGATGGACCTCAACCCCCACATCCCTTACATCGTAGACGACCCCACCCTGGCCCCTCCCCACCCCCCTAGGGGACAGAGTGAGGATATTCTCTACATCACCCTAGGGGTGGTGCTAGGGGCGATGTTACTCGTTCTCATCATGTTTGCTGTCATGTGCGTCTGGCGGGCGAAGCAAGTCAACAGGGACTCCAGTGAGTAGTGACCTGTTAAAGCCCCTCTGCACTACTTGTAGCTACTTGCACCCTCTATATAGCAAACAATGCCTAATCGGTGCCTGTTGGTCCCCCATGATCCTCTTTTTCTTATGTTAATTGAGAGCTGATTTGATGAGATAACCACCTGTCAGTGACCTTGCAGGGAGGTCTAATCCCCCTGGCCAAACTACTACATACAGGCTTTAAAAAGAATACTGTTTTTATGCATAGGAGCTTTTTGATTTTGCTAATTCTGGGTTCCACTTCAATCTCAGTACCTTCACTTGTTGTCATTTCAGTTTGTAGGATTTCAGAATTGTTTGCTGAGATTTGAAAAGCATTATTTCTATTAAAAGGGAAAATGTACTTTGGGCTATAAGCAGATAATGTGTTCAGGAAAGAGGGAACTATAATGTAGAATTGCTTATCTGTACTCATTTCATTGTTCAATATTGAAGCTCTGTTTAATTAAGTTTTGTCAATGACAAATATTTTAACATTGGTATACACCACTAGCGAGAAAAAAAAAAAAAATTGACAGTAATTATGGCATTCTGGTCAATGCATTCTCCCTAAATTGCTTCATTTATTATAATAACCATTTCGTATTACATGGAAATTCAGTAGCGCACTGCCTGGAATATACCAAGCACCATCGTCAGTTGGTTTATAACTCTTATATTATTTTGGTGTTATTACAGATGGACCTGTTCACTGGAACAACCAGCCGATGTACGATGGTAGCTTTGCCTATCTGGAGGGTGCCAAATATCCTTATGTGAACGGCAAGCTAAACAGTAACCACAGTGGGCCCAATGGAATGGCTGGCAGACACAACCCATACAGTGAAACCAATGGTGGATCCAAGCCCAGGCCTCTCTACACACTCCCTCAGGTATACATCATAGGACCTTTCCTATTTATTTGTATTCATTAAGTTTGCCAGTAACAAGTATACTGCTAAATTAATTGGTTTTTGAAAGTCTATTGAGACACAGATTGACAAATTGAGGAGAGAGTTTAGCTGTGATTTAAAAAAAAAACAACAACAAACAAACAAACAAATTTGATAGATATATACATTTGTTATGTACAGAGTTGTTTTAAGCTTTTATCTTTTGGATTCTGTTGTTTTTGATGATTTTCCAGCAGTCTCAATCAGACTTGCAAAGAAATATATAAAACTTGTGGTAAAAAGTTTATTTCACAAACCCATTTTGAGAGATCATCTGTAGTCTCCCCCCTCCCGTCTTTTCTTCTTGAATGTTAGGTCAAGCTCAAGTTTTTCAAATCCTCCTACTAGACAATGAGGAGTTTACCATGATTCAGACAAACACGATCACCAAGGACCTGTCTTTTCATTCCCCGTTTTCTGTAGGATACTTTGGGAGGTACCCCTTACATTCCTTGCGGTACCACTAGCCTGCACCACGACTCGGCGCCTGAGACGTCAACAGTACCGTACGAAGACCACCAGCTGTACACCACCGCCCCATCCACGAACCATCACAGTTACAACAGCCTAACCAACGGGAGCATTAGGAGCCACCATACGACGTCCAATCATGAGTTAGGCCATGCGCCACCAGCGGGGTTACCACCGGGGGCGCCACCACGGCCGGTGTGCCAGATACGGGTCAATCCTCGGTTACAGAGGGAGGAGGCAGGAGTCGGGAATGGGAGGATAACAGTACACGATCGGCCTAATAGGACCGGGGACAGTAGAGAAGGCATAAATGGTAAGACATCAATTCTTGTTATTGAAGTAATTAAAATTGAATTCTGAATTTAAATTTGAATTGGCAATGGAATAAGTACAGTCAAACCTG
Source organism: Strongylocentrotus droebachiensis (assembly GCA_035222895.1). NCBI lineage: Eukaryota > Metazoa > Echinodermata > Echinoidea > Camarodonta > Strongylocentrotidae > Strongylocentrotus > Strongylocentrotus droebachiensis. Next base: position 109,458 of record JAVYIG010003649.1, read on the forward strand.
TCTACAGCGACCGCCCAAGGGAAACACAAAAAGTGGTCTTTGTAGACAGGTTCCTTCAGCACATGTTTCAATGAGAAGCCATTTTCAAGGGAAACAAAAAATGTGCTTGTTGTAGACAGATGGTCTTTGTAGACAGATGGGCACTAAAGCAGGTTTGACTATATTAATAATAGCCTAATAGCCTAATAGTCCACTCCAAATTTTATTAAACCGAAACTGAAATTCTTTTTGCCCAATTGATCGTGAGCCCAGCAGCCACTGAGCAGCGCCAGATCGACGTTGCTCTATCCCTTATTGTTGAACATCAAACAAGGTAGCAACAACTCCCATCTTTTAACGTCTTTTGGTATGACGCGGCCGGGGTTCGAACCCACGACCTCCCGGTTGTGAGCCAACACTCCGGTATTGGAATAGTCATTGAAATGTCATTGAAATTGGAAATGGAAATTAGTATTCAAATTGGAAACGGAGTGAGTATTGGAATCGGTATTGGAATTGGGATTGGAAACGGAATACCGGTAAGTATTGGAGTAGTTATTGGAACTGGTATTGAAATTGAAATGGGAGTGGGATTTTAAAAGGAATTGGAATTGGAAATGGAATGAGAATTAAAATTGGTATTGGAATTTGTTCAAGATTGAGATGAAGGGATGTGCTATCAATGACATTGTTTATTGATGTAGTTGAGAGTGTCTATTAGTAAAGTCTCTATTTCTCTTCTTTGTTTGTTTCTAGGTAAAGATACAGGGTCATTGACCCTCAGCTTACCCACAATGCCTCCTGATCTGTACGTCCACACATCGCCCTCATTGTCCCCCACCCACTCAAGAGTCTGCTGTGAAGCTCACGCCCCCTCCAGGTCAAGATCGGCCTCCAGCCAATCAGAGGCTTCGTCTCAGCAAAGCTCCAACCAATCAGAGTCCACCTCCCATCATAGCTGCAACCAATCACAGCTGTCGTCACATCACAGTAGCAGCTCGAAAATTACCGATGTCTGATGATGCCCCGCCCATTTTTTACCACCCCACCCACCCATCCCTATTTTGTATGTTTACAAGTAACAATCAAACTGCCCCAAGTTTATGTATAGGATGTGTAGATGTCAATGCCAACCAGTTTAGCTTCAACCTTAGGTCAGTGAATTATTTTCTTCTTCTTTCCCATTTTTGTATGGACTTAGACACAAGAGTACTTTATCGTGGGGTGTGTTTCACAAAGCCTCTTTTCAATGACAAATGACAAAACTCAGTGGCAAGTCTGCTGATAACCAATCAGAAGCAAGGATTTCAGTTGCTTATAGCAAAAAAATGTAATTTGTCACTGATGACAAGTTATGTGAAACACCCCCTCAGTTCTCCACTACAACGCCTTTTGCCAGGCAATTGGTCAAAGAATTTTATTATAGCAATTCCCTTCTCTATGTGAATCTCTTTTGCTGCATTAGGTGTTCCCATTTATATCTACACATCTTCCTACTGTGTGCCTTTGTATGCGTTTTTGTGTTTTGTACTGAAAAGTAATAATATTTTTCTGGGTATATATTTTTTAAATGAGAATTAAACCTGTACAGTACATAAAGTTGAAAGCTATTCATTAGTATCATTCTCATGCAAGAAAGAGAGATTATAATTTGTATTATGCTATTATGCAAAGTGCTGTATAAATGGTAATGTGTCGTTTTGTATATAAAATTATATTGAATGTTCGTAACACTTCTATATACCTGTACAATATCTACTCAGAGTCAGAAAGGTATTAACTCACTGCTACTGGCCCCAGTATTAAGCCAATGGCAATTAATGAATTTAGTAGTCAACTGGTTAAATGTGCTTTAATGCCTTTCTGACTCTCAGCAGACATGTTGAATGTACAGGGGGTGTTTCACAAAGATTCTAAGTTGAACTTATCTCTAAGTTGGACTTAAAATAATTTTTAAAAGTAATGTTGAAGGCATAAAATGTTGATTCAAATCATTCATATTTTCTATTATCAAGGAGATTTCATGTTCTTGATGTGGAATTTATGAAAAGTCTAAAATACTAGAATATTCGCTTTTGAATATATTTCATTTTAAGGCTACACATGGCTCTCCATTATGTTTAAGTCCAGTTTAGATTTAAGTTCGTCTTAGGATCCTTGTGAAACACCCCCCCTGGACTTTTTCAAATGAGTTTTATGTACAAGAAGTGTTCCTGTAAGCTCGGCAATCAGAAAAGCGTTTTAATGTGGATTAAAATATTCAAGAAACGCGACAAATGAGAGGAGAAATGCAGTCTCATTGATTTATGATTATGATTTTAATTTTCAATTTGAATGCTTTTAATGTTTTTATTTGCATTTTCACATGTTTGCATATTTAGCATGTATAGATAAAACCATATATGTGACTTTTATGCACTTCATGATTATTTCGGTGTAGATTTGAACTCTTTAAAACTCAGATTACAGGCACAAAATGGAGAGCAAGAACGTATGCAATTGATCAAGGACAAAGTGATAAGCTAATGCATGGGCATTGCACATGTGGAAAATTGGAACATGCAGATAAACTGTTCAGGCCCGTTCAGATATGACACAACGCCGCATTAAAAAAAAAATGATGATGTAAAGTGTAATACGCTTCACATTTCTATTTCTTATAAAATAGAGCTCAGTGATAAACTTAGACTGGTGTTACCGCGCCATATCTGAACGAGCCTTTAAGCACAGTAAAAGTCTGAATGAGCCGATTCATTTTCCTGCTGTTGTAACTTCGCTTTTTATTTTTGCTCATTCTACCTCAATGTAACTTGTTTTTTCGTGCCAGGAACCGAGAAAAACACTTTCCGGAATTAAAAAAATGGCTCTTGTATTTAAATTTTGAAATGCATAGGTGATAAGACCTGGGTAGATCTACACTGTAGTATCCATATGATATCATTGGTTGGTATTCTTGAAAGCGGACTAACTTTAGTCCATGGTTTAATCCACCGACTAAGTATGGAATGCCATGTGTCCATATGAATATGTTTTTGAACAATTTAATCTATCACTAAATTAAAATAAAATGTAATAACATAATTAATAAACTACAATATAACTATGATATAATTATGTTATCATGGTAATTTAGGGACATATCAAATTATTCAAAAATACATTCATATGAACACTTGGTATTCCTTACTTAGTCGGTGGATTAAAGTTAGTCCCCTTTTGAGAATACCATCCATTAACTTTCAGGTTAATGATATTCATTTAAGACCCTAAGCGATGAAAATGCAACTTTATATCGTGGAAAGCTTCATGAACGTAGAAAACAAATATGAAGGAGTAAAAACTATTTTCTCTTTCAGTATTGCATAAAAGCAAATTAACACCTCATTTTATGCACCCCTGACCCCTCCAAATTTCAGATCAACAGGGGTCAAATTTGCCGCAGTTACGGTGACAACATACCATAACTGACGCTTAATGAATGCAAAGTCATTGTGAGTATTTGTACTCCACATGAGAAGATGTCATCACTTCGATAGCTAGTTTTTAGGTCAACAACTTCCAATTTTCGAAACCTCTGACAGACACTAAAATAGCATATAATTGATACTATTGTAATCCTTAGCTCATAAGCTTTCCGTTGATTCATAATTCATCTATTTAATTTTTTACTTCCAACAGGGTCTTTGAATATAACAGTTAAAACATATCCAGTTATCCAGTCCAAAATAGCCAATAAATACCACATGTAATGCCTGTCTCTTTAAACTTAAATGTGCATTTAAGAGTTTTTTAATATTTTGAAAGACACAATGGAGCAAACACCATGAATGCTTTGTTTCTTTCAATCGTTTTCAATGTTATTTACACTGCCTCTTAATATTGTTATGATTTTGCTCTGAAATATGTTTAGATTTATTTTACCAGGAGGATTATTAAATGAAATCCATGTTTTCTATGCATAGCAATGAGAAAGGTATGTACATTTTTTTCAAGGGTCATTTTCCTTTTACTTTGTGTATATTTTATAACATTTTTTTTTACTACTTGTTTCTGTCAGGAAACAAGGCAATGCATAGAGTGTGTATCAGAATGTTATTTTGTATTAAGATGCTATGCTTTTTTAAACTGCCAAAAGATATCCGTTATCGTCATTTTTTTTACTCGCATATGGATGTTGTTTGAACAATGTTATCATGACTTTAATGAAGAATGATAACTATTATTAGGATTCTTATTTCCCTTCCTGCCGCTTTATATTGACTTAAGTTGTAAGAATATCAAGAGTATTAGGTGGGGCTACAATTTCTAATGGTGCTTTTGTAAGTTTATTACTGTTTTCCATGTGAAGAATTTGTCCAGCTTAAAAGAAGTCTTCCTTACTGTCCTAATCTATAGCTCTTGCATACTTGAAAATGGTTTTGTTATGACCCTTTTAAAATACAAATTATCACTTTCGTTATCTGTAAGGTCTGCTCAACTTGCTAGGCTTGTAAATTAGGTAGCTTAGCAAATTTTGTTGCACAAAAAAAAAATCGCGTCCAGAACGCAAGAGGCGCAATAGTTAGGATATGGAACAGGTAAATGCATTTACTATCTCGATGAGGCTTACCATTGGCTAAACTTAAAGAGAAGGTTGAGTTCTGGGGATAGGTGAAAAATAATTTCTGAGCGTTTTTCATTGTTATTATGTAAGTGTGGAAGAACATCAGAGAAAAACTGTTCCCTGAAAGCATGGCTCTTCAAATCCCCTCATATTTTAAATATGACATGTAACAGCTGAAAAATCAGGCTCAGATTTTTATGCCACATGTTTGCATAGTCCCATATACATCTTTCTGTGTACAGTGCTTGTTACTTTAACCAAGACTGGGCCAAATTTCTTATCATTTTGATGATTCCAGATCCTTGCAGTACACACCTATACTTATATGCTACATGATCAATTTTTTCTGATCGATTCCACACCGTTTCTTCAACATTGCAATCGCATGACCAGAGCTCAACTTTATTTTTAATTCAGCGATGCTCCTTTTTGTGCAACAAAATTTCGCTTTGGGCTTCTAGGATTATTCTAAGAAGCAAACAATAATGATTAATTCAAATCTAAGATGTCAGCAATAAGATTTTCTCTCTCTCAATTCAAACCATGTGAAAAACGAATGATTTTATGTGCTTCCAATGTATTCAGATTTTTATTTATGTCTCTCGTTTCTCTTCGTAAATATCATCTAATGAGTATTTCTATTCATAAATATATTCTGAAAACCTGTACAAGCTGTGTCGTTGAATTCCAATGTTATCAAGAATTGAAATAGTGAAGTTGGTGTGTACCTAGTATTAAATATAAACACATTAATTTCAATGCTAATTTAATTGGTAGAATGTTTGAATACAGTCCAAGTATTGTGAATTACACATTCTTGCACACCAATAATTGGCATAGAATTTCCCATTATTTTTATTTAACTCTGCATTCAAGGTGACCTTGATACATTCGCTAAATATCTTCAAATAGAAGCCTCTGTGATAGAATTTGGCTTCAATGTAAATTTCATCATCTTAGAATAACAAAATCTCTGTAACGCGGTCTTTTGTGAAATGTCGATCCACTAGCTATGTTATCCCATGTTCAAAAAGATCATGTTATACATTCTCTACCATGCCTTGAAATCATAAAGTTTTGATATATTTAAATATTTTCAATCATTTACTTTAATAATCAGAATTGTATTCATTTTTTTATCCTTGCCAAATCTCTACACTATGTAGTGGAAATGGTGGAAATTTATGATCTATGTTAATATTTACATGTACATGTAAGATTATCAAGACAGAGAATTTTTCAATTATTGACCTGCATGAAAAAGGAGGATGGAGAATACAAGGGATGAAGAGCTTGGTTGAGTCGGAACTTCAACAAATATATTCCCTTTTTCAGAATGAGTTTTAGTCGATGTGAAAGTCTTGGAAACTAAAAGAATATTTCGTTGTTATTCTGTCCAATTGAAAACAATAGCTATTCCTATGTTCTGTTATTGGGTTATCACGGTTCCTTCTTCACTCAATTCATATCTGTCTTCAATTAATTTTTTTCTAGGAAAATATGTCTAAAATAATTGCTTCATCAACGAATGTTACTTATAAGTGTAAGATCATATGCCCATTCTCACAGTAGTGAAGTATTACAGAGTAGTTATCACAGGGTTTTATTTATTCTTCTGTTTTTTTAATATTAAAGCCATACTGTACTAGAAGCATAACGTAAAATCTCCTCTAGCACCATCTCAGGTCAGCTGTAGCAGTATGGTCCCGTAACTCGCTGCTTCCCTAGCTGTGCTATTGGTTCTCTCGAGTCCTCTGTCTATGAAGTGGAAATAGGTATCAGGTGAAGCACTGTTGGCAAGTTGACCATGAGATGGCGCTGTACAATAAACAGTACGCTAGGGCAGAAAGTTCATCTGTTCAGTATCACTTTTGAGTCCAGAGCCCTGTCTTATAGAGGGTTATGATTGATCTGAAGCTATCGCAAGTCTTGAAATCATTCGCAAATCCACAATCTCTTTTCTCGTAATTAGACATTTGCGATTGATTTTAAGTACCAATCAATCACAATTTTTTGTAGGACAGGGCCCATAAGTGGATTTTCTTATATAGCAGTAGTCCATGCCCACCTATTTGCAGAATTCGTTCTTCCATTTTGCCACTTTTTGCCATTTTCCACTGTGACCCTTTTTCAATGCATATTGCAATCAGTATACCGGTATATAGAATTGTTTAAAACATACAGTTTTCAGAAAATTTATCTACTTGTTTTTAAAATATAATTCCTAAGAGGGAGGGGGGGGGGGGGATTTGCAAATTCCTGTCCAAAATGGATGTCATTTTAGACTTATGTTTGTGTACTACTAGAAGTTGTGAGGTTACTTTACCTAAGAGGAAAGATTATGTATGTAACAATTGTGATGTTTTGGGTACATCAAGGACACCATTGAGAATTACAAAGGACGCTATTTTAAAACAATCATCAATATTTTATTTTATTTCTTATTTATTTATCTATTTTAAATTCCATTTTTGAGAGCTAGGTAAAAGAATTTCCATTCAAAACATGATGGCTTGTTATGTATGGGATACATAGAGCTGTTCTACATTCAATATTTGTATTTTCAGTTTACCTGAAAGAGAATAGGAGAGAAGAGGGATTTCTTACTGTTATAATTTTATTATTTGTATGTCTATGATGATGGTTATGATGATGGTTGAAGATACAGTATTTTTAGTCACAAAGTGGTGACTGATTTGTTATATAAACAAAAATCTATCTCTTGTCTCTGTATTCATTGAAAGTGTATTATAATGAATCTATATATATTTGTGATATAATGATGATAAAATGTGACATGACACAAACATGCAAAAACTTATGAAAATGAAACGCTGTTGTATTGGTGCATATTGTTCTTATGGTGCAGCATTCTTGTGTGGAGTGAACAGATAATGAGTGAAATTTTCTTTAAATTAAGTGCCCTTAATTAAGGGACCGACGGCTGAAAGTCTTCTCAGAGGGACTTGGTAATGAAGATAAATGCGTCTCCCAACATACTTAATAATATACACCATTTTTTGTTTATTAATAATAATAATAATAATAGTAAATACTTATAAAGCGCACTTATCTAATAACTTACTCAAGGCGCTATACAAAACAAAATACACAAATCTCTCTCCCCAAATACTGTTAAATTTATTACACGTTTACACAAATAGGAGTGCGAATCCAGAATGCATGAGCAAGATGGTGGAGAGAAAGGGAGAAAAAAAGAGACTGAGAAAGAGAGAGAGGGACCCTAAAGAGAGAGAGAGAGAGAAGGTGGGAGAGAGCGGGGAAAAGAGAGAAAGAGAAAGAGTCAGTGCTGTATTCAAATATAAAACAAATCTAATAAATGAGCATTATATCTTTTTCTTTCATCTTCAATTTTTACTTGCATAATGAGCACTTTTGACTACCGGTACTCAATTCTAAAACTGTTTAGGACCTCTTTTTTTGGCTCACACAATGCAGCATGACACACTCGTTCACAGCACTACACAAAGTACAAAATACTTCCCCAGAGGAGTGTACTTGCACTGGAAGAAGAAGAAAAATCCTTTAAAAAATATGCATTTTATTCATGGAAAATTTCACTTACTGGTAACCAAGCTTCCTACAGATCTTCGGGATAGGTTGCATAGCCCTTTGAATGAGAAGAATTGGAAGAAGAAGAGCACTGCAACCATAGGCGTATCAACGAGGGGAGGTTGAGGCCTCTTGCCACTATAAAGATTTTATTTGGGGGGTTGGGTTGTGGGAAGTTCTTGCATTCCTTTTCTACACGTTTTTTTTTTTTTTAATGTAATTACAATTTATTTTTTATTGGGGAGGGGGTGGGTTGAATTGTTTTTTTTTTTTTTTTATGGGGGTGGGGGCTTGAGCCCCGAATCCCTATAGACCTGCTACTAATATGGTTCTTTTTTAGAACTCCTGCATAATCTCAGAAAACCTAATAGCTTAATTTGTAAAGAGTGCACTGATAAATACTTCAACTCATAAAAAGTTATGCAACTAAAAAAAATAACTATATACATAGGCCTATAGACTATAATATTATGACCAAAAATAGATTTAACAGTAGTGTAAGTATACATTCAAGGGACTTGATAACATTGTTAAGATGAGAGAAAATGGTGCTTCTATGGTAGATTAATTCAAGATAATCTGAAAGTTTGAGTGAAAACTGACCATTATTAATGATAACAATTTGGAAAAACTGATCTGATCGAATCCTTAATTCTCCAAACTATATTATTACAATTTAATTACATTTTAGGTGAATGTAAATCATCACAAAGCAATGATTTGGCTTCCATTCCAGACATTTAAGTCTTGAAAGATTGTTAAAAAGCCTGTCTTATGTCTTATTTTAATGTAAAAACAGTTGGGAAAATTCAAAATGGTTGGGAGAATTTACTATTAGAGGGTGTCGCACAGTGACACCCTCTCACCCTTCAAAGAAAACTAATATCTTTGTGGATTGAGAATGTTAGAGGGTTAGTACAGTAGAAAGAATATAAAAAGTAACATTTCATAAAACATTTGCGCAATTTTTTCATCAACCTTCAACAATGTTGCCAAGTCACTTTAAAGATAAATGACACCCTACCAATTTTAGCCGTCAGCCTTGTTAAAAAAATTGAGCCAGTCAAAGTTGTATATCTTTAAATTAATCCTAGGCCTACTGCCCTACTTTATTAATGAGCAATGAACAAAATCTCTCCGCATTTTGCAGTTTCCTTAATTGCTTGAAATTCTCCCAATTGTAAACTCTTCATTTTGAATGAAATAGTGATGTCAGAGTATGGTACAACGTGTGAGATAGCCTGCGCACGGACCTGTATTTTGTAGTCACAATGTAAGGCACTTACCTGCGAAATGCATCGCAATCGTTTTTTAATGATAAACATTTTTTATTTAATAATGCATTCCAAATTTATGAATGGATGTTCTAGCTGTCATAATGTATAATGACAAGCTAATTGGATCAGCTGTTTCAAACAGTTGAGCATTTTCTTTTGTCAAACAATTATGTGGCATATAGAACAAAGGGTTTTTCTTTGGAACACTGATACGGATAACAACAATTTTATAGAACAAAGGTTTGTCTTGGGTGCAGGGGCCCACCTTTATTAAAGCCCCTGCTTGGGGTTCAGAGGGCGGAGCCCCAGACGCTCTCAAGATTTTGGCAATTCAGAAACTTAAAGATAGCCGTTTACTTTGAGCTAATATACAAAAACTCTATTATTAAAGTTAACCTTTGATATTTGCACTGCCCCTAATGTTTTATTTCGGTAGGTCCTCATGATCAGGGCCCCTGGTAGGATGCAGGGGCAGTTACAAGCGATATATAGAAATTTGAATTTTCTCCTTGACATATTGACACTATTAAGAAGTCATCTCTCTTTCTCTCTATTTCATAAAACTGTTTCCCCCTACTATTCTACTATTATCTAAAGTAAGTCTTCGTAGGCGCATGATGTGCATGCCAACTCATCTGCAATGTAATCTATTTTATGTTCTCTTTTTTCCCTTTCTCTCTCTCTCTCTCTCTCTCTCACCCCCCCCCCCCCCCCTCTCTCTCTCTCCCTCTCCCAAGATCTCTCGATATCTTTCATTTTCATCTCTTCTTCTCTTTTACCTTCTTTTCTAATGTTTTTCTTCCGTCGTTCTCTTAAAGGCATCGCTTAACAATGTTAAATCTGAGATGCATATGGTTCCTATGTTATCAGTGTCTATATGGTGTATATTGAAGCCCTACCAAAATTGCGCTTCAAAATGATCATGAAGTGCCTCAAAAAATATAATAAATAAATTGGGATAATTAACATGTACACAAAAATAATACTAAACAGAATAAGGCACAGCTACAGGCTGTATACAAAAAAACAAGAGAAGGTTTTGTCAATTCGACTACTAGTAGTAGTATCTTGGCTGAATAAAGTACGAACTAGAGACTCGACTATAGACGTAAATATAGAAATTTGACTGAACGCCCAAAATACAAAGAACAACAACAACCAAAACCACTGCACCATGGGTGTCGATCCCGGGGGGGGGGGGGGGAGGGGATGGGGGGGGGGGATATATCCCCCCCAATATTTCAGGTGGGGGGGATGGCCTGTACAATCATCCCCCCCAATAATTCACCATCAAAACAACAAAAATGGAAAGAAAAATTAATGATGAGAGCCCGATAAGAATAGTTAATGGTTATTACTTGCAAGATGACCATCGATATACACATTTTGCTATCTCATTTTCATAATACATACATAATATACGAAGTAAATGAGACAACCGTAAATGAGACAAGAATAAATTGAATTCTCGCTCATACGGCCTCATCAGGAATTGATGAATTTATCCATTTGTTCAATCAACAGCATCATAGAAATGCAGTGCGCCAAATGCAAAGACGCAGCGTTAAAAAGCAACGAGCTAAATGTTAAGCGCGAAGCGCAAATGTAGCAATCTGCCATGCACATCAGACAATCCTGGACAGTGTAAACATAGATGAACTCTGTGACGAATTCGTAATGAGATCGGAGACAAGGAGTTCGCGCGGGAGCGGGGAAACTGAATTCATACAAGGATTTAGAGAACGGTACAACGAATCGTCTTCTTTCTCTAATAATTTAATGAAACGTCAAAGCTTACCGCCCTTCACGCGGTAGGGGGGGGGGGAGGACTGAATTCAGACAAGGATTAAGAGTCGAGAATGGTACAACGAATCGTTTTCTTTCTCTAATAATTTAATGAAACGTCAAAGCTTCCGCGCTTCGCGCGGGGGCGGGGAAACTGTATTCAGACAAGGATTTAGAGTCGAGAATTATATATCGAATCGTCTTCTTTCTTTAATAATCTAATGAAACGTCAGAGCTTCCGCGCTACGCGCGGAGGAAGGGGAATTACTTGATTCAAACAAGGATTAAGAGTCAACAATGGTCCAACGAACCGTCTTCTTTCTCTATCATTTAATGAAACGTCAAAGCTTCCGCGCTTCGCGCGGAAGGGGGGGGGGGGGGAAGACTAAATTCAGACAAGGATTAAGAGTCAATAATGGTGCATCGAATCGTCCTCTTTCTTTAATAATCTAAGGAAACGTCAGAGCTTCCGCGCTTTGCGCGAGAGGGGGGGGGGGAACTGAATTCAAACAAGGATTAAGAGTAGAGAATGGTCCAACGAATCGTCTTCTTTCACTAATAATTTAATGAAACGTCAAAGCTTCCGCGCTTTGCGGGGGAGGAGAAAACTACCCCTCCCTGCACCCCAACCCCCTAGGGAGCTTGCTTCGCGTGCTCACTACCGCCCCCCCCCCCCCCCGGCCCCCCTCCCACCCCCTAAAATGAAATCCTGGCTACGCGCTTGGGGAGGGGGTGCAACCTGCCACACGCTTCTACCTCTTTGTTGCTTTGATCCATTGCCGAAAATATTTTGGCACCTATCACAGGGCTGCCAACTCTCACGCAATCTGCGTGAGTCTCACGCAATTCACCCAGTTCTCGGGCTCTCACGCTGATCATAGAAATTCTCACGCTGAACCCCCGAAAATAGAAGCTAAAAAAAAAAATGTCTATTTATTACAATAGACTAGACTATATCGGATATTCAATATCCCTGCCGAAAGTTTCAACATTTTTTTAACCACACATGCGCAAAGCTAAACCATCAATGCAAATTGGTTTCGGTTTGCAGCCCAAAGACAAGATAGTGAATTGCGATTGGCTTATCCTGCGTGTGCGAGTGACGTCGTCACTTTACTATGAAGCAGGGTTTTTGTTCGAGACACGTCAAGCGAGTGTCGATGCCATGGCCTATCATCGCTGTACATCGCACCCGGCCTCCAGCCCGGCCCTGGCCCGGCCGGCTCAGTGTTTTTGATCGGATAATGGGCCTGGGCCGTCCTCTTTAGCCCTCTACGACCAGATCGGCCATATGGTACAGTACTTCAGGCTTCAGGCCGGTACAGGTGAGTTTAAACACTCCAGCAAAGCATAGAGAGTCAATGCTAATGCGTATTGACCTCTAGCACTGCATACATGCTGTGAGGCAGGGACCTAGAAGTCTATACACAAATATACACACCACACAATATCGCATAGACTGTACACAATCATGTCGATGCAGCTGTAAGCAAAGTTTGACACTAGACTTACAATTTTAATTTTTAAATTATTCTTTTTAACATCAGTAAGTTGAAAAAAATGTATTTTACTGCTATTTGGGTGTCATCAATTGTCACTAAAGTACCAATTTTTAGTGAAATCAGTTGAGTTTTGTACAGTGGTGTTTGAAATGTTGAGAATCAAAAGCGCAGCTTTTACTACACAGCCAGGATAGTGATGCTCCTATGTGTGAGTTTAAACTCTTGTCTTGAAATATTGAAATTCATGGTTTCGATCGTTTATACGAGAGTAAGAATGATTTTGGTAGGGTGCTTGTATATAATTGATATGGCAGTTATATTGACTATGTTCTTTGTATTCTATTGAGAACGAAATTTTGATTTAATTTTTTTCCAAAAAGAGTGTGTTGAGAGTGTGACTAACCTATTTGAATCCTAGCTGCCCTATGTATTTGTGGAATCAGGGTTAAAGTATGCACCAGATTGCACCATTTCAATTGCAAAATTGTAAAAACTCCCTACCGTGGAAGGGGGGGACACCCCCACACCATCCCCCCCTCGGGCGCTTTGGGCCCTCGGGCTTGGTCGCTTCGCTCCCTTGCAATGTCTCACTCCAAACTCTTTCCAAAGGTTGGCAGCCCTGCTATCATCCCCCCCAACCGCGGATACAAATCGACACCCTTGCACTGCACTGTGCTAGCTGTGTACCCCGCGCGAACGTAGAAGATATTTTGCTGGAAAATGTGTAAACAAACAAACACGCACGTACAGCCGGGGATCCCCCTTTCGTTCGCTCAGTTTCATTCGCCATTTTTTGTGCCAGAAATGTGCACGTCACTGCAACGTCACCTGCTTCCGGGTTCACTTCAGTGATTGATCTTACTAAATTTCAAGATTTTTTGGAGCAATCTTTCTTCAGTTGCAATAGATCTTAGTTTCAAGTCTGTCGACGACATGCTGTCTTAATTTGTAAACCTCATCAGATTCAGACTGAAAGTGAAACAAGTCAAGCCAGGTATATACACACTTAGGAGCGCCACTATCTATGTGCTTTTGATTCTCAACATTTCAAACACCACTGTGACTGTACAAAACTCAACTGATTTCACTCAAAATCGGTACTTTAGTGACAATTGATGACACTTAAATAGCAGTAAAATACATTTTGTTCAACTTAGAATCTACTGATGTTAAAAAGAATAATTTAAAAATTCAAATTGTCTAGTCAAGTGTCAAACTTTGCTTATATACAGCTGCATCGGCATGCTTGATGTGTACAGTCTATGCAATATTGTGTGGTGTGTATATTTGTGTGTGGGTCTAAAAATACCTGCCTCACAGCAGGCATGCAGTGCTAAAGGTCAATACGCATTAGCATTGAATCTCTATGCTTTGCTGGAGTGGGTATATATAGGTCTATACTATAGCCTTATTTTGGCGCTAGTATGGTAAGGTATCCAAAATTTGGCAATCCTATACTTTAGGGTTTCTAACTTCAGTTTAACCCTAACCCTAACCCTAAACCTAAACCTAACCCTAACCCTACCCTAACCCTAACCCTACCCTAACCCTAACCCTAAACCTAACCCTAACCCTAACCCTAACCCTACCCGAAATTTGGGGTCTGTTTTAGTAGGCTATATTTTGGATACCTTACCATACTAGCGCCCTTATTTTAAATAACACATAGATTCTAGACTCTCGGCCTACAAATAGACCATGTAGACTATAGACGAGTTGTCAATGCTAATATTATTAGTAATAATATAAAAATGCGTATGGGGTTGGGTGTCCGGCACTTCAAAACATAAAGCCGCCAAGTCCTTTGGATTTAACAAAATGAATGCATTAAATATTTAACCCATCTCCATGTCATTTATGTCAATGCGGTCACTTTCCTTCATCCAAACTGCTGCTTTTATCTTATGCTGCTCTCCCAGAATCTCTGCATACAGCTAGTGCAGTGCATCATTGAGCTCATGTTGTGCTGTGAAAGATTGACGACTATACAAAGAATCACAAAATTATCTTTTTCTGTCCAAATACAGCATTTCTTGAATATGAACTTAATGGCGTTAAAAGCCTTAAGTTATTAAGCTATTGGTATATACCTTCTGAACCTTCTGAATTTGGAGTCAGCATGCAGGGCGGTATTCCGCATGTCGCTAACTTGTATGGCAGGTGGTACATGCTACAGTGTGTTTCTAAAATTCTCAACAGATGTGGCTATTACAGACTGCTGGTCGAGGGCGTTCCATGCTCGTCCAGTTCTTGGGAAAAAGGAGTACAAACGTCCTTTCTGGCAAAGGGGATTTCTATTGAGTATTGGCGGTTTCTTCTTAACCTTGACCCTGTTGATACTTGCTTTAGGCTCACCTTTCCCTTGTTGATTTTGTACAACATAACTAAACAACTGTTTTCCCTCCTGCGTTCAAGTGTTTCCCATTCTAGGCAGGTCTGCATTTGTGTGACACTGCTGTCCCTTTGGTAGTTTCCGGTTACGAAGCGTGCCGCCCTCCTTTGAACTGCGTCCAGTTTATTAATTTTCCCTACCCTGTATGGATCCCATGCAGGCACAGCTTGCGTATCCTAATACTGGTCTTACCAGGGTCTTGTATGCGAAGGCTTTCACATTCCTTGGGCAAAACCATAGATTTCTCCTGAGGAATTCTAACGTGCAGTTGGCTTTCATGGCTGTGTTGTCAACATGGTTCGCCCACGTCAGTTTACTGTCTATATCTACTCCCAAGTAAGGATGAGAGCTTTTCTGTTGTAAGTCTTGTCCACAGAAGATATAACCCCTTGTCAGAGGTTTTTTCTGAATCGAGATGATCATCACTGAACACTTGGAAGCGTTGAACTTCATGTATATAGATACAGGCGCCTACGCAGGGGGGGGGGGGGGGGGGGGTTTGGGGGGTGAAACCCCCCCCCCTTTGGTATTTTGTATGTGTTTATTTTGGAGGAAACCCCCCCCCCCCCTTTGTTAATTTTTTAAAATATTTTTGTTGGTATATTTTTTTTTTAAAGTCCTCTTACCCCCCCCCCCCCCCCCCCCCCTGCTTATTCAGCGGCTGGCTGAGTCGTTGCGAAATTTCGGCAGGTTTAATTGTTAAAACTCCCCCCTTGAAAAAATCCTGCGTACGCGACTGTATAGATATACCGGTAGTAAAGTGAAAATCATGTTTTTATGTATATTTTTCAGGTAATGTCATATCACCATTTTCCAGAGGACTACATTTCTGTCGAGTGAAAAGGACATCTTACACCATGGATGGATTCTGCCTTCTCTATCTGCTCCTGATCCTCTTGATGAGATCTGGTGATGTTGAAACCAATCCAGGTCCTTACACTGCAGAAAGGTATGGATATACTGGCTTAGTTCAAATCATCAGGTCATCGCGTCCAGTCTGGTGGTTGCGTTACACAACCTTTTGTGAAACAAAAGATCATGTGAAGATGCACAAATAAGGATGCGATATTTTGTAGATTTGCCGTAGGGTTTTAAGAAAGTGTCTGGTAAATTGGACCAGACAGTGGCGTACGGAGGATTTTAACATTTTGAAATCGGGCCAAAAATTTCGCAACAACTTAGCCCGCCGCTGAATAAGCGGGGGGATAAGAGGACACTTTATATTTTTTTATTTTAGGACTCAGCCAGCCGCTCCCCAACCCCCCCTGCGTATGCGCCTTGGACCAGACCATTTGTAGATGAGAGGGGTCTATTTCACAAACATTACCCCATGGAAGTTCCTGAATAAAGGGGTATGTTTTCACAAAAGGTCGGGTAACGTGATTCCCTGACCCGACGCGTTGACCAGATGATTCCAAGTTAGCCAATACTAGTAGTAAATTTTTGGGTTAATAATAAAGTTTATCGCAGAATAAACTGTATGGAAATGATTGTAAAGATTGATCATGTAGTGCATTTATTGGTGTATACTGTTAGGGTCGGAGTCGTCAAAAATGAAAACTTTGCCTAGTCGTGCTAAAAGGCACATATGTACTGGACACAGAAATGTGTATATAGGACTGCACAAACGTGCGGGTATGAAAGTGTGGTCCACGACAAATTATTTGTCATATTACAAAAATAAGGGTATTTGAAGAGCCATCTTTTTTCAGGGAACATTTTTTCTATGATACTCTTCCGTTCTAACATAAACAGAATGAAAAAGCTCACAATTTTTGTTCACCTTTTCCAGAACTCAATCTTTTTAAACATGGTAAACCACACAAAGTGATCAATTGCCGCGAATGGGTTAATGTGTCACTGGAAATTATCATGTTATCCAACAAACTAGGTGAAAACATGGCTTACTTCGAATCATCGCGTCCGGTCGGGTGGTAGTGTTCCACGACCTTTCATAAAAAACGAAAGTGGAAGATTATGTGAAGTTGCAAGCTAAGGACAAACTGTCAGGTAAATTGGACCTGACAATTTGTAGATGAGAGGGGTTTATTTCACAAACATTACCCCCAACATTTCATAAATAAAAGTGGCATGTTTTCACAAAAGGCGATACCGACCCTATATCTAGTAAAAGTAATTAATAATGTAAAATTTGTATTATTATTATAAAGAGTTGTAGTTATCTTTGACCCCGTTCTCACTCACTTTGAGAGCGCTCCAAGTTAGACCGCTCCAGACCGCTCCAGAGGAACGGGTCTTGAGGAACGGTTTGCGAGCGTTCACACTCCGAGCAGTTTTTATGGCTCAAACCGCTCCACGAGTCAAAGTGGTCTTGTTGCTATGGCAGCTCAGGTAGGCGGGTCAATTTTTTCGCGCGCGGAATCCAAACCGTATGTACCGTACTACATGTTTCGCACGCAACGTCACTAGCTCACTTCCGCTCAAAGTACGCTTTCCGTTCACATTGCACGTTAGAGCGCTCTGGAGCGCTCTTAATAAGACCCGCTCCTCAAGACCACCTCGGAAGGTGGACTTCTGGAGCGGTCCAGAAGTCCGCTTCCTGGACCACTTTGAGCGTTCTCACTCACCTAAGAACCGCTCCTGAGGAGCGGGTCTTAGTTAGAGCGCTCCAGAGCGCTCCAACGAAGTGAGTGAGAACGGGGTCAAAGTCTTCTTATATTATTATTACTTTCATCATCATAATTATCAATATTGTATTATCTGCCAGCCTCTGCTTTTTGGGAGTGATTACCTTTGCCAGAACAATACAGGCCTCATCTGCAATTTTAGGCACTATGTTTCAAATGTTAATAATATATCACAACCAAAATATTGTGATATCCCCAGCTTGTTAAATTGCATGATCGAGCACATACAGTAATGCAAATTGTTGAGTGTCACATAATAGCTTCTCAGCCAATAGGATACTCTCTAATTAATATCCTATCGTACCGGTTTGATTTTTTATTCATTTTACAGTACTGTCAGTGAAATGGAGTTCCTGAAGCTGGCCCAGGATATCCCTCCATCTTACTACGAGGCTGTAGGGATATCTCTAGGGATCCCCTATGCTCAGCTACAGGCAATCCTAAGTGAGAAGTTGAAGAACTATACCAATGCATTACTGGATGTCTTTATGAAATGGAATGTCAAGCAGCAACCTCCACACTCAAACAAAAGACAGCTTTTGGCAGACAAACTACGAGAGATTGACTTGGGTAGCCTATCAGACAGATTACTCAATGGACCTCCAATTCCGAACATCACAGGTAAACAGAAAGTAATTCTTGCTACACCAGAAGATATAGAAAACCATTCATAAAAGCAAAGTCAGGTTTTACCATTTAGATAGTGAGTGTTCTGTGTTCTATACATTTGCCACAGTTTACAGAAGTTTCCAATTTTTCAGGCTCTATGCATGATTTTATAATTTCTTTATTTTAGCCATGAATGTCAAATTTGGTATTGGTATGCATCCCAATATTAAGGCAAACTAATTATATTTTGGGTTAAGAAGGTCAAGGTCAGCAAAATAAAAAAATTATCACCACATCAATAACTAGCTATTTTAACCGAAATTAATATTTTAAAAAAGAAGCTACATATGGTTTGATCCATCATAGGGAGACAAGTGATCAGGTCAACATGTGTTTATATATATTCTCATTGTGATATTTAAAGATTGATTTAAGCCCCAATCTTAACTGAATTTAGGCAGAGGCATACTGGAGATGCAGTCATATTTGTCTTTTTTTCTTCAAAATAAGATGTGTGCTTGTCAGGGAAACTCTGCATTGCTGAAAAGTCCTAGGAAACATTATTTCAGTGATATTCATCTACAAGTACATGTCTACACTAAATACTCAGATTATAAATGCCTTTAAATAGATTGATCATTGAGGTCATATAAATTCAGACAAACATGTAGAACTCTTTAAACATGCACCTAGTCTTACATTGTAGGTCACACTATTAGCCTCGGACCTTTTCAACTTTTTTAGATGTACCTTGTAATGATCAAAATATGTTCATCTATATCATGTGAATATGAATTATCTATGTATTTTTAGGAGAGCCATCAAGACTGCATGAATCACAGACCAAACCTCCTTCAGCTGAATCTCAGACCAAATCACTTTCTCCTGAACTGGTTGAGCGGTGTGCAAAGGATTTCAAGTTCAAGTACAGGTCAACTCTCTGTAAGATCAGAGCTGATCCTCTCAAGCCTTCTTCTCTTGTGGGTTTTGAAAAACTACATACAAATCTTGTATTGGAAGAAGAGGATGGAACTGGCATGCGAACAATAGATTACAACAATTTTCTTGATCTCAAAGTCAATGGAGAGTTCCCCAAGCGGATAATTGCTCAGGGAGAGGCAGGGGCTGGAAAAACTACATTTTGTGCTAAGATTGCCTGGGACTGGATTGAAGGGAGGCATTTCAGTCACTTTGTGTGGGTCTTGATCGTTCCTCTACGTGAATATAAGCAACACACTATTGGCGAGATCGCAAAGTCTTATCTGGACAAAAGCAATCCAGCAACGGTTTTCCAGATAACTGATTATATCTGGTCAAATCCTGACAAGGTATTCATCGCATTCGATGGGCTAGACGAAGTCAGTGGTGAAATCTTACAGCCAAGTTTCACCTCCTCAGAGGCAAGCTCATCTGAGACTCGTGATATTGGACTTGGAGATATTCTTCGTTCAGATCAACTTGCCTTTTGCCCAGTCTTGGTGACCACTCGCCCATGGAGAGCAGTAGAGATTAGATCAGATGGTGATCTAATGAAACCCTACACATTCATTCATGTTGAGGGTTTCAACAGAGAGAATTTGTCAGTTTACATTCACAAATACTTTCCAGAGAATAATGATAAAGCAAATCGGCTTATCCAGTTCACCAGTGAGAATGATGTCATATCTGAAAACATGGCGCACTATCCTATATATGCAGCCATGTTTTGTCTTATGTGGAAAGAACTTGACGAGCAAAAACTAAAGAAAATTAAATCACTGAAAACCTTTTCTCAGATATTCAGCAAAATGATTGCCTTTCTAAAAGAACATTATGCTCAGAAAGAGGTGAAGAAAGTAGGCAGCCCCTCACTCCATGCCTATTTGAAAAAAATTGATGAGCTCCTTGGACCGATTGCCAAACAGGCCCTCGATGGTTTGCTTGAAAATACCTTGGTTTTCGGTGAAGAGGATTTCGAAATATGCCCAGAATCCAAGGACACTGCCTGTCGGGTTGGGATTTTGTCTCAGGAGGACAGAATTACCAGTAGCATGAACATACATAAGAGGAATTCTCATGTGCAATTGCCAGTCTTCTTCCCTCACAAACTGTTTCAGGAGTATATGGCTGGAGTCTATCTTGCTTCCCTGTATGAATCAAATCGTAATGAATTCAACAAGCTGATTGAGCAAGCAGTGCTGACAAGAGAGAAGGAGTTGAGATATCTCCTGTACTTCACTGTGTCACAGAACAAAAGTATTGCAGCCCACATAATGGAGTCTATGCTACAGGGAATGGACCTGAACGAGGTTCGACAGGAACACATAGATTTCATTGTTGATGTAGCCTTTGAGAGTCAGGACTTAGATGTAGCAGCCTTGGTGAATAACAAGTTTTCATTAAAGGGGTATATGGTGACCATATCCCGATTCACAGCAGCACACACTGTAGCTGGTTATGCATTCATTGTACCACATGTGGTAAGTTTAATCATATTTTGATAAACAAAAAAATTTCCATCCATTTTTTGCAATTTTCTTATAGTACAACAGTATAATTATGGAAGGGTGCAAGCCCTAGAATTCGAAGGCCTTTTAATTAATGAGTTGGAACAAAAGAATGTTGAGCTAGAATAAAGAATAGACAGAATGGAAAAAGCTTGCAAAGATTTGCAGGAGAGAGTAGGGAGCCAAGACAGATAGGTGAATAAAGCTGAGCGCTTTTCATGGAGAATTAACTTCCGCATCATTGGGATAGCGGAACCAAAAGATGATGATTCTGAAGATTGTGTTAAGTTAGTTGAGGATATTCTCAAAAGTAAATTTAAGGTTGATGTGAAGGTGGAGCGAGCTCATCGTGATGGAAGGAAGGGGAACAAACCGCGGCACAAAATTGTGAAAACCATCTCGGACCGAGAGAAAGTTCATGTAATGAAAACACGCCAGGGAAGTTCTGCTACGTGAAAAGTATTATTTTGCTGATGATTTGACCAAGGCTGATCTCACTGAAAAGAGAAAACACATCAAGGAAGTACAAGAGCTGTATGCGAAGGGAACCAAACTTCGCTTCTTTGCTGGGCTTTGGAGAGGAAATGGGGGTGTCCCTTATTTTACAGCGTAGTGTGACTTTAAACCACTGCCTCTTGACCACACATTGACCACACAAAGATCGAGCTCTCTATTTATATGATTTATGATGCGAAGTAGATCCATGGTCACATACCTCCTCACTGAATGTAACCAGTATACAGTAATTTACTTCTGGTGTAAATGTATGTCTTCTTTCCATTCTACCTTACATTCTTTTGTAACATTCGTGTTAGCTTTTCTTTTGTAAACAGTACATAATTTAAGGAGAGGGTTTTACTGTCAGTTGTTATACATGTATATATATGTATTTTTTGTTACCTTTTAATCTTTTTTTCCAGTGTTCTACTGCTTGTTTCATTTTTGTTTATCTTTTCCACTCTCTATCCCTCTTCCGCTGTTTTTCTTTTTCTTGCCATTTTTTCTCTCACTTTTTCTGTGTTTTATCCTGTTCTTCCTATGCCTATAAATATAATGCATATTTTTGCGTATACTCAACCGTTTTTGTTGTATATATTTATGTCCTTTTCTTTTGCACGTAGTAGGCTGCCTTTCTATATGTATGAATCTTTAAATTATGAATAAAAAATGATGATGATATACGTACGTAACTATCTTGAATCTAGCGCAGACTCGTTAGAGTATGATCTTGGTGAAGGCAATGATGCTGTCACGAGTCACTGTAATTATTGTACAGAAAGCCAATTCTCTCAAAAAATGGGTAATTCTGGTGATAACGAGCTTTCTTTTCTACATTTTAATGTTCGTAGTATGCAAGCAAACTTTGATAAATTAAATGTATCTTTGCGGAACATGTGCTACAGTTCTACGATTATAGGAATCTCTGAAACTTGGTTATCGAGTGAAACTGAAGGAAATGTATTTTCTCTTCCAGGAAGTAGTTTAATTATGAATAATCGACAAGATAGGAGGGAAGGAGGTGTCGCGTTGTATGTCCTCACGCAGTTGAATTACCAAGTTTTAAATTAAGTTAATGTGATGAATGATTTAATAGAAAGTGTTTTTGTAGAATTGTTTTTTCCTGTGTTTATAAATGAAATGCAAACTGTGTTGTCAAATTCAATATTTGTGCATAAAACAGTCTTTGTCATGGGTGATTATAATGTTAATCTTCTTCAACACGATGAGAATGCATACGTCTGTGACTTTTTGAACATGTTTATATCTTTCTCTTTATTGCCCTTAATAACTAAACCTACCAGAGTTACAGACACTTCTTCTACTCTCATTGATAACATTTTTAGTAATGTACGACCTTTACCAGATGCAGGTATTATAATTTCAGATTTGTCTGACCACTTTCCAGTATATGCGAGGATGTCTTTTGGTAGGACTATCCGTAATATTTCTAGTAATAGATATATGTTCGAAAAAGTATACCACTGTACCAGTATAGCTAAATTTAGAGATGAGTTGTTAGCAAGTGATTGGAGAGAAGTATTATGTGATTATGATGTTGATAGCTCATAAATTCTTAAATACATTCTTTTTGCTGTATGGTAAAAATTTACCTTTATGTAAATGTAATAGTAGAAATCGTAGAACAACCCCTCGATTGCCATGGATCACTAATTCTATGTTGAGGTCAATAAATAGGAAAAATAAGTTGTACTTTAAGTATAAGATTAGTAAATCTCAGTCTTCTCATAGGAAATATACTATTTATCAGAATACTCTTACTTCAAACCTACGTGCTGCTAAGAAGCAGTATTACTTTGCTCAATTTCAGGCGACACATGATATAAAAGGGACATGGAAAGTGATTAGGAATGTTTTTAAGCCAAAGCAGAAAGCGTCTGATGTAAGTAAATTAAACATTGATGGGAATGTAGTTGATGATCCAGAAGTTATTGTAGATAAATTCAATGAATATTTTTGTAATATTGGCCAGAATTTGTCGCGTGTCACTGTCATCCCAGAGTCTCACAAAACATTTCAATCTTTTTTAGAAAACCCTAATCATAATAGTTTATTTTTATTGCCAACGACTGTAGAAGAATTATTTGATATTGTACATTCTTTAAAGAATAAGAAAAGTCCAGGTTGTGACTTTATAACAAATGAGTTGATAAAAAATGTAATTGTTGGTATTGTACAACCCCTCGTACATATATTTAATCTATCAATGACCACTGGTGTTGAACCCATGAAAATGAATATTGCAAAGGTTGTGCCCATTTTCAGAAAGGGTGATTCCCTTATCTTGAATAATTATCGTCCTATTTCTTTGTTCAATTCCTTTTCTAAAATTCTTGAGAAGCTAATGTATACTTGGACGATAAAATTTATGATGAATGCTAACATTTTGTCTTATTATCAGTTTGGTTTCCGTGAAAAACACACTACCACTCATGCTATTCTACATTTGGTGAATAAGATATCCAGTGCCTTAGATACACGCATGCACACAGTTGGTGTCTTCTTAGACTACTCTAAAGCGTTTGATACTGTAAATCATTATATTTTAATAGATAAACTGTGCCATTATGGTGTAAGGGGAATAGCATTAGATTGGTTTAGAAGCTACTTAACAAATAGGAAACAGTTTGTTACTTTAAATGGAATTGATTCTGATTTGTGGGACGTCACTTGTGGGGTCCAACAGGGATCCCTTCTCGGCCCGCTTTTGTTTATTGTGTTTATTAACAATTTTCAACTTTCCGCAAAAATTGTTATCATTCATTTTATTTGCAGATGACTCTAGTGTATTTTTCTCTCACAGAAATCCACAAACTCTTTTGCAGACTGTAAACTCTGATGTGACTTTGTGGATTCATGCAAACAAGTTGTCTTTAAATCTTAAAAAAACTAATTATATGCTCTATAGTAATTCCCTGAGTATATATTGCCTGGAAATGTAATGTTCAATGGTGTTGAGATTGAAAGAGTATCTACATTTAAATTTCTTGGCTTGCATATTGATGAACATTTAAATTGGAAGTACCATATTAGTAAACGTTGTAAATTATTGTCAAGAAATACTGGTGTAATATATAAATTGAAATCTGTGTTCCCACTGAATATTTTACGTATGTTGTACGCAACTTTAATTTTGCCATATTTGCACTATGGTGTGCTAGCTTGGGGCAACTCGTTCAAATCTCAAATGGATAAATTACTACTGGTACAGAAAAGAGTAATACGAATTGTTTGTAATACCCACTATCTTGCGCATACAGATGTTCTTTTTTTATAATAGTAGTGTTTTGAAAGTTGAAGATATTTATCATTTACAACTAGGAGCTCTAATGTATGAATTGAATGCAGGTTTACTGCCTGTAGCCTAGGCTAGAATATTTAGGAAAAATAACCAAGTTCATAGTTATTCCACACGTCAGGCGCAAGCATATCACTTACCTCTTGTTAGAACGCAATTTGCCCTTACTACTTTGGGGTCCACTGGACCTAGGTTTTGGAATTCCCTCGAACCAAGTATAGCGCAATCGGTCAGTATTTATGTATTTAAGCGCAAACTGAAGTTACTTTATTTGAGTCGATATCGTCTAGAAGTACAGTTGTGATCAATATTTAAGAAAATTCTTTACTATATAGGTCAGCATAATTTGTCTGTGTTTCAGTCCTTTTGCTCGTAGTATTTTCCTGTTTCTTTTGCTTATTGCCATTATTTAGTAGTCAGTAGATTTTATTAGGTGGTCTGTTGACAACAGCTAGACCACCTATTGATTTCGTCAGAATTTTCTTTCGTTATTTATTTATTATTTATTATTAGGTGATCTGTCGTCTTCGACAGATCACCTATTGTTTTCGTCAGAATTTTCTTTCTTTGTTTATTTATTTATTTATTTATTTATTAGGTGGTCTGTCATCGACAGATCACCTATTAGTTTCGTCAGGACTTTTCTTTATTTATTTATTAGGTGGTCTGTCGTATTCGACAGATCACCTATTGTTTTCGTCAGAATTTTCTTTATTATTATTTATTTATTTATTTATTATTCTTTATTTTTATTTATTTCCTACACTTTTTTGTGCCTACGATAACTCAAGTTCGATTAAGTCAATTTCATTCAATTTT
This sequence comes from Strongylocentrotus droebachiensis, assembly GCA_035222895.1. NCBI lineage: Eukaryota > Metazoa > Echinodermata > Echinoidea > Camarodonta > Strongylocentrotidae > Strongylocentrotus > Strongylocentrotus droebachiensis. The sequence goes on from JAVYIG010003649.1 coordinate 134,948, forward strand.
GGCACAGTCATAGGTCATTGTCATGAGACGTGACAGGAACATTTTCAAGGTCATAAAGTCTTCATGACGTCATCCAGGCGCCATTTTTTTTTTTTTTTTTGTACTTTCAACTTATTTTCATATCATCATAATGGAAAGTTATTTCTTATTCATATTTATCATGATTAAGGTCAATATCCGTCCGGTCAATTTCACGTTAAAAAACGCGGGCGCATGCGTACGTGCAGGCGTCGGTGCGCGCGCAAAAAATAAAAATGCTCAAAATCGTCTCAAATTTATTTTGCATACGTTTCAGGCCATTTTAAGCATTTCGCAAAAAAACTCGCACACGCGCATGCGCACGCGTTTTCGTGCGTAATGGTATTTCGCAACATAAAATCGCCAATTGTTTTATGTCAGCATATTTGGCACATTTTTCCAAGCATTTTGATACTTTGTTTACCTTTTTCTGACCATTAATGAAGGAATGAGCGTCCGTTAAGATACATGTCCGTGCATGCGAGCTCTTGTAAGACGTAGCATATATGGGCAAAAACATGCCTATACAAAATCCATTGTAGCTCTTTACGATGCAAGGTAACCTCGAGTATGAATCGGAGATATGATTTCATGTCTGATTTGACCCTCAATTAACTCATGATGTCATCGTAATGGCCTCCGAACTCAAAATTTCAATTTACATATTATGACGTCAGCAGATTTTTGGAAAATCGATTGTATCTCTGTAAATATTGATCGATTTTCTTCCAAATTTTGATATGTTTTAGCTGAGATAATTCTCTACAAATGCAGTCCGCACGATATTTCATTTTGACAAAGGAATCATGGCGTATTTTTCCGATTAAAGGAGGCATGTCAATTTTTCACATTTTGCGTGTATTCTCTATGGGACATGACTTTTTCTCAAAACTGGATTCCACATTCCCGTCTTTCACGAGCAATATCTCCGTCGTTTTAGCTTCGTTTTCTCTGAGCTTCAAGTATGTTGTAGCTGAGACGATACGCTATCACAAGGGTGCCCTTTATTTTTCGATCAGATGCCGAGATCATGCTCATATTTCACTTGCAACGTGGGATTTGAGAATTCCATTTTCCGTTTACGTGTAATCGCTATGGGAAATGTTTTGGTATATCGGTAACGTACGCACTTGACTTCGGACCTCGAGATCCCTGGTTCGAGTCCGGGAGTTTCCAACAATTTTTTTTCTTCATTTTTTTTTGTTGTTGACTTTTTAATGATCATAAAATTGAAAACAGACCACCTAAATCGTCCCCATGACGAATTAAATTTCTAGTTTATTATTTATTTTTATTTATTTCTCCACTTTTTTGTGCAACCGATTTCTCAATATCCATCCACCCAATTTCTCTCAATTTTGACACAGTCATAGGAAATCATCATGAGACGTGACAGGAACATTTTCAAGGTCATCAAATTATCGTGACGTCATCCAGGCGCCATTTTGTGAAATCACAATATCCATCATATCTTCATGATGTGTACTCAAAGTTCATTCATATTCATATCACATATACTTCAGGTTAAGGGTCAACAGGTCGTGTCATCAAAGGTCAAATAAAGGTCATGACGCGCGCAAACGCGCGCGTCAAAATTTTAAATTGCTCAAAATCACTTAACTATTAAACGAGAGTACGAATCAGGTCATTTTAAGCATTTCAAAATTTTCAGTCCGTTCGTGTCCCCGCGCGCGGTGTGCGCGCTCACAGCGCGCGGAAAAGGTCAAATTCAAAATGTTTACATGATTTGGATTCCTTTTAACGTAATTGACGATTTTCATTAATTTCAGTCACTCTTCATATTTCATGAGGCCGTGAGCGTGCGTCAAAGTTCAAAATCCGTGCGTGCTGCTACGGGCAATATAATGCAAATTTGATCAAAAACATGCCATTTTAAAAATCGAAATAGCTCTTCAGATAGCCCATCGACACCCAATTTTTATATCATGGTTGGAGAAAGCATGAGTTGGAGATATGATTTCATACCACCCTGACTCGTACAAAGTGAAACAAAGTCATCATATTGGCATCTAAACTCAAACAAATGTATTTTGTTGATGACGTCATTTTTGTCTTTGTTTAATTGAGATTATCTCAATTATCAGTGATCGATTTTCTTCCAGATTTTGATATGTTGTAGCTGAGATAATTCTCTATCAAAAATATGCCATTTATTTTTCATTTGGATGACGTCATCATAGTGAAATATTCTATTAAAGGCGACAATGCATAATTTGTCATATTTGCCTGTTATGTCTAGGGGAGGTCACTTTTTTCAAAACATGAATCTGCATGACAATGTGTTTTGACCAGTATAACGGTTGTTATTCAACAGTTAATTGTCTCCCAAATTTTAGTATGTTGTAGCTGAGACTATTTGCTATCTAAATATTTCCTCATTTTTTCAATCAGATGTCAGGATCATGCTCAGGCTCATCATCATCATATAACATTATCATTATCATCATCACCTTTACTATCATGATCATCATCATGGTCATCATGATCATCATTGTTTATACATGTCTATATAACTTCTCTCATTCTCAAATCTATCATAAGTGAAGACAGACCACCTAAATCGTCCCCATGTCCCCATGACGAATTAAATTTTCTAGTTTTTATTTATTTCTCCCCACTTTTTTGTGCCAAGGATAACTCAAGATCGGTTTAGTCAATTTCGTTCAATTTTGGCACAGTTATAGGTCATTGTCATGAGACGTGACAGTAACATTTTCAAGGTCATCAAGTCTTCATGACGTCATCCAGGCGCCATTTTGTGAAATCACATTATCCATCATATCTTCATGACGCGTCATCAAAGGTCATTCATATTCATATCACATATACTTCAGGTCAAGGGTCAACAGGTCATGTAATCAAAGGTCAAATAAAGGTCATGACACGCGCGTACGCACGCGTCAAAATTTAAAAATGCTCAAAATCACTTAACTATTAAGCGAGAGTACGAATCAGGTCATTTTAAGCATTTCGCAAAAAAACACGCGCACGCGCGTTTTCGCGCGTCATGGCTTTTTGCAACATAGAATCGCCGAATTTTTCAGGTCATCATATTTGGCACTTTTTCCCAAGCATATTGATACCTTGTTCACCTTTTTGTGAACATTAATAACGGAATGATCGAGCGTCCGTTTAAGATACATGTACTTACGTGTTAACTCTTGTAATACATAGCATATATGGGCAAAAACATACCTATACAAAATCAATTGTAGCTGTTTAAGATGCTCGTTGACCCCTAATTTTATTTTCATATTTGGATAGAGTATGAATGGTAGATATGATTTCATGTCTCATTTGACCCTCAATGAACTCATGACGTCATCATAATGGCCTTTGAACTCAAAATTTCTATTTGCTTCTTATGACGTCAGCATATTTTTAGAAATTGATTGTATCTCTGTAAATATTGATTGATTTTCCTCCAAATTTGGATATGTTCTAACTGAGACAATTCTCTACGAGTACAGTTTCATGATTTTTCAGACAGACCACCTTATTCGTCTCCATGACGAATTAAATTTCTAGTTTTTATTTATTGTTCCCACTTTTTTGTTCCGACGATAACTCAAGATCAGTTTAGTCAATTTTGTTCAATTTTGGCACAGTCATAGGTCATTCTCATGAGACATGACAGGAACATTTTCAAGGTCATCAAGTCTTCATGACGTCATCCAGGCGCCATTTTGTGTGTTTTTTTGGTACTTTTTACTCATGATCATATCTTCATAACGGAAAGGCATTTCTCATTTATATTTATCACGATTAGGGTCAATATCTGTCCGGTCAATTTCAGGTCAGAAAACGTGCGCGCATGCGTACGTCTGCGCGTTAGCGAGCGCGCAAAATATAAAAATGCTCCAAATCGTCTCAAATTCATTTTGCATACGTTTCAGGCCATTTTAAGCATTTTGCAAAAAAACGCGCACACACGCATGGGCGCGCGTTTCTGCTCGTAATGGCATTTGGCAACATAGAATCGCCAATTTTTTTTTTTTCTGTCATCATATTTAACACATTTTTTCAAGCATTTTGATACTTTGTTCACCTTTTTCATATCACATATCCTTCAGGTCAAGGGTCAACAGGTCGTGTCATCAAAGGTCAAACAAAGATCAAAATTTAAAATTGCTCAAAGTCACTTAACTATTAAACGAGAGTACAAATCAGGTCATTTTAAGCATTTCAAAATTTTCCGTCCGTATGTGTCGGAAAAGATCAAATTCAAAATGTTTACATGATTTCGATTCCTCTTACTGTAATTGACAATTTACATTCATTTCAGTCACTCTTGACCGTTCATAAGGCCGTGAGCGCGCGTCAAAGTTCAAAATCCGCGCGTGCTGCTAGGGGCAATATAATGCAAATTTGATCCAAAAAATGCCATTTTAAAAATCGAAATAGCTCTTCAGATAGTCCATCGACCCCCAATTTTTATATCATGGTTGGAAAAAGCATGAGTTGGAGATACGATTTCATACCACCATGACTCGTACAAAGTGAAACAAAGTCTTCATATTAGCATCTAAATTCAAAAAAGTGTATTTTGTTGATGACGTCATTTTTGTCTTTGTTTAATTGAGATTATCTCGCTTATCGGTGATCGAGTTTCTCCCTGATTTTGATATGTTGTAGCTGAGATAATTCTCTACTAGAAATATGCCATTTATTTTTCATTTGGATGACGTCATCATAGTGAAATATTCAATTAAAGGCGACAATGCATAATTTGTCATATTTGCCTGTTATGTCTATGGGAGGTCACTTTTTCAAAACATGAATCTGCATGACAATGTGTTTTGACAAGTATTTCGGTTGTTATTCAACAGTTTTCTCCCAAATGTTAGTATGTTGTAGCTGAAACTCTGGGCTATCGGTACTATGGTCTTCGTTTTTTTATCACATGTCGGGAACATGGTCAAATTTTCAATTCAAAATATCATTTGAAAGTACTCAGGGCTAATTTTCTGCGACTATGCCAAGGCCGTTTGTCAGCTTTGCATGTATTGTCTACAGGACATATTTTGGTATATTGGTTAAAGCACTCGACTTTCATTCCGGTGACCCAGGTTCGAATCCTTGTGGGTCAATTTTTGTTTGTTTTTTGCTTTGCTTTCGTTTATTATTTGATTTTATCATCTTCTTCGAACAATCCTCCATCGAATACCTGAAGGGGGCGCTATACCACTTTTAATCCTGACATCATCAACATAGCCTTGGAACTCAAAAAAGGAATTTGCAAATTATGACATCAGCAAATTGATTGTATCTCTGTAAATATTGATCAATTTACTTCCATATTTTCAAAATGTGGTAGCTAACACATTTTCCTACAAGCTCAGTATTCATTCATACCACTTTTAATCATGGCCATTAATATCGTCATTATCGTATTCATGAACATTATCATTTCATCATCATCGGCACACTTTCATGATCGTAATTCAAGACCCTATTTATGCTAGAAATATTGAAGGCATCGTTCTCAATTTCATCTCTCCTCCCCCCCCCCCCCCCCTCTCTCTCTCTCTCTTCTCCTGTTCTGTTTCCCTTCTCCTCTCTTGTTCTGCCCCTCTCTTGTTCTGCCCCTCTCTTTCTCTTGGTCTGTCTCTACATCTCACTTTCTCTCTTTCTCTCTTTCTACACGTTCACGCTCTCTCTCTCTCTCTCTCTGTTTCCCTCTACCTCTCTTGCCTTGCCTCCCCCTTATTCTCTTGCTCTGTATCCCTCTGCATCTGCCCTTCTTTTTTCCTTCTCTCTTATCCTCTCCCTTTGTATTGTAATGTTCCTTAATTTTATATGGCTCTGCCCTTTGCCCTTGTATTCCTATTTCACCCCTACCGTGTTTACCATGGAGAAGCAAGAATTGAAATATATAAGTATGATGGGCTTGGAACTCAAAATACGAAGTTGCATATTATGTCGTCAGCATATTTATGGAAAATGGATTGTAACTCTGTAAAATATTGATTGATTTTCTTCCAAATGTTGATATGTTGTAGCTGTGACAGTTCTCAACAAGATCAAAGTCAACCAGATTTAATAACAGACCACGTAATTCGTCTCAATGACGAATTAAATTTCTCGTTATACTTATTTATGTTTATATTTTCTCAGTTGTTGAGTTAGTTTAGTATGTCAGCATTTAAATGTATGCATTATTCTTATCTGACGAGTTTGTTCTTTTAGGACATACTCATAAGCTACTCATGAGGGACCTTAAATCCACAAGCCTTGCTTTCAACCAAGGTCACCTCATCTTTCTATTGTAACGCCATATTATGTTAAACTTGTTATATTCATGTCATATTTGTAAAGTGTGTTATGAAAGAAAGATAAATAAAACTTGAACTTGAACTTGACTAGCACATGTGCTATTATCTGGCCCCTTTTACCAACCAATTGTTTATCGTCTTGTAGAAGTGTTGTGGTCTAGTGGATAAGTAACCCGACTGAAGACCGCAAGGTACGGGTTCAATTCTTGCCGCGGCACTAATGTCCTTTGGCGAGACTTTAATCTACATTTGCCACTCTCCACTCAGGTGTTAAAGATAAAGTTGAGTTCTGGTCATGCGATTGCATTGTGAAAGAAACGTTGTGGAATCGCTCAGAAACGGTTGATCATCTAGCATATAAGTATTGGTGTGTACTGCAAGGTTCTGGAATCATCAAAATGATAAGAAATTTGGCCCAGTTTTTGTAAAGTTATAAGCACTATACACAGAAAGATGTATATGGGACTACACGAACATGTGGCATAAAAATCTGTCCCGATTGGTATGATGTTACATGCCAAATTTAGAATATGAGGGCATTTGAAGAGCCATGCTAATGTTATGAACCAGGGCACTGAGTTCCCATAGGACATACCGGTATATTTATTCAGATGGTCATATATTTCAGCCAATACTTAATTGGTTTTCGACATTCGGACATTATTTTTGATGCTCTTTCGGAAAATGAAGAAAAAATTGAGAAATTCTAAAAATAGATTTTTGATGACGTCACACTTCACCACTCTATATCATTGTATTATATCATTGTATGATATGTATTACCAGTACTGTATTGCTGTTGGTAAATAAATCAAATCAAAGAGGTTTGAACAATAATAATTTGGAAACTAGAACTGCAATCGTTGGACGATATGCATGCATTGATGCCCATATTTCTATTTCTTTGAGCAGATATATAAAGCAATTAGATGATCATATGTACACAGCACGCAACAAGGCACATGTCATTATTAAAGCACATAGGGTTTTTCATATACTTTGGCCTATATATGGCCTTGCATGCTAACATACTAATACATGTTGTGACGCATTTAGTGTGATACATTGTAATGCAAGTTATAGAATGGCGTCTAAAACGTCCCGTTTGACAGATTTTCAAAATAGGGCTATGAGATGCAGTGAGTTTGGCCACCCAGAATATACTTCCAAAATTTAAAGATTAAACAAAATGAAAAGGGGCAAACATAAGTTCAAAAACTGATGTCAGCCGATACGTGTTACAGTTGGGCAGAAACCCTCCATAATCCGAATTGTGACCTGATTTCAATTTCGATTTACTCAAAATTTTCTGAGTGAACATACATGTATATGTATACTGTGTGTGGTATCATTTGAAGGGGCATTTCATTGTGGTAATTTTGACCCGATTGTCATCCACGTACTACAGGCATGTCACACACTTTAATGTGATGCATAGCAAATTCAGTTTTTTTTTACAATAACCTTTTGATGATCGGCATCATGAAATTTTACCAAACTTGGCACTAGGTATAAAGTTTGCAAATTAAGCTTATGTTGAGGTTATTTAAGGATTTTCAAGAGGATTATGGTTTTTGAGATCGCTGTTTCGCAAAGTCAGTCAGTGGTAGGGTGCATTTGTGCTGAAAAGGGTACATCTTGAAGTATCTAAATCCAAAAAAGGGTACTGATCAAACCAGGCATGATGGAGCTATATGTATGGCCACATAAACGCATCATGGCTTTTTCAGAAACTTAGAGGGTGCTATTTATATCATGCGTGATCATTGATGCGGGAAATTCAGCAGAAACATGTGCAATGCAAAGATAAAGATGCTGTAAAAATTTCAGACAGAAAGAAATTGATATGACAAAGTTATATTATTTTTCTTTTTATTGGTCAATATTTGGAGAATTTTAGCGATTCTTGAAAGAGTCGATTTTGGACTTAAATATAGAGTATGAAGATGGAATTTTGAAGGGCAATTTGTTTGTCAAAGATAAAGAGTCTCTCCTGCACTATCTAGAGTAATTTGTTAGAAGTCACTAGCATCTAGGATAGTGGAGATAGGTAGGCCGAAAACGGACCCAAAACAGTCAAAATGGCGCCTGGACGGTCAGTTCAGTGCACATGATGGGATGGTAAAGAATATGCATACAAAATCTGAAAGGAATCGTAAAGACAGGGACCTAATTAGGAATAACAAGCACTGCGTGCAAAACGAAAGTGATTTGGGTTGAAGAGGAATAAGAAAAAGAATTCAAAACGCCCAAATTTACAAGTCATTGACAAGGACGTCAATGCAATTACATTGAAGCTGTGGATATAATATATACACAGTGCATCACTGCATCTTTACCTTTTAGATTTGATACAATTTGGGAAAAGGGAACTCCATCAAGAGTTTGCACATTTTCATCCCTACCCCAAAAATATCTCTTGCCTTTAAAGTGAAATCCCAATTCTTGGTTTATAAATGTTTAACAGGGCACAAAGGAATCTGTTTGATATTCTTGGCCCTGTATAAAATTGGTGTTATTGATATTGCAACTCTTAACTGTAGATCAATCCACCCTTTCTTCTGCTTTACTCTCCCTTGGTAAGACTGAATACATGTATGTGCTCATGCAGGGGGCATTACATTTTACTCCTTTTCTCCTTTGCGAGCCTAGATATTTGCTCCGTATCCACCCTTTTAATTTAGTGATCGTTTTCCTATTAACATTTATAACAGATTTAGGTATGAGGCACCAGATGGTGTGAACTTAAATAATCTCCTTTGAATCCTGTTCTTAGAGTTATACTCTCCTTTTATCTCATTTAAGAATTCTCTGTTTAGTACTGGACATGGTAAACTTAAAGATAAGATATTCCTACTGTCGCTAAAATATAAATTTGATATGAAATTTCATTGCAATAGTTCTTCAGCCTGTACTCTTATTTATTTCTTTTCCCCTCTTACTCTCTGTAGGTCTAGCGGCACATCTAGGGCAACCGTTCATGTAGGTTACACATGTATGCCTAACATCTAAGTGAACATCTATATTCTGCATCCCATCAGTAATCACTTTGTCATTTTATCCAGGTTGAAATCCTTGTTGAAAGAGATTGTGGACCTACTGAGTCACTTGATGTGGCAGAGATAATATGCAACACGCCATCCTTGAAGAAAGTTTCTCTTGAAGGTTCTTTCCATCACGATTTTTTTGCAACACTTGCAAGGAAAGGAAAAGACTTAAAGGTGAGCAGTTACCAGTATGTCCTTTATGACAGATTGTGAAGATGCTTAGACATAATACAAATATAAAAATAACTGATATGAATGTATTCATTGGCAATTGCCAAATTACTTTGGTACATTTTACTAATTTCTTAGGGGTTGTTTTAGATGATAAATTAAGTTGGAAAAATCATATTACTGAGACAGCATGTAAAATATCAAAAGTCATTGGAGCGTTAAAACGTTTAAAGAAGGTTTTACCTCACCATATTCTAATTGCTATTTATCGGTCTATGATTGTACCTCATTTTACATACTGTAACATTAATATGGGGTAGTTGTGCGTCAACCCATCTTAATAGAATTATAATTTTACAAAAAAAGAGCTATACAAATTATTTCCGGTTCAGCACCCTTAGCACACACAGATCCTCTATTTGTTAAAGCTAAATAGTTGAAAGTACAAGATATACACAAGTTGCAATTAGCCAGTTTTATGCTTTCGTACTTGCACGGTCTGCTGCCAATGTTTTTAAATGATTGTTTTCCAGTAAATTGTTCTTTTGTACCATACTCTACTAGACAGTCCAACCACATTCGAATTCCAAAATATAATTATGAATTTTCCCTTACCACAATCAAATTTAGTGGACCTAAATAGTGGAATAGCCTTGGGTCGGATATAAAGAACCGCCTTTCCTTATCTAGTTTTAAAAGAATATATAAATCTAATCTTATTCAATCATACACCCTTTGATTCTGCAAAGCGGTACGTTTGCCTCGTTTTTTCTGTCTTCCTGTTGTACCACTTAATTTATATTTAATTATTTGTATAGTTTGGGGAAAAGCCCTTGATAGGCCTTTGGCCTTGGTTTGTACCCCACATTTTGATACTTCTGTTCTATTGTGTATTTTGTTTGAATTGACTTTGTATTGTAAATGTTTGTTATCGTGATTTTTATCAGAATGTGACAATAAAATAAATTGAATTGAACAAATTGATTTGAAATTGAAAACATACAAGAGTATGATTCATATGTTGAATAATCTTAAGTAAAGATCAGTATAGATGTGAGAATTAATGACTTATAAAAGACCTATTATGCTATATAGATAACAAAATACAATCTCATTATTCCTTTTTCATCCTGCTCTCTCTCTCTCTTCCTCCATATATTTATATTAGTCTTTTTTCTTTATTATAGGGAGCCCACCCCGATATTAAGTAGATTTTGATAAAAGCAGAAAATGGGAACAGCATATTAGTGAAAGTTTTGTTGGAGGTCCGATGAAGGATAAGACAGTTATCAAGTTTCAAATTTGAAATTGATCAAACGGAAATTGGCAAATCTGTGATTTCACTTGTGAGGGGCTCTCTTTGTTTTGTACCAAATAAATAAATTAATACATTTCTATTTTCTCAAAATATTTAATTATTCCAGCGACCTTGATTTGTTCTCTTTCTTTCTTTCCTTATATATTTTCATATAAATTTCTTTTTTTTCTCCTTTCTTTTATTATGTTCCCTTATGCGTTTCTATGTTTTTACTGCCTTGATTTTTTTTCTATTTCTCCCTATGTATCTATTTTTTTTCCCATGCATATTGCCTGATCTACATTCGTTCCATCAGCCCATAGTTGGTACACCCGTGACAAAAATATTATGAATAGGGTATCATTTGACAGAGAATAAGTTACTCTTCATCATGAAATACATTTAAAAGTCAAATTGGTTATGAATTTGTACTTAGGAGCTACCACAATTGGGTACACTTTTTTATACGCGCTATAGAGTGTTGTTCATAAAGTCTGTGACCATGTCATTTATTCTTGACAAACAAAGTGCATATCTTCTCAGAACTTTAATGATCAATTTCTACTAAGCAAATTACAGTGAAAATGAAACCACTGGGCAATTGGTGTCACTCATTTGATTCATTTGTGTGTAAAAAGTTGGCCAGACTCTTGGCCTGCAAGCAAACAAGAGATTGGGACTACGCTTCTGCAAGCTTGCAGGGCATATCCTCTTTGCCTGCAAGTGTGCAAGAGCTTTAGTTTGTGCCCCTGCAAGCTCCGCAACCTTGCAGTGCATACACTGTTGGCCTGCAAGCTTGCAGCATGCTTGCATGCATATCTATCTTTGCCTGCAAGCTTGCAGCAAGTTTGTTATAAAAGTGTGAGCAAGTTTTGCAAGCATAAATTTGTAATGCAAGCATACGTTTCTGTAAGGGCATACAGATATGTGTGTACTACCGGTAATGTAAATTTTATGGAAAGGGTCATTGATAGAAAGTAAGAGCAGCAATGATTATATGGTGCATATGAAGTTAAATGCCATTCAATTGATATGTTGGAATAGTCATGAAACATGGAATGAAAGCAAACAACACTTTCCTGCTTTAGATTTTATTTAAACGTTTCATTTTTAAGATTTCATCTTTTACTAAATAGACCCTTTCTCTTTGTCTAATTGTCACCTCTCCCCTTTCTTCTCTTTCTAATTCCCACCTCTTCCCTTTGTTGTTTTGCTCTTGTATGTTTGTGTGTAACTGTGGGTGTGTGTGTTATAGTAAACGGTGAGTATTTGCCCCCTTCTAAGTACACATATGTATACCTTATAAGTTTTATTCCTTTTGCAATATAATTCGATATTGTGTTTACCTTGATAGGGGCCTCCTTTACCAAGCAAAAGTTGCTTCCTAAAGCTCCTAGCCTATTATGTATTGAGTATTTATGATTTGTAATTTTCTTTTCATTGAATTGAATTGAAATCTATGAATGTTGAAATTTAAGTGTTTATAAGATTAACATTTGGTTTGCTCAATATCCAACCTTTTCCAAGTTGGATTGATATGAAAAATACGTCATATACTTTTTTAAAAGCCAATGTTAATAAAGGCTTGAATGTACTAAACTTAAACATAGCAACAAACCTCATGCAGGTCTTGTGCATATGAAATCCAGAGTTATGAATACCTTTTTATAAATTAGTAGCAAATGTATATTTAAGGGTATTATTCATTCCAGTGTTAGTAGGAGTAGGATTTATAAATGTAAACAAATAAGAAGCCCTATTAAGAATACATATATAATTTTTTTTCAATCACTCTTACCAAAACATCCTCTCCATAGAAACTTGAGTGTGTTCTTTTTTCTTCTTCAATAGACAAGAATTACATTTCAAAACAAAAATCTTATCAATCATTTTTGTTGAGAATGTTATCTTGAATGCAACTATGTAATCAGTACAATTATTGATAAATGTAAGAATGCCATGAGAAATTAGTAAATAAAACATGAATGTATAGATGAGCTGATTAACTGTATTCACAATGAATGCAGGTCCATACTCTCGAGCTTTGTGATGTAAAGTGTGTCACACCAGCATCATCACATCACCTAGCAGAAACACTGTGTTCTATGCCAAAGCTGACTTACCTGAAAGTTACTGGAAAAGGTCTCAATGAGGAGTTCTACTCTACATTGAAAGCAAATGCATCATCTATACAGGTATGTGTGTACTAATGTATATGTAGTTTAAAGGGTCATTGAAGAAGAAAAAAGAGTATTAGTTATTATATGATGCACATGCTCATAATCCTTTTTAATTGCATACAATTTATTTTTTAAAGGCAATCCACTGTATATGAAACATTGAAGGAAAACAAACTATGGACGTGCTGATTCTTTTTAATTCAAAATTGTATAAGATTTCCATTGTTCTGATCAATAATCAATATTCAATATTTTTTTCAAATCACTCTTACTAAATCATCCTCTCCATAGAAAATTGAGTGTGTTCTTTTACTGATAGACAAGAATTTGATTTGAAAATAAATACAACTATGTTATTAATGGAACTTGTGCGAAATGTAAGAATACAGTCAGAAATTCGTAAATAAAACATATGCATGTATAGACATGCTGCCTAACGTTATTCACAATGAATGCAGGTCCAGAATCTCAAGCTTGATCATCTCGAGTGTCCCACACCAGCCTCATCACATCACCTAGTAGAAGCACTGTGTTCCATGCCAAACCTGACTTACCTGGCAATATATGAAACAAAAACCAATGAGGAGTTCTGCTCTACATTGAAAGCAAAGGCGTCGTTCATACAGGTATGTGAGTACTAATGTATATGTAATTTAAAGGGTCATTGAAGAAAAAAAAGAGTATTAGTGATTATATGATGCACTCGTATATATATTTTTCTTTTTATTGCAAACACACTCTAGTTTTTTAAAGGCAATTCACTGTCAATGTAGGAAAAGTCATGAAACATTGAAGGAAAGCAAACTGCGCATGTGCTGATTCTGCTAAAATTCAAGTGTGTAGAAGATTTACATTGTTTTGATCAATAATCAATATCCAACCTTTTTCAAGCTTGATTGATATGAAAAATATGTTGTATAGTTTTTTAAGAGCCAGTTTTAATGAAGGCTTGAATTTATCAAATTGAACCGTAGCAACAAACCTCCTGACTTGGGGGTCTTGTGCACATGGAATCCAGAGTTATGAATACCTTTAAACAATTAAAAACAAATGTTAAATTATGGGTATTATTAATTACAGTGTAATTAGAAGTAGGACTTATCAATCCAAACAGATTAGAAGTCATAGATATGATACATATATAATTTAAAAAAAATCATTCTTACTTAATCATCCTCTCCGTAGAAACTTTAGTGTGATCTTTTACTGAAAAGTCAAAAATTAGTTTGAAAAAAAAAATCTGTTTAATACTTTTAGTTGAGGATGTTATTATAAATACAACTATTTAATTAATGGAATTTGTGTGAATTGTAAGTAAACAGTCAGAAATTAGTTCAAACAACAAATGCTTTTATAGACGTGCTGCTTAACTATATAAACAAACAATGTAGGTCCAGACTCTCGACCTTGGTGTTTACCAGTGTCCCACATTAGCCTCATCACGTCACCGAGCAGAAGCACTGTGTTCTATGCCAAAGCTAACTGGACTGATAGTTACAGGAATGGATCTCAATGAGGAGTTCTGCTCTACATTGAAAGCAAATGCATCAGCCATACAGGTTTGTGTGGATTAATAAAAATTGTCATGGAAAGGGGCGTTGAAATAAAGAAAGAGCAGTAATAGTTATATGGTGCACATGTATATTTCTTTTCTTTCCAAACACTCTTTTTTTAAAGGCCAATCACTTGGTATATTAGAACAGTCATGAAACATTGAATAAAAGCAATCTACACATGTACTGGATCAGTTGAATTCAACTGTGTATAAGATTGACATTGCTTTGAACAATTATCATTATCCAACCTATTCAAAGTTTCATCGATATGAAAAATATATCATATAGTTCTTTAAGAGCCAATTTTAGTAATGGTTTGAATGTACCGAACTGAACCATAGTAGCAAACCTCCTGACTTAGGGATCTTGTGCACATGAAATCCAGAGTTATGAATACCTTTAAAACATCAAAAGCCAATGTATATTCATGGGTATGATTAATTTCAGTGTGAGTAGGAGTAGGACTTGTCAATGTAAACAGGTTGGAAGCCCTACATATAATATATATAGAATTATATAAAAATCACTCTTGCTAAACCATCCTCTCCATAGAAACTTTAGTGTGTTATTTTACTGAATAGACAAGAATTTAATTTGAAAATAAAATCTAGCTATTCATTTTTGTTGACAATGTTATCAGGAATACAACTATGTAATTAAAGGAATTTGTGTGAAATTTAAGAATCCTGTCGGAAATTAGTTCATACAAATATGCATGTATAGACGTGCTGTTTAACTAAATTAACAAACAATGCAGGTCCAGATTATCGAACTTAAACTTGATGTTGACGAGTGTCCCACACCAGGTTCGTTACATCACCTAGCAGAAGCACTGTGTTCTATGCCAAAGCTGACTAACCTGTTAGTTCCTGGAAAAGGTCTCAATGAGGAGTTCTGCTCTTCATTGAAAGCAAACGCATCATCCATACAGGTATGTGTGTCAGAATGTATATTATCATGGAAAGGGTCATTGGAAGAAAGATAGAGCAGTAATGGTTATATGGTGCACATGTATATATGTTTGAGTTTCAACCAAACTTTTTTAAAGGCCATTCACTTGGTATATAGGATCAGTCATGAAACATGGAATAAAAGTAATCTACACATGTACTGATTCAGTTGAAGTTCAAATGTTTATAAGTTTGCCATTGTTTTTTGATCAATAATCCATGTCCAACCTTTTCAATGTTTGATTGATATAAAACAAAAAATGTCATATCATTTTTTAAGAGCCAATTTTAGTAAAGGCTTGGATTTACCAAACTGAACCATAGCGACATACCTCTTGACTTAGGGGTCTTGTACACATGAAATCCAGAGTTATGAATACCTTTAATCCATTAATAGCAAATGTTTATAATTTCAGTGTAAGTAGGAGTAGGAATTGTCAATCCGAACATGTTGGAAGCCCTATAAATGATAGATATAACCACAAAAAAATAATCACTCATACTTATCAATCCTCTCTATAGAAACTTTTTCTTTTTTAATAGACAAGAATCGAGTTTTAAAACCAAAATCTATTCAATCTTTTTTGTTGAGAATGTTATTTGAATGCAACTATGTAATTAATGCAATTATTGACAAATGTAAGAATGCCATGGGAAATTAGAAAATAAAACAGGAATGTATAGATGAGCTGTTTAACTATATTCACAATTAATGCAGGTCCAGACTCTCAGGCTTCTTGATATCGAGTCACTCACACTAGCCTCATCACATCACCTAGCAGAAGCACTGTGTTCTATGCCAAAGCTGACTTACCTGGAAGTTACTGGAATGGATCTCAATGAGGAGTTCTGCTCCACAATGAAAGCAAAAGCATCATCCATACAGGTATGTGTGCACGAATGTGAATTGTCATGGAAAGGATCATTGAAGGAAAGAAAGAGCAGTAATAGTTATATGGTGCACATGTATATGTTTTTTCTTCCAAATACCCTTTTTTAAAGGACATTTACTTGTTATATTGGAACAGTCATGAAACATGGAATAAAAGCAAACTACACATGTACTGATTTCAGTTGATATTCAAGTGTGTATAAGATTCACATTATTTTGATCAATAATCAATATCCAATTTTTGTTCAAAGTTTGATTGACAGTAAAAAGAAATTATATAGGTTTTTAAGAGCCAATTTTAATAAAGGCTTGAATGTACTAAACTTAACCCTAGCAACAAACCTCGTGACTTAGGGGTCTTGTGCATATGAATACATTAGTAGCAAATGTTTATTTCAGGGTATTTTTCTTTCCAGTGTAATATGGAGTAGGATTTATGAATGCAAACACATTAGAAGCCCTATACAGAATACATATAGATTTATTTTTTTAATCACTCTTACTAAATCATCCTCTCCATAGAAACTTTAGTGTTTTTCTTTTTTTCAATAGACAAAAATTGAGTTTCGAAACCAAAATCTATTCAATCTTTTTTGTTGAGAATGTTATTTGAATGCAACTATGTAATTAATGCAATTATTGACAAATGTAAGAATGCCATGGTAAAAATTAGAAAATAAAACAGGAATGTATAGATGAGCTGTTTAACTATATTCACAATTAATGCAGGTCCAGACTCTCAAGCTTCTTGATATCGAGTCACTCACACTAGCCTCATCACATCACCTAGCAGAAGCACTGTGTTCTATGCCAAAGCTGACTTACCTGGAAGTTACTGGAATGGATCTCAATGAGGAGTTCTGCTCCACAATGAAAGCAAAAGCATCATCCATACAGGTATGTGTGCACGAATGTGAATTGTCATGGAAAGGATCATTGAAGGAAAGAAAGAGCAGTAATAGTTATATGGTGCACATGTATATGTTTTTTCTTCCAAATACCCTTTTTTAAAGGACATTTACTTGTTATATTGGAACAGTCATGAAACATGGAATAAAAGCAAACTACACATGTACTGATTTCAGTTGATATTCAAGTGTGTATAAGATTCACATTATTTTGATCAATAATCAATATCCAATTTTTGTTCAAAGTTTGATTGACAGTAAAAAGAAATTATATAGGTTTTTAAGAGCCAATTTTAATAAAGGCTTGAATGTACTAAACTTAACCCTAGCAACAAACCTCGTGACTTAGGGGTCTTGTGCATATGAATACATTAGTAGCAAATGTTTATTTCAGGGTATTTTTCTTTCCAGTGTAATATGGAGTAGGATTTATGAATGCAAACACATTAGAAGCCCTATACAGAATACATATAGATTTTTTTTTTTAATCACTCTTACTAAATCATCCTCTCCATAGAAACTTTAGTGTTTTTCTTTTTTTCAATAGACAAAAATTGAGTTTCGAAACCAAAATCTATTCAATCTTTTTTGTTGAGAATGTTATTTGAATGCAACTATGTAATTAATGCAATTATTGACAAATGTAAGAATGCCATGGTAAAAATTAGAAAATAAAACAGGAATGTATAGATGAGCTGTTTAACTATATTCACAATTAATGCAGGTCCAGACTCTCAAGCTTCTTGATATCGAGTCACTCACACTAGCCTCATCACATCACCTAGCAGAAGCACTGTGTTCTATGCCAAAGCTGACTTACCTGGAAGTTACTGGAATGGATCTCAATGAGGAGTTCTGCTCTACATTGAAAGCAAAAGCATCATCCATACAGGTATGTGTGTACTAATGTGAATTGCCATGAAAAGGGTCATTGAAGGAAAGAAAGAGCAGTAATAGTTATATGGTGCACATGTTTATATGTTTTTTCTTCCTAATACCCGTTTTTAAAGGCCATTTACTTGGTATTTTTGAACAGTCATGAAACATGATATAAAAGCAAACTACACATGTACTGATTTATTTGTAATTCAAGTTTGTATAGGATTGACATTGCTTTGCACAATTATCAATATCCAACCTCTTCAAAGTTTCATTGATATGAAAAATATGTCATATCGATTTTTTAAGAGCCAATTTTAATAAAGGCTTGAATTTACCAAACTGAAACATAGCAACAAACCTCCTGACTTAGGGGTTTTGTGCGCATGAAATCGAGAGCTATGAATACCTTTAAAACATTAAAAGCCAAAGTATGTTTAGGGGTAATATTAATTTCAGTGTTGAGGAGTAGGACTTATCAATGCAAACAGGTTGAAAGCCCTACAATATACAGAATTATTTGTTTTAATCAATCTTACTCAATCATCCTCTCTATGAAAAACTTTAGTGCATTTTTTTTCTGAATAGTCAAGAATTGAATTTGAATTATTATGTACATATGAATATAACTATGTAATTGATGTAATTTGTGTGAAATGGAAGAATACAGTCAGACATTAGTTCATAAATCATATTCATTTATACTATGTTAACAAACAATGCAGGTCCAGACTCTCGAGCTTCTTGATATCACGTCACTCACACTAGCCTCATCACATCACCTAGCAGAAGCACTGTGTTTTATGCCAAAGCTGACTGACCTAATAGTTACTGGGAAAGGTGTCAATGAGGAGTTCTACTCTACATTGAAAGCAACAGCGTTATCCATACAGGTATGTGTGTACTAATGTAGATTGTCATGAAAAGGGTGATTGAAAGAAAGAAAGAGCAGTAATAGTTATATGGTGCACAATTTTCTTCCAAATACCCGTTTTTAAAGACCATTGACTTGGTATATTAGAACAGTCATGAAACATTGAATAAAAGTAAACTACACATATACTGGTTACAGTTGAAATTCAACTGTGTATAAGATTGACATTGCTTTGCACAATTATCAATATCCAACCTCTTCAAAGTTTCATTGATATGAAAGATAGGTCATATAGTTTTTTAAGAGCCAATTTTAATAAAGGCTTGAATTTACCAAACTGAACCATAGTAACAAACCTCCTGACTTAGGGGTCTTGTGCACATGAAATCCAGAGTTATGAATACTTTTAAATCATTAAAAGCCAATGTATATTAATTGGTAAAATTAATTTCAGTGTTATTAGGAGTAGGACATATCAATGCAAACAGGTTGGAAGACCTAGAAAGAATGCATATATAATTTGTTTAAATCAATCTTACTAAATTATCCTCTCCATAAGAACTTCAGTGTATTCTTTTTTTTCTTCAATAGACAAGAATTGAATTTCAGAACAAAATTTATTCAATCACATTGAATGCAGGTCCAGACTTTCGAGCTTGAAGTGGACGAGTGGTCCACACTATTCTATCCACTACGTCACCTATTCGTGCCAGTGTACCGCTTCCATGTCACACGCCCAATCAGCTGATGAAATAACACACCCTCAACGTTGACAATAGACCTTGCCATTCCTCTCTTTGGACTGTAATTTGGCGAATTGCGCGATGGTTGGAGACACCGCGCTGTGTGTGGGATCGAGTTAAAATAAAAATGGACAGAATTTGGACTACACATCACCTTGTAGAAGCACTGTATTTTATGCCCAACTTGACTGACCTGATACTTGAAATGCTGGATCTCACTGAGGATTTCTACTCTACATTAAAAGCATATGTAAGGCATCATATAGAGTTAAGTTTGTAATAATGTATATGTAATTTAAAGGGTCATTGAAGAAAAAAAAGATTAGTGATTATAATGATGGACATGAACATAATTTGTTTTCATTCAGTTGAAATCCAAGTGTGTATAAGATCTACATTGTTTTGATCAATAATCAATATCCAACCTTTTCCAAGTGTGATTGATATGAAAAATAGGTAATATAGTTTTTTGAGAGCCAATTTTAATAATTGCTTAAATTTACCAAACTGTACCATTACATAGCAAACTGAAACATCTGCTGGATTTTTTTATATGCATGCCTCGGCTAATATCAGAATATATCTCATCTGAAGTTATTTTCATCCATGTTCGGCAATTTTAAGTACTTTTAATCTAAATACCTCCTGTTTCTTTTGAAACCTGATATATTTACTTAGTAATCACAACAAATTTTGATACTCATCGCTGTTGCAAGGCAAGTTTGGACTCGTCACAGAAGTATATGCATATAGTATGTTAGTTGTATTACATGCTGAAACAAACCTGAACATAAACATGTGATCGTACTAAGAATCTAAGATATCATTTAAAACTATGAGAGCATAATAAGAAAGACAACAACTAATTATTGTAAACAAATACATAACTATTCAATAGTTGTCCAAGAAATGCCACAGAAATGATATAAAGAGCCTCTAATGGAATAATAAGAAAATATGAAATGAAATAAACCCCAGCAGAGTGCATGCGATAAAGTGATACATGTGTACCTTAAAACAATTTAAGATTTCTTGCCTGACAAAACTAGATATTTAGTAACGGCTTTATTGAGCAAATACCCCACTGTAAAGTGCTTTTAACCTTAAATTTGTAGATTTTTTTGTGTTCTTGATTTTTGTCTCGCCTGCATAGCAAAAGCAAGACATAGGCGCCACTTTTCCGGTGACCGCGGCGTCAACATAAAAACTTGACCTATGATTAAGTTATGCATTTTTAATATAATTTTATAAATAT
Source organism: Strongylocentrotus droebachiensis (assembly GCA_035222895.1). Taxonomy (NCBI): domain Eukaryota; kingdom Metazoa; phylum Echinodermata; class Echinoidea; order Camarodonta; family Strongylocentrotidae; genus Strongylocentrotus; species Strongylocentrotus droebachiensis. The sequence goes on from JAVYIG010003649.1 coordinate 156,014, forward strand.
AAGTATAAGTTTTTATTCAATGAAAATTATATTAAAGGGTTATCAAGTATCCCCGATCATATGAGTAGAATTTCAAAGGGTAATTTCAGGTCAACAAACTTAGACTATGTTGTGGCATGAACATCAAAAACTTAACCAAAGGTAAAGATTTTTATCATAATTTGTATCTTAATTTTGAAAGTATACATTCCTATTCCATGAAACTAGAACATGAGGGTTATCAATTATCACCAATCATGTGATCAGTCTTGTAGGTGACAAAGACAAGGTCAAATGTCATTTCTGGTCTGCAAACTTGGGCTTTGTTGTGGCATCAACATCAATATTTTGAAATTTTGAAACTTGTACCCAAGGGTTATCAAGTATCACAAATCATGTGACATTTGACACAAATTCCAGGTCACAAAGTCAAGGTCAAAGGTCATTTGAGGTCAGTTGGATTATGTTTTCACAACTTAATATGAAAATTAATATATCAATTTTTACTCTTTGTTCATATTTTATCATTCTTGGTACAAATAAAAGTAAATAATTCTTCTGATGATTCTTAGTCAATATTTACTTAAAAATGCTGACTTTATTCAGAGGATTCAGGGCCATCCTGCCTATAAATAATGTCCCGACCTCAATTTTAATCATATCGAATTATGCAGGAGAGACCGTCGAGAGAGTTTCCCTTGTTTATCCCCTCGACGGGGAGGATATAGTAATGCTGCTATCCGTCCTTCCGTCAGTAACAAATTTGGTTTCCGTTTGATAGCTTTAGCAATGTTTGACGGATTTTAATGAAATTTGATATGAAGGTACATGGTATCAAAACACAGCCTAAGTTTGATTTCGGAGTATTTAAGTCTAAAGTCAAAGGTCATAGCTCATTAAATATGCAAAAAAAGCTAAGTCAGAGCAGACCTTACAAGAGGCAAGCTTCTTGTACTCAGTCAAGTTCCACAGGATGATCCTGAAATTGCAGAAAAGCAATCAAAGTATGAAGTCTAGTTGCTATAGTATTGGTAGAGTAAGATAGTGTCCCAGTGGAAACACTGCATCATGACTTTTTGAACCGATATGTATAATAAAGGCATCCACACTTACTTTTTTTTTTGGAAAAGCGGTTCAGATTCAACTTTTTACAGTCTGTATGCATGAGCCATGAGTAAAAACTTCTGAATTCTAGGGGTTCGGGCCTAGATTTGGGCGCCTATGTGTCCCTGCTAGCCCATTGGTTTTAAGCCCTGGACTGATAGCAAGAAATTTGGGATAAAAGGGGGTAATTTGTGGTGATTGATAACGTTTGAATATTCATAAAAAGGCTGTTTTCTTCTTTTTTTACCTTGATGAGTACAGTCCACTAAAATGACCATCTTGTGTTAGTGTATAATTGTTTATGAGAAAGAGAACATAATATTATAACAATGTTAAAAAAAAAGTGAAAGGCTGTTGCAAGTGATGCAATAATAGGAAATGTTTTGTGAATGTGTACTCAATAAGCTAAAAACAGAGTAGTATCAAGGCCCATTATGCAGAAAAGGGTCATGTTGTGTGGAAAATGTTTTTAAAAATACTCTAAATAGGGGGTCATTTTTTACTCGGCTATGATCATGCATAATTATGCCTGTGTATAGAAGGTGACAACACCAGGGACTAGTAATTATAATGATGATAACAGTGGCTTCTGATAAAGTACACACGCCATCATACCATTACACGATCCTGGCGCTCAAACATTATTACAATGGTCCTATGTGGTGGCCTAATATGTAGCGCTTTGGCACAACGAGTGCCCATTTATACCTGAGTGGAGAGTGGTAAATGTGGATTAATTCATTGTCAAGGACGTTAGATAGTTTTGGAGTGCATCAACCAAGTATATGTGTATTGTTGACTTTTACCATTTTGTTTAAGGTGATTTGCATGCAATGTATGAAATATGACTCAACTTTCAGAAAGTGAGTTATCAGTGTAATATTGAATTTGAAATGGATTACTGTTTGTTTTTTGTAAATGTTTAACTAAATTCACCAGTACTACATAATAAATCTATTTGAGGAAATATTTTCCTGGATTTTCTTCACATCACTCCGGTGATTATGTAAATATGCTGCTATAATTGTAAGATACATGTCTCTTTTGTCAATTCAATATGCCTGAGTGATTAGTGTAATATTTAATTTGAAATGGATTGCTGTTTGTTGTTTGTATATGTTTAACTAAATTCACCAGTACTATACAATAAATCCATTCAAGGAATTTTTTTCCAGGATTCTCTTTGCATCACTCAAGTGTAAATGTAAATATGCTGCTAGTATAATTTGAAGATACATGTCTCTTTTGTCAATATAACATGCTTGAGTGATTAGTGTAATATTGAATTTGAAATGGATTGCTGTTTGTTGTTTTTATATGTTTAACTAAATTCACCTTTACTATATAATAAATCCATTCAAGGAAATGTTTTCCAGGATTTTCTTTGCATCACTCAAATGTAAATGTAAATATGCTGCTAGAAGTGTATCATACATGTTTATTCTAATCGTATTCAGTACTGGATTTTAATAATGTTGATGATACATATTCCAGGCTTTTCTTCGCACCATTATGATTATGATTGTGCAATGGTATGATACATGTATATTTTGAACTTGTTTGTGTTTGCCATACCTGCCTTGTAAATAAGTTTTATATGTTAGTAAGTTTGCATTCCTGACTGGCTTATATGATACAAATGTAAGCAGTATTCTTATGAGCATTCCGTTACCTTGCCTTTTGATCGCCATCCTCTCCTGATTAAGTGATGTCATTTTTATAATCCACTCTGATTTTCATATTAGAAAATTCGAATTGCTCAGATCTGTGAGTTTATTCTGAATTTTGTCATGCAAAAGGAAGAAATAAACAGATCTTTCTGTATATTGGATGATCATGAACTGAAATAGAGTTTGCAGTACCTTAGATTTTTCAACACTTTGATGTACCAAGGAGACAAAAGAACTTTAATACAAGTTGTAGTTTTATGATGGCGTATTTGTTAGTGAGTATCCTTTAAGCTGACACTCAAAATTCTGTTACATTTACATGACCCTGCAATACAACAACCTTATTTTGCATGTTATGCTAGGAGTCCACTGGGCCAGCGCCAGTTGGTGCCAGTTTGCGCCAATGCAATTTACTGTGGCGCCTAGTGTCGCCAATAAGGTGCCTAGTGGCGTGTAGTGGCTCAAACTGCCTCCCAACTGGCTCGTGGTGGCCCGTAACGGCACCAAATTTGAATGTGGCGGCAAGAAAATTTCAAAATGTTTGAAATTTTCGTCGCGCCACTTGCATCGAGCAATCAGCGCCAAGTGTCCGCCAAGTGGCACCAAATGGCGCGAACATATCGCCCTTTGGCGCAAACAATCCGCCTATTGGAATCCACTGGAATGTAATGGCGCGCGCCAAGTTGCGCCAATGAGATTTTCGCGCCACATGGCGCCACGTGGCGCCAAGTGGCACCTTGTTTGCACCACTACGCGCCAAATAATTCCAACAGAGGCGGATAGCCCGCCAAAGCGCGCCAAATGTGCAGTGGCCACCTCAGCATCTCTCATCATCTTCTGATGCAGCAGCATCATCACTCCAACATTATCAAAAGCCTCAGACATATCAAAATTGTAAATATTTAGTAGAGATGTTGTTCATACAGCAGCTGAGGAGGGTCTGAACCAGGTAGTCGATGGCCGGTATTTATATAGTCGGCAAGTAGGGCCAAGCGGCGGCAAGTTCAAACCAATTTGGCGACCTTTGACACAAACTAATCACCAAGTGGCGCAAAGTAGCCGTCTATTGGCGCGAATGGCGCTAACAGGGTGAATTTTGGAATCAAATGGCCGTGTAATGGCGCGAACTGGCGCAAACTGGCGCAACATTTTGGAGCAAGCCGGGTGGCATTTGGCGCACGCCATATGGCACCCAGTTTATTCCACTTGGCGACACAATCATGCCGAGCGTACATTAATTCGGCGCCACAGCGAGCCACTACGCGCCAATCACATAATCTTTGGCGCGAACTGGCACCAACTGGCGCTGGCCCAGTGGACTCCTAGCATTATAACGCATGCAAAAGCGAATTAGACTGCGCACATCTGATAGTTCTCTACACGTTACCCATTGTTTGCATTGTCTCAGCTGCATGCATCTGACGCGAAGGCAATCTGAAAGTAATCAAGAAGGCCCGACTCCCAAGGTTCGCAAATACCCACAATTGTGTATATTCCGTGCATTTCATTGTTCAGTGTAACATGTATTTCACTCCAAATTCAAAATTCCCCTTGTACCGTTATATTTCATCCTCAGTCTATGCCCTAAGTGAAATATAATATCAATTGGAGGAAATTCTGAATGTTTTGGTTCATATACATATAATTATGTGTATGTGTTAGTAATCTATGCAAATATGATTACTTAATGAAGATGTTATGATATGATTTTTTTCTCTGTCATTTAATTAGACATAAATTGTTAGTTTTTCTTATATTCTAGCACATGTAGTCCTACATTCTCAGAAAAAAATTGATGATTAAGCCATTAATGCTTCAAGTCCTTTCCTCAAAATATTTTTAGTAACTGTAATACATGTAAATGTTTTTGACAGATTTGAGTTATTAGTAATATACATGTGCTGCACCAATATTTTACACGTCAAAATAGTCCATTTTCGTAATGTAACCAAACTTATAATTAAGTGCCTCATTACGAATTATTTCATTCACCTGTTACGAATAATTGTATTTCAAAAGTCAGAATGGAAATTGAATATACTATTTTGCATGTTGTTAGGTAGGGCAATCCATATTGTTTGTCCTACCATGCAACATCTAATGTATGCAATTTGAATTCTGAAGATTGACACGCTTACAAAGACATATGCATACATTCGGTTACATGACAGAAATGGCCCATTGCTGTGCATGTACGTCATAAGCAGTCATGATTATAAATTGAATAAACAAGGAAGATTTAAATATACTTTCTCAATCTCTGATCAATTTGTCTAATGTGAAATCTAGGAGAGACATGGCCGAAGAGAGAGAGAGAGAGAGAGAAGGGGAGAACTAGAGAGGGAAGTAGAGATGAGAGAAACGGACACCCAAATTTCAAAGGCAGAAAGCAAGAACAAAAATAGAGAGGAGCAGAAAAAGTAGATGCTAAGAAAAACAAACGAGAATGTAAAAAATGAGTGAGACAGAAGATCAAACTCTAAACAGAAAATAAAATCTAGGGAGAGAGCATGGAAACGATGATAGCTAGATGACTAAATGAGAGAGGGAGGGGAGCGCAAAGGAGATGGAGCAGGGTGAGAGAGAGACGGACATCGATGTTGATGAATAGAGATATGAAGAAGGATGATGAAGGAAGAGGGGGAGGGCCAAATAGAGAGATGCCTGTAGAAATAAAAGATAGTGGGGAGGGGGCGAGAGAGGACGAGCATAGGGTGATAAAAAGAGATAAGAAACATTAATGATTATAGAGAGACTAAGAGGAGCAGAAATAGGGAGATATACCGGGGCAAAAAAACAAACAGAAATATGGAGGAATGGGACATGAGCTGGAGAGAAGGGGGAAGGGACATAAAACTGAAGATACAAATGATTAATAATGATGCTCTTGAAATTACTACAAGTTGATTTTTGAAAGTCTTTGCACTCTTTCAAAGGAAAGAATCTACGTTATATTTTAATCTCTGAATAACACGAACAAGAGTGATGGATGGGGTCGCCATTTCCAGCATTTTCTTGATGCTGATCCATTTGTTTGTTGCCTGACCAAGTCGTAATATTTATGTCGTATAGTACAAATAACCCTCTCCGTGACAACATATTTATTTATTTCATTTCACATTTCATTAGATCAAAATCTACATATAACATTTATAGACATCATCCGGGATGACAATATAAATGAATAAAATTATGTATAGGTGCATGTATATATACATATATGCAAAGAATTTACTATACCTTTTCTTCACTTTTACAAAAGGAAATATATATATATTTATCAATATATATATACAAATTATATATATTAATGTAATATATATTAATATTATATCTAGTAGTGAGGGGTCGCGATTTCCACTATTTGTTTGATGATTATATATTTTGTATGTTGTTTGACGATATAAAATGTAATGTTGTTTGATAATAATTATGTCGTAATATTGTTCTCGTATACTACAAGCAAACATCTCATTGACAACATACTTTATTAATTTCAACTCATATTTTATTACACAAAAATCTATACATAAAATACATGAACATTTGACATGAATTAAGAAGAGCATTGCACCAATGAAACCCTGATTATGAGGTCATTGCATCAAACACTTAAAATATAAATAAATTTGTAATAATTATGTAAAATGATCGCTATTCCCAGAGGCCTATATTCATTTTAAACTAATTTATCCTTTTACTATTTTTCTGCATAATTTTTGAACAAAAGTTTAATTTGACATCTTAAAACTAAAGCTTACAGAGATTTGCCCGACATAGCAACGACTAACGTGAGCAAAGTGTATCCCATCATTAGATACACCATTAGTCATAGCAGGTGAATGAAATGGCTTGAAACCAGGGATTATATCTCAGTCACACCTTTGCGTATTTGGCTTGCGTATTGCTACGTATTTATGGCAAGCCGTTTAACATTTATTCCTCTTTCTTGGTATCAAGAATTACCATCGCTTTACAACAGAAAGTCATGTCTTGACATCAGGAAATAGGGATAAATGTTAAAACGCATAAATACGCAAAGGTGTGACTGAGGCATTAGGGAGAGAAACATGCATATACTTTTAATACATTAGTGGGCCTAAATTGATTTGTTAAATTCAATGCTGCTGCTGTGCTATTGCGCGAGTAAACAGTAAAACCAATGTGCATACGATGCAATATTCTCAACGCAAACATTCATGTATGCATATTTAATTTAATAGACCAGTTCGTAGTTAGCTCTGGTACAAGTGACCCCAAATATCCATAGATCTGTTACACATTGAGACGTGACAGACGTCCTACGTTGTATATTTTAGAATAATCGCTGCCAAAGTGAATAAAGTGCTTCATGAATACCTTTTGCCGGCCTTCTTACTTAATGAGATGGTGCCGTTGGTGAATAAAATAAATAATGATTAGATTCATGAGCTATATTCCAGTATAGTGTCAGTGGGTCTCAATATCTGCCCATGCGCAAATTGTATCTAAGGATTGGCTTATTGGTCAGCCGTTGACGAACGCTACGTCAGCAATGACGGGACATTTCGGGTTCGTTTGGTTATGTGTATAGACATGAATTTCTATTCCACAATGACCAGAACTAATTGGAATGAAATAGCTCTCTCCTCTCTCTCTCTCTCTCTCTCTCTTTCTCTCTCTCTCTCTCTTTATGTCCATCTCTCTTTCTCTCCATCTCTCTCTCTCTCGCCCCCTCTCTCTCTCTCTCTCCCTCTCTATATATCTATCCATTATACACGATGCGTCATTTAGCTGACGTATGACTGCGTCAGCGACTGGCGCGGACCTTAAGGCGCCGTATGAGACCATGACCTATTAGGTCCATGGTGAGAGTAAGATTGTTCTAAAGGTTAAACTTCCAAGTGAACAATACCAAAATATCCTTACATCACTGGTGCGTTGACCAATACGTTGTCTGCACAGGATTGATTCCCACATGAAATCGCGCAATGGGAATGACGCCTCATGCACAACGGTCATAAGACAATAGCCACGAGGACCAGCCTACAGAAGGGCTTTTTGACGTTTCACTATCTCGCCGTTACCCTCCGTGACAAGACTCTGGCAGAGGGCGCTACTATTATGTGCTATAAATCCTATTCTATGCTTGCTCCTAGTTGTCGTATCCCCTATGTCACACAATGTCATGTATTCCTTTAGTAACGTCCGGAAATGGGCCAGGTCCTGTTCGAAGGACGGTCCATATGCCTGGACTTTCCTCCACAGCGTCTGGTTGTAGTGATCGTAGAGGATAGTATCAGCCATATTCCATTTGTTAATATCGAGTCTTTGCTTTTCGGTCAACTCCGACGTTTTATTTCGCTGATTCAGCGTAACATACAGAATGTCTTCGTAGTCCCAGCACATTAGTTTCTTCAGTAGGAGCAGCGATTCGTCAAGGTATTCAGTGATGAGAACAAGGTCCAGATTCTGGTCCAGGATCTTAAGCTCTCGATAGACCTCACTCTCGCTCGTATGGATGGCATCGTTGGAACTGAGATCGTAAAACATCCCATTCCTTGTGTAGTACTTGCACTGGCCCTCTTCAGAGATGGTCCAGTATATCAAGGGATAAGACAAGAATTCCTGGATCTTTTCTGATGCATTCTTATGGAGTATGTTCATAGTCTTGGCACAATTGAAGAAAAGAAAAGCCGATTCCCATTGTCTCGACGGCTCGCGTAGCACTGTGATCGCCCTCGAGCCTTGCCTCATGTATCGCCTCAGGAACTCAATATTCGGTAAAAAGCGGATGTGGTTGGTCATAATGTCAAAATCGCGGTAAGAAGCATACTCGTCTGGTGGTATGCCTATAGGAGGTAAAAGCTCACTGACGTTACTGAAGTTGGTTTGTCGAAAGTGGCCATGGCTTGTATCGTTTCTGTAGAACAAAAAGGACATATTACGTGAGAACCCGAACCTGTTGACAACACTGGACATGGTGGTGCTTCCGGTCTTATGCGTTTTCACGAAGACAACTGAGAGGGCGGGCTTGCATTGTCCTTGGAAGAAGTGGTCTATGATACCGGAGAAGACGTTGACAGGAAACCTGTGGCTGGACTGTCCTTCACTAAACCGATGGACGGTAATTGAAAAGGGGTGTGATGATTTGAAGGTTGGCACAGTTTCTTGTAGGTTTAGGAACAGGATGGCCAAACCGACCACTGTGCAGAGTAGCAGCATTGTCCGAAACTGGAGAAGAAGGAGAAGTAATCATTAAAAGTTTGGAATATAAAATTATCATGTTATGGAAAGTAATGGGATTGGACTTCACCCCCACAAAAGTATATTTCATAATCTACATAGAATGGTCGCCTGAAGACGAACAGTCAAACTGTCAACGTCCGCAGCTGGAGAAGCCTCGATCTCTCTTCATATTCCTAACAGAACTAGACTGCCACGAAAGAATATCTCTGTCAAGAGGCGGCCCTCCCGGGGGCAGGGGGCAGGGGGCACAGTGCCCCCACTTTTTCAAGCACCCGAAAAGTGCCCCTTTTTACATAGTAAAAGTACCCCTTTACGTTTTTTTAGAAATGCCCCTTTCTACATAGGAATAGTGCCCCTTCCCCTTTTCAACTCTGATAAGTGCCCCTTTTATTTGGACACGTACCTCTTTTCCTTCGACAAATTCCCATTTTCCTTTGCAATAAGTGTCCGTTTTCCATTCTCCATGCCCTTTTTAATATCTAGTAAGTGCCCCTCGTTAGGTACGAGAAGTGCCTCTTTTCACTTTTGATAAGTGCCCCCTTCACCTCTGATAATTGTCCTATTTAAATCTGAGAGGTGCCTCTTTTACTTGAACAAGTGCCCCTTTTCCTTTGTAAGAAGTGCCCCTTCCCCGTTTAATAACTACCCCCAATTTAGCTCCGATAAGCGCACCTTATATTTTCACATGTGTCCTTTTTCCTTTCTAATAAGTGCCCTTTTTTAATGATAAGTGCCCCATTAAAAAGAGCCTCTTCCCCTTCTCATAAGTGACCCTTCTCTGGTAAATTACCATTTTCAGGTACGAGAAATTACTCCTTTTCACTTCAGATAAGTGCCCCTTCACCTCCGATAAATGCCCTGACGGCTTTTAAAAGATGTAATTTTCCGCACTGCGACCTCACACATCTTAAAACTTTTCCTCGCTCGCTCGCAAACAAGATTTTAGACAATCAAACCAACTGCAAAGCATAATGCTTAAGCAATATCTTGTATGGTGTATAAAAGTGAAACAAATATTGAAATCATCCCTAATAATTGTAATCACAATGTAGGGGTATATACCAATGTCTAAAAATTGTTTATTTTCGCTTTGAGATTTCCCTTTGTACATGTAAGCAAGTGCCCCCCCCCCCTTTTTTTTTTTTTTTTTTTTTACAGAAAGTGCCCTTTTTTCCCGGTGCCCCCCACTTTGGAAGTCGCTCGGCCGCCCTTGCCTCTGTCCTTACCATACAATGTAGTTCTCCATAGGACGAACCCGAAATAATACCCATCCATAAATGCTTTCAAAACCAAACTGGATAAATATTGGGGGAAAATCTTCAGAATATGACTCTGAAAGTAACTAGAGGAAGAATGCAGAACTATCCACACACACACACCTCGACACGAAGCATTATTGTAAAGGAACTCAATCGATCGATGAACAGGCCCTGTCCTACCAACATCGATGGATTAAAGTCAAGTAAGCAAAAATACAAAAAAGAAATTAAAGGAAGTTTATAGCTATGTAAATGAAGGAATTAGGATTCGATCACGAGCCTCGTGGTACGAAAGCGGAGAAAGGGATTCGCGTTATTTCAATCAATTAATGCAAAATAACAAAAGAAAGAGTACTATTACAAAAATTAAAACCTCAGATGGTGCTATTTGCTGCGATGAAAAAAAGATAACTGAAGAAATCCGGAAGTTTTACAGCATGTTGTACAGTAAAGTAGAGTACGAGTGCTCGGATAATTGTTATAATAGTTTCTTTCAAGGTTTACCGAAATTGACTGAAAAATCTCGAGAATACTGTGAAGGATCTATAAGTAATAAAGAATGCCTAGAAATCTTAAAAGAATTAAAACAGAACAAATCACCTGGAAATGACGGTTTTTCTTCAGAATTTTATTGTACCTTTTAGCCGGATATTGGAGATTTAGTTAAAGATGCCTTGAATGAAGCATATAGATTAGGAGAATTATCATCGTCTCAAAAACAAGCTGTAATTACGTTAATCGCTAAAGATGGGAAAGATCCCTTTTCACTGAAAAATTATAGACCCATTTCCTTTCTTAATGTCGATTATAAAATTTTAACAAAAATTTTGGCTAAGCGAATCAAGAAAATATTAAATGAGATCATTATGGGAGATCAGGTGGGCTACATGAAAGGGAGGAATATTGGTGAGGCCATTCGCATTATAGATGATATTATTTTTCATACATCCCGTTACAATTTATCTGGTTTTTTGTTAGCTATAGACTTCGAAAAAGCTTTTGACTCAATTTCACATCAATTTCTTCAAAAAGTTCTGTCGTCATTTGATTTCGGTCCATCCTTTCAAAAGTGGGTTAAAGTTTTATACACGAAAACTCTAAGTTGTGTATTAAATAGAGGAGGGTCAACTGGTTATTTCAAAGTAGAAAGGGGAGTAAGACAGGGAGACCCTCTTTCTGCGTACCTCTTTATCTTGTGTATTGAAGTAATGGCACACAAATTACGAATAGATAAATTGGTGGACGGAATTAATTTTGGAGATAAGAAAACTAAACTAGTAATTTATGCGGATGATATGACAATTTTTTTTCGCAATAAAAAATCAATTAATAGGTTAAAAGTACTATTTGCAGATTTCGAAAAAATTTCTGGACTGAAAATAAACAACGACAAGACTAAAATATTAGGGTTAGGTTTATGTCAACGTTTAGATTGTGATTTTGCTTTTGGCGAAATATTTGACTTTCTTAAGGTTTTAGGGATTTTCTTTTCCCTCGATGAACACAAGAAAGAAGATCTAAATTATAAAGAAATCTTAAGTAAAATAAAAACACTTTTAAATTTTTGGAAGCAAAGAGACTTAACACTTATGGGTAAGATTCAACTATTGAAGGTGCACATTTATTCTAAAGTTCTTTATCGGGCGTCACTTACTCCTGTTCCAAAATGGGTTTATGATTCACTGGATGAATTAACTTTTGATTTCATATGGAAAGGAAAAACAGATAAAATCAATAGAAACACCATGTTCTTAGACTATAAGCAAGGGGGGTTAAAGATGTTAAATTTTTCTGCACAAGTTAAATCGCATCGAATTATGTGGATTCAAAAACTTCTAAACAAAGATGAAGACATGAAATGGAAACAATATTTTAACTTTGTCACTGAACACGTGGGTGGAGATTTGATATTTTCATGTGACTATATACCAAGTTTATTAAAAGTGACAGCTCCACAATTTTATATGGATTTATTAGAAGATTGGGTGAATACGAGACATATTAGGAGTATAGACATTGGTGATGCGGTAATTTTTAATAATAAACTTATTCGATATAAAGGAAGTTGTATATACGATAAGAGGTTGTATGACAAAGGAATTTACAAATTAAAACATATTCTGGAAAACGATGGTAAACTAAAATGTGACAGGCATTTTATCGATTTAGGTGTTGAAGTAAATGAAATTGAAAAGATCAAGCATTTTTATGCCTGTTTACCAGTTTGTTGGAAAAATAATTTTAGAAAGGGAGAAGAAAAAAAAAATTCTGGAACTGATTTCACTTTGGGGAAGAAAACAACTAATATAGCTGATCTAAAATCAAAACAAATTTATGTACAATTAATAAAGAAAGATGATTTTAAACCTTTGGTTTTTGAGAGAATTGGAAGGAACTATGGTTTTTCCTGTAAGGAAATAGAAAACATATTTTTAAGACTAAGACAGTGTACACTTAACAGTCAATTAAGAGAGTTTCAGTTCAAACTGATACATAATACATTATATACAAACCACCACCTCTTCCGTTTTGGTCTTGTCTCGACTAAGTTATGCTCATTTTGCGAAAAAGATGAAGAAACATATAAACATTTATTCTATACTTGTGAATTTGCACAATCAGTGTGGGGAATGTGCACGAGATTTTTAGACTTTGAAATACATAACTGTAGTTTGGAGGAAATTCTGTATGGGAAAGAGGAGAGAAACAAAGGAAAATATCAATTAATGAATCATGTTTTAATTCTTGTTAAATATCTGATTTATAGAAATAGAGAACTTAAAAAACCACCCTCTTTTAATGAAATAAAGAATAGTATAGTAGGGGATAAAGTAGAAGAAAGGAAATTGGCAACAATGAGGGGAACTCTCACTATTCATTTTTCTAAATGGGAAAACCTGAGTATTAGACAAACAATTGGAACCCAGAGCCAGTCGTCCACCGGTTAAGAGAGGGGGGGGGGGGGATAAGGGAGAGGTCGGGTAGGGTAGGGTTAACAAAAAGAGAAAACTTTTCTCTCAGGACAACAGTATAAAAGAAGTATAAGTTGCTACATTGTTAAAACAATTTTTTTTGGATTATACAACTGCATATGTTTTCTTTGAAAATATGAATTTTTGTGTCGAATATGATGTAAAGGAACTAACTATGTTGAAGCCGTTTGTAAGACAAAAATTTATACTGATTTATAATGTCATTACATTTGCAGTGAGCGTTACATATGATGATTGTAATTTGTACTATGATTATAATTTGTTTCAAAAGAGAAAAGAATAAAAACTGACCATAAAAAAAAAAAAAGTAAAGTGTATCCTTTCGAACCTAACAGTCCCTTTTAGGACTACCCACAAAGTTATGAATTCAAAGTATGTTATATCAAAAATGCAATTTATAGATACCCACATGAATTACAATATACAAATACTACATATATCATGTTGACTTAATATATATTAGGCCTAATATAGTATTTGTATAGAGAGATGAGAAGATTCTTGCTTTAAATCTAACAGTTTATATCAGGTCACGAATTTCGACGTATGTTACGTCTCTGTCAAATGGTTAAAACGTTCCCAAGGCAATGTGCAAATATTTTACAAGAAAGTAAATACGACGCATTAGCTTATTATTATTACCTTTTCATTATTATTTTGTTATCATTGTTATTATTTTCACCATTATATATCTAGAGAGAGAGAGAGAGAGAGAGAAAGGGTGTATGGCTCCCCCCTTTCTAGCTAAGATATATGTCTCGCCTGTAATTGCCTTAAAAACAGGCGCGTATCTTTTTCTGTGCATTATTTACACAATGTTATATGTAATATTATGATGTATATGTAATATATATAATATATATACGTAATATATATATATTAAATATATGTAATATATAATATTTATATATGTAATATATATGATATATATGTAATATATATATAATGTATGAAAGAGTACAAAACTATAGTATAGGACATAGCTGGTGTCAACAGTAAATAATCTTATTGTAGCCAGTATGTCGGCATTGTAGCCTCCGCCGAGGGCTGTACAACAAGATAAATTCAACAAATTGTACTCTTGATTCGGAAATATACATGTACACAAATGTAGGGTAGAAAGAGTAAAGTCCAAATCGTCATTACAATTTTGTTGAATCATTTTTATTGTAAGAATTTGAGAATGGCATCCCATGTTTCGGACCTTTCAGTTTCATGGAAATCACATGGGCAGTCAAAGGAAAACGTTTTTAGAACCCCTGGTATATAATTATCCCATACCAAAGAGTCAATACCGTTTATGGTTAGACCTCGTGCATACATTGTATGTCTCATGCTCGGGTTGTGTAATACATCATTGTGTAATGCTCACATAGTTCAGTATACATGATTGTATTCAGTTGGTTTTCCCTATTAAAGTTTTTAGTTTAGTTTAGTGCTTTGATTTTACGCAAAAAAATGACTGTTGGTAGTTATAATTCCAGAAAAATACTTACCATGTGTGACTGCATATTTCTTGTAGTTTTCCAGGACCAAAGATTTTTCAAACGATTTACGTTAAAAGGGTTCAGTTTTATGTTATTTTGTCTTTCTGCATGTATCATGTTTCCGGGATAAAGCGAATGAGGTTTATCTCCGCAACAGTTCTCTGGAGTGAAGCTGCTTCGTAGTTATTCCAATCGTAAGACATTCCAAATTGACCGACAAAGATTGCAAAAATAGCCACTGAAGTCTATGAAGAACAATAAGCATTTCGGTCTTCCAGTCTAGACGTATTCCAGATAACACATGCCGCCAGTAGGTCAGGGAAGGTGATGTGTTAATTACTGCGAAGCACCCACGTATAGTTATAATCTTCGTCAACTTGAGATACTAAACGGGTACGTTTTGCCGTTTCGGGGCGCCATACAAACCGGTCGTCAGCGTAATTACTTGTATACTTTGCACGTGTGATCAACCTAGAACTCCGATTAATTTTAACACTATAGTACACGATGTGCTTTGTAAGTATAATAAAAACAACCTGCCACTTACTGACGGATCAATATTTTGCGTAACAGACATACAACAGTTTCTTTAGACGTCAATCTCTACTCTACCAGTCTCCGCGATAAGCATGAGCGATTTTTTTTTCTCGTCATTGATTCTTTCCGCGGCAATGGCAATGTAAACAAAGCACTTCATTACGTAATCAGTGACAAATCTTAGCCTTACAAAATACACAGCCACTTCTAAGACACTGATTCATCATGTTCACATGGCCATTTCTCTGACTCCGTCTACAAACTGAATCAGTCGGAGCCCGGTTCGAAACTTATGGTGACCTAAATAATCATATCTGATTGATATACACGTCTGTAAAGAAACAAAGCCTACTTAACAGTTTTTTTTATACAAACGTGACCTTTGTCTGCCAATCCGCAGATATTATCTCTATTTTGGCTTTATTGTCGCGTGTTGAGCGATAAAATCAAATTTCTCTATAGAAATTAAAGAGATACCTGTTAATGATTCACAATGCTTTATTTTGTGATTGTAATCTTATTTTATTATTGACATATTATATTACAAGGCGTTTATAATCGTTGCCATACATTAGAGAATGGATTATGCGTACTTCTTATGTAGGTAAAAAAAAGGCTATTCTACTAAAAGCGATAATAGTTGAAGAGTTGGCCTATGGGCTATGGCTCATATACTAAGAACAACGGTAATGATAACAACAACAACAACAAGAATAATAAAAGTATATAACATTAATTATAGTAGTAATAATTAAAATAGCAACAACAGTGGTAAAAATGCGAAAAATTGGAGCCAGCAACCATGACAACTTGGCCAGTATGACGTCACACTTCGATACTCTATCAGACCAGTTAATAGGCCAAAATTGAATTCATTAAACAAACATATTATGGAACGAATTGTCTCATAAATGGACGAATCTCTGAAATACCCGGGAAATACCTCGGTCACACCGACAGACAACACATCGAAAGGACTTTTAAGGAGAACTAGGATATTATGGCGTGGCCCCGATTGATAGACAATATCTTTTTAGTAGGTGTTCTGGAGTCGATTTGACGATGTGAGACGGGGATATAATTAGTCTTCTTGCTAATCCCATATCATAACCCGGTCACACTGTTGAGACCGATACCATATTGACAACAAACCGAACAAATAATTACATTACCCTGAATGTATATTCGATCGGTTATCGGTAATTGGGGTCGGCTGGTCAGTGGTATCTACATTATATACAGTGCGTCCCAGAAAAAACGAAACCGAGAAGTATCGATGTTCTATCATAACTTAATCACAACTATAATTAATGAATGCTACATATTTGGAAAGCTTAGAGTCTCCTCTTTCATGTGACGCTACTCAAATGGTGCATATTTCACGCATGAGTGATTAAAAGCAATTTGAAGGAAGGAAACCAAAAAGACATTTGGCGGGCGGTATTTGAATTTCGAAGAAAAATTCACATTTCTAAAAAGTTGAGTTTCTGCCCTTTCATATGACACCTCAATCAAGAAAAATGAGCGAGGAATGACAAAGTTCTGTTTGTTTGAAGTAGTGCTTGCATTTCCATAATTTTACTAAACGAATTCGTTTTCACTGGCTGCCTGCCGTATCAAAAAACGAAATTAACAAAAGACTTAACTCCGTTTCGTTGACAGTCAGCCGTAGACGAGAGTCTTCATGCATGGCTGATTGTCAACGAAACGGAGTTAAGTCTTTTGTCAAATCTGCTTTTTGCTACGACAGGCACCCAGTGAAAACGAATTCGTTTGTTAAAATTATGAAAATGTAAGGGCTACTTTAAACAAACAGAACTTTGTCATTCCTCGCTCATTTTTCCTGATTGAGGTGTCATATGAAAGGGCAGAAACTCAACTTTCTAGAAATGTGAATTTTTCTTCGAAATTCAAATACCGCCCGCCAAATGTCTTTTTGGTTTCCTTCCTTCAAATTGCTTTTAATCACTCATGCGTAAAATATGCATCATCTGAGTAGCATCAACTGAAAGAGGAGACTCTAAGCTTTCCAAATATGTATCATTCATTAATTATGGTTGTGATTAAGTTATGATAAAACATCGATACTTCTCGGTTTCGTTTTTTCTGGGACGCACTGTATTTACAAAAACACAGGGTGCCGAGCTCAGCAGCTTTGTCATTCAACACTTTAAATCAGGACTATTTTTCCCGTCCCACGTACAAGTTCGCCAACATCCCTTCGACGCATGTATTATACAGATTAATCCACGGTTTCAATGGGATGTCGGCGAATTTGTTCTTAAGATGGTCTCGTGAAACGGTGCCCTTATGTGCAATCAGCAAATATGTAAGGTCGCTAGGCAACAGAGACTCGACATCTTTGTCTATTCTTGCATCTGTTTTAATTCTTAAAGCAAACGGCGGGTGATCAGCGTTACGTAATGTCTTTTCATGTTCACAATAGATTACCCAGATCCATTGTTACCTAATATCTTCCTTCCAGTGACATCTCGAGGCAGCAGACAGCTACAAACTGTGTAAATAATCACTTGGAATGAGAAAGTCCACAGGAATGGACGAGAGCTTACCTACTAAATTCCAAGGTTAGTAAATAAATGTTAAATCACCTCTATATGCCATTTTCGTAATGTAACCAAATTTAATGCATACGTCTTTGTGAAGCGCCTCGATACAAACTATTTCATTCACTTGATAAGAATAATGGTATTTAAATAGACAGAATTCGAACTGCATACACGAGCTATTCAGTGCAAGGTAGGACAAACATTATGGCTGTAGTATTTTACATCATTTTAAGTCATGATATTATTTGCAAAACAAGGCCGGTTTGAAAGGAGTAATGTACTGTGTATTCTGTTTTTGTTTTCTATTATATATTTATCTATTTGTTCATTTATGTATTTAATCATTTACTAGTATTCATCGTTTATTTATCCATGTATTGGTATATAAGAACCGATCAGAAGCAGAGGCTGCAGTGGTCAATTTAGAACTAGAATAACACAATTATTGTAAACAGAATGTACAAAAGAAATATAGTAATAGAAAACGAAAGATACAAAGAATTATACATTGCATCAGTAGGCCTGTGGTATCAAAGAGATAAGGACGGAGAGATAAAGGAGGAGTTCTCTATCATATCAGGTTAATTCGTATACATGTACTAATTAACTAAGGTCCCAAATAAAGCCAGCGTACGTTTTGCTATTTCACGACTTTCCCAATTTAGCAGTTATAATTATTAACTCATATCATCTATAAATAATATATTTCATAAACTGAGCCTCTTAATTGACCGCGGCGTAGCTACAGGGACACAGGGGCATGTGCGCCCGGCCCCCTCAACCGTACAGGGGTGAAAACAAAAAAAAATAAAAAGAATACTGAAAGGAAAAAGCGTCAGAAATGGAAAAGAGAGAAAGGACGAACAGAGAAGATGATAGGATCACCTCCTGCAGCTTCTCCCTATACAGTGCGTCCCAGAAGAAAAACGAAACCGAGAATTATTGATGTTTTATCATAACTTAATCATAATCATGATTAATAAATTACATATATTTGTAAAGCTTAGATCCTCCTCCTTCTTATGATGCATGTTTCACGCATGAGTGATTAAAAGCAATTTGAAGAGAGGGTACCAACAAGTCATTTTGCGGACGGTATCTCAATTTCAAAGAAGAAAAGTCACATGTCTAGAAAGTTCATTTTCTGCCCTTTCATATTACACCTCAATCAGGAAAAATGAGCCAGGAATAACAAAGTTCTGTTTGTTTAAAGTAATGCTTGCATTTCCATATTTTGATTAAACGAATTCGATTTCACTGGGTGCCTGCCGTAGCAACACACAGAGTTGACTTAAAGAAGACGGAAGACTTGATGCATGGCTGATCGTCAACGAAACGGAGTTAAGTCTTTTGTCAACTCTGATTTTTTTTTGCGGATTGTGATTAAGTTATGATAAAACATCAATAATTCTCGGTTTTTTTTTTCTCTGGGACGCACTGTCACTATGTACATGACGGACAAAGAAAGAGGACAAAATATACAGTTCCTCATTTTACCCTCAACAATTGCTGTGGTAGACAAAGGAACATCCCTTCACTGCTATTATGTAAAAATGTGTAGAACAGGTGTCACATGCATATTCACCTGTTCTACACATTTTTACATAATAGCAGTGAAGGGATGTTCCTTTGTCTACCACAGCAATTGTTAAGGGTAGAATGAGGAACTGTATATTTTGTCCTCTTTCTTCATGTTCATAGTGTGTATAATTCCGCATTTTATTTCCCGAGTGCAGTGCCCTCCTCCTCCCCCAATCATTCCAGCACCCCCTTCGATTGATGCCTGGATGATTGGACTCACGGTACCCCACTGACATGTCGCCATCTACGTTACATCTCCTCTTTCATTTAATATGTGGCATACTGTTTTACGCTACACTGGTTTATTCTAACTGGGTCGTATCGTCACAAAGATGGACATTGTCTCACCTGGTTTAATTAACTTAGGTTCTAGGTCAAGTAAAATTGATTTACAGATTCTTGACCAGAGTTTTACGACTGTTATCGATGTCTATAGGCCTACTACATTCTCTTACATCATTGCATGTTTTACGATGTCCATTTCAGAGGTAGAGAAGATTTCACAGTCAGCAGGTGCAATGCACCACCATTAAAAAAACCCCGGAAATGTGGGATTTTCAAGGGATCGATGCAAAGCTTAAAACAACACACACACAAAAACAAAACAAAACAAAATGCATCCGTACTGGTTAAAGTTTAAAAAAGATCCGCGTGGATTTCTGTGGATATCAAGGGCATTTATCTATCTTCAACACTATAATGCATCCAGGAAAAGAGTCGAGATGGGCGGGGGAGGCAATGCGCCCCACAAAGCTTGTTTGAGTATTTCACCTGGAGTATTTAGTCAATAGATGTTGGATCTATCAGTAGAAAATTTTCATTCGGTAAATTCAACCGACAACAATTGTGAAAAAGATTCCATTTTCACATGTAAAAGTGAAATATTGTTTCCGACCTCGCCGGCTCGTTCGCTTGATACATTAGGGACTTTTAGATTTGCGTGGACTGATACGTGTGACGTCCATTCAAGGCAGTGCATTAAAAGGACGTCGACCGTAGCAATCCACATTGTCGTTGTGCAAATCTAAAAGTCCCTATTAATATAAGTACGTCATCCCAGAAGACCGACAGCCCACAAGACCGACACAAAATACATAAGGAAATATAAAAGTCTGTTGATCTGTGTGTTGGTTTTCTACAGACGTGTATCAATCAATCAGATATGATAATTTACGTCTGGGGACCGACCTTTAAACGTCACCATCCGAAAGACGTGACTCAGTTTCGAACCTACGTCCTCGGCTGAAAAAGTTTTGTAACTTCCACACTTTTAGCTGGATTACAGGCGCACGCCACAACGCCTATTGATCTCTCTGACGGTCTGTCTATTTATACATTTATACAGAAAGATCTTTAAAAAGATTGTTAGAAGGCTAATACACGAGACCGGCTTCCTCTATCTAGTTGGATGTTCGTCTATTGTTATTATCATCATCATCATCAACATCATCATCATCATAAAATAACAATATTAATCATAGTTCAATTTCGTATATATTAAAGCTAGCAAAAACCCAAAAGCGTATGGAAATAAAATCTTAACCAGTGAAGACAATTCCCGAGATATATATGTATAAGGCTGGCAAGATAATGATCAACCATCAAGGCACACCTCTCGAACAAAACCCGATCAAATAAAGTAATTGAGTTAAATAGATATTTGCTTTTGGGCAAGTCTAAGATATTTGTTTTCTATTTTATATTTGTTAGCTATGTTACCAATATCATCAACAAATTAATATACTCAATTATTCTATCAAGACGAAAAGCCTATATTACCATAGATAAGACCAGATAAAAAGAAAACTGATATTTATTATGAAGTTCCGTGTCATTTTCTTTATTCTTGGTAATGAATTGAAAAACAAATAACCATATACCCAAATACTTTGGACTTTTATAGTTGATCACATTCTGTGTATGGGTGGCTCTAATATGATTTAGGAGAGACCGCACTCTATGTTTAGGTTCCATCCAACGAATCAAGTTATCAGGCAAGAATTATAATGCACGGAAAAAGGTACAACATTTTAGAGACAGGTATAATGAACGTTTTCCATCTCCGCTGCTTGAGGCGAATCCTAGGCATCAAATGGCAGGATCACATTCCAAACAAGGAAGTCCTCAAGAAAGGAGGAATGATGACCATCTATGCTCTTCTATAACAACGACGACTGAGATGGCTTGGTCATGTCAGTCGAATGGAAGACGGTCGCATTCCAAAAGACATAATATAAGGTAAGTTAGCGACCGGGACCAGGGCTATAGGAAGACCTGTTCTTCGCTTCAAGGATGTGTGCAAGAGGGATATGAAGGCCAGTGAAATCAACCCTACAAACTAGGAAGCATATGCTTCAGACCACCCTGAATAGAGACGCGTTGTGAAGATGGGTATACAGACGAGTGATCAGAGGAGAGTAGAACAGTGGGAGGAGAAAAGACAACAAAGACAGCAGCTAGCTACGGCTTCAACAGCACAGCCACAAATGACTTTTGTCTGCATCAACTGCAACAGGACCTGCCTCTCTAGGATTGGACTGTTCAGTCACAGCAGGAGCTGCACACCAAGAAACTAACTTGTACAACTAGCGCAATATTCTATTGTCTTTTGAGACAGACAGATGCCGATACATATATTGCCTAAAATATCAAGGTCAACTAGCATTTTTCGATTATTATCTACACATTATTTAACCACACAGCTACACATATTCCTTTGTTTCTTGTCTAAGACAACACATTAATTTATTATAAGTGGCGTACATCATGTGAGGGGAAATTCAATTTAATTCAATTCAAATGAACATTTATTTTCTTCCATTCTATTTGACAACATATTTGACATCTGTTCAAACAATACAATGTATACGCCGGTAGGAACATAAATATAATTACACAACTTGTATTACAACTTAAATGACAACAGACAAGCTCGTATTTAGACAATTGTAGAAATGGTATCATTATAATGTATATTTTCCTTTGACAAAACGATAGAAAAAACTATAACAGGTAGAAAATCCAACGATTCAAGTAATTCTTATCAGGGTGAATATATCATGCAGCCTCGCAAATGGTATAACATTTTAAAGAAAGGATTGTTTTTTGTAAATCAAGGTCAAGAAATATATATATTTTTTAAATTTCAGTCGATAATTAATCAAAAGGATAATGAGCTTAGCCTAACAATCAGTCACTTTTTTGTTTCCTAGTTCTTTTGCATACACATCTGTAACACCCTCTAATCACTAGGTAGTCAATGTATATTATTATTAAGAATAAAACGACTAGAAATACGACTACGTCGAGTGAGTTGAGCTGGATGAATCCTATTTCAGTAGATCGTAGACGTAGATGATCGCCACCATACTTGACCACGTGCTCTATCCAGAATACCGCCGTGTCCAGCGGACTGGCTAGTCGGTCTCGAAGGATACCAGAACCCTTTTTAACATTGACCTTGTAGCTGTGAGTGGGAAAGAATTACAGAAACAGAAAGAAAAAGTAAAATCTTGAATGAATAGCAAAAGTGAAACTTTGGTTGGCTAATTATCAGAGTATTCTATTGCCATCTGCTGCTCACAATATGTTTTAGTTTTTCTCCAAAGTGTCTTCTTCTTTGGGGCACTACTCAAAATATATTAGGGCAAGCATATTATTGTAGATCCTCTAGGGATTAAGCCCTCCTTGGTCATACATTTCTTATTCAAAAAATATAATAATTTCGGTCATTTTGTGTTTTGGATAAAATGGGAAAGTTAACCGCCATTACATCAGAGACATAACAGATTTAGCAAATTTGAAAAGCCCATACCTTTAGTGATAACAACTGTTAAAAGTTCATAACTTTCTTTTATGTCCGATTTCATTAAAACTTTCACCACTGAGTCTGCCTCTCTGCTTACTTCTAGAGTAGTTTGATATAAAGGTTGGATTCCCCTCTTGTAGAGGGTGGAGCAGGGGGTCCAGGAACAAAGGTATCCGACGTTATATACAGAGGCCTTTCTAAAAAAAAGTCATCTAACTGAAACTGAGTCAGTATGTGGTGTTAATGAACCATCGACCCTGCCTTCGTGGTTTGGACAGAATTCTGCTTACCTTTCATCATTGAGAAGGGTGCTAATACTAGTCCTGATCTCATCTTCGTTCAAATTGTTTGGGTCCAGTACGAGACCCATTCCCTTCGTAGCTACCAGATGGCAATTTAATGGCTGATCACCACCTAAAGGCATGAGGAGCATCGGAACACCGTAATGGACTGCCTCATGGATCCCTGCACTGCCGCCGTGGTAGATCAGCATTCGAGCTTTGGGGTGAGCTGTAGAATATTAAAGAAAGAGGTTGATTGTTGCGTCGAAAGAAAAAGGTTTCAACTGCAGAAGCCTCATGGTCAAGAAACAATGATAACTAGTAAAAAAAATGCATTTAGTGAATTTCGTGATAACCTACGAATAAGTAACTGCGAATTAGTCTTATAGATAGCTGAAGCCTCACAATAAACAAGATTGACTTTGGGATCATAATTCATATTTTAAATGAAGACAGTTTCCTAAAGATAAAATCAATTTTTTTAAAAGCACTGCCCCTCCCCCTAACAAGTCAACGATTAAGGACATCTTAAAATACAGAAGGTATAACCATGGATCTACTATAGCATGCCCCTGGTATAACAATGGTATTCAATGCTAACCTAAAAGATCATTCTGTGGAAGCCAATCCAAAATCAGTGTGTTGTTGCCAAGGTAACGTGGTGTAGGACCAACGTATCTCCATAAGACCCTCTGTGGTAATTCGCTGAAAACCTTGGAAAATATGTCGTTGAGGGCTGCACTCCCAAGAGCCTTCGATGCTGATCCCTTCATGGAAACAACAAAATATTGGAGGATATAAGAGTAAGGAGAGAGAGAGAGAGAGAAAGAGAGAAAGAGAAAAAGAGAAAAAGAGAAATAGTGTAATCGACGCGCACATCACAATGGATTGTTTTTGTTATTGAAGTGATGATAATTACGTCATTTTTTTTAAATTAAACACTCGTGTAAATACTCAACAAATTAAACACTCGTGTAAATACTCAACAATCGCATGAATGCATCGCTGAAATAAACTCCCCCAAAAAGTCTAGAAAAGGTAGGCAATCTGAAAGTTGACAGAAGGCGAAGAACAAGACTGATCTCTACCATACTGACGGAGAACATTGTCTCTCCTCTGTAGGATAAAAGACTCGTGATCCCAGCTCCCATCCCCACCTCCTGCACCAGTCTGACAGATCCTATCTCCTATCACCCACGTCAGTAAGAAAGTGGTACTGGCGGCATGTCATTAGGGACTTTTAGATTAATTTGCACAACGACAACGTGGATTGCTACGATCGACGTCCTTTTAATGCACTGCCTTGAATAATAGACGTCACACGTATCAGTCCACGCAAATCTAAAAGTCCCTATATTGCTGGAGAACCCCGTCTCCCCCCCCCCCCCCGATATCCCCTGCTTTCTTTGCCACCCATATCGACCTCACTTCGATCATGTTAGTGACACAACCAGGATGAAATAAAGACTTAATTACCAACGTGAAAACAATGAACCCATGTTCTCCAGATCCTTGTACGAATGTCTCGAGATCCTCTGGAAGTGGTTTTGGTTTCTTGATGGTGAGCCCTGGAATGGGGATCCAGTTTGGACCAATCGGTCTCGGGTATTCCAAGGCCCAGGTGTTATGACACAAGCATAGCTCTGCCCTGCTGATCATCTGCCACGCAGTCAAGTCCGGTCGGATGCCGTAGGTGCGTTGCAATTGGCTAATTGGACGATAGACTGCGAAGTACTCAAGGATAACGTGGACACCATAAAACATTACTGCATTCTTGACGCGTTGACTAAAACTCATGCGGTCACCCAGCTCTGGCGTTGCGAAACTGAATGGCACGTAGGACACTGGAGTTGGAATACCAAGCATTCCTTCGTGATAAGCTGGAACTCTTCTTGTACCGCTGAGTACGATATATGGTATGTCTAAATAGGCAGCAAGAACGATATCACATAGATCCATGACAGGAAAAGTTATCAGTTTATCAAAGCGTTCCCGCTGAAGCTGTTCCATAATATCCGCATTCTTAAACAGCTCAAAACATCCAAACGACTGCAGACGAAACGTAGTCCAAGGTCCTGGATCCTTTATAACCTCCAGAAATGTCTTATTAGTCAATTCCGCCCTGGTGTTCACTGCATAAGTCGCCTCCGTAAGTTCCTCGTCCGTCATAGGATTCGGTAAGGTTATCTTCGATGTGTAGGAATCTGGCAGAAAGCCACCCACATTCTGGTTGTCAATGATCAGTAGAGTCACTTCATGGCCGCGCTGGACCAGTGCTTGAGTGACAGTCGTTAGTGCGAGGTGGTGGCTTGCTGTTCGTATCAACCCTGTGGATGGCATGAGAAACCGTGCTCCGTTGCATGATTGAGAAGTCACCACCAGCAGTACAAGGAGAAACAAATAAGACGGCCTCAAATATTGTGAGGTGTTTCGTTGAAATTGACTGTTGGGAGCCATCGCTGGTCGCTTCCTCGAAAACTTACAACAATCACTTGGAATAACAGTATACATTCAGCTCGATCCAGACAACCCGACATGTGTGCATGAGTAAGCAGTATTACACGCATAGCGATCTATATAAGATGTTATTATATAGATCTATATGAGTTACACGCCGTACGTGCCATACGTGTGTGCCGTACGTGTATGGAAAGCCGTTGGAGACTTTATTCACATGCCCCAGACGTATGGAACGCAGCACACGTCTGCTAAATTGACCAATCACCGCCTGTTATTTAGCAGGCGCGTGCAAGGTGCGATAGCACACGCCTGTTACTTTGCCAGACGGATGCGCAGAACGCTCGTAAATTGAATTTTAAGGCAACCAATCAAATCCGCTGTTACAAAGCTGCTCAGCTCAGTATGTACGGGGCCTGTTCGCTATTACAAAACTGCTCAGGTCAGTACATATTGGATGGGGGACACACCCACGGCCAGGCACGGATCCAGGGGGAGGGCCGAAGGGGTCTCCCCCCTCCCCCGCCAAAAGAGAGAGAGAGCTAGAGAGAGAAGGAACAGAAGGGAAGGGGAAAGAGGAGAGAAATGAAAGAAAGAAGAGGAAAGAAAAGAGGGGAAAAAAGAGATCGGCGGGAGGGGGGGCGACTGAGGGCCTTGCCTCCGAGGCTGTTGCCCCCCTCCCCCAAACAAGAGAGAAGGAAGGAAAGGGAAATAAAAAAGGAGAAGAGGAGTCAAAGGGAAGGGGGGAAAAGGAATAAGAAAAGTAATGAAGGAGGATATCAGTTACGATTTTCTCGCCAACAATTTGTTGATCCTCGGGGGGGGGGGCAAAAAAAAAGAGAGTAGGAAGGGAAAAGGAAAGAGAAGAGCTAATGGGAACAAAAAAGGGAAAGAAGAAAAGAAACAGGTGAAAAGAAAGGGAGGGGGGTCAGATGCAATTAATCCAGCCAACAACATGTGGTTCGGGTAGGGGGTGAAAGGCCTTTGCCTCCCCCAGCAAACATTAAAAAGAGAGAAGGAAGGGAAGGGGAAGGTAAAGAGATGAGAAAGGGAAAGAAAAAAAAAGAGGAAGAAGAAAGGTAGGGGAGATCAGTTGCGATTTTTCCCGCCATCAAGGTGTGGATTGGGGGCGAAAGGCCCTTGTCTCCCCCTCCCCCCTCAGCAAAGGAGAGAGAGAGAGAGAGAGAGAGAAGGGAGGGAGGGAATGGAAAAGAGGAGAGAAAGGAAAAGAAAATAAAGAGTAAGAGGAAAAGAAAAGGGGGAAAAGATATAGTTTCGCGCTCATCTCGCCTCCCCCAAACGAGACAAAGCGCCAGATACGCCACTAGACACCACTGGCGTACTAATTCGAAGGGGGCAGCCTCCCCCTTAAGTGGTTCATTTCTAATTCGATTTCAGTGATTTACAAATGTTGTAAAATTACATAATTTTTTAGTAAATTATACTGTTTTAAGAGTTTGTTGGAAAATGACGAATTCCGAAAGTTACAGTCAGGCGAGAAATATGCTTATTTTGAGGTCTGCACGTCAAGGCTCGCGGAATCTAAATTGGTGTGGAGTCTAGGGGCGGAGCCCCCGGAAGCTCAGGGGCAATGGGCATTCATTACGTTCAGATGAGCATATTTTGATACCTTATTAATGACACGGGTAGGTCACTAATTGGCGTGGGGTCCAGGGGCTGAGCCCCAGGAAACTCAGGGGCTATCGGGGCATTCATTACGTTCAGATGAGCATATTTTGATACCCCGGAAACTCAGGGATTTTTAGGCATAAGCATTCAGGGGCACGCCTTAGGGCCCTTGGTGGGGTCAAGAGGGTGAAGCCTCCGAAATTTCATTTAATTACGGTCAGTTGATCATATTTTGAGACTTCATAATTTTGTGACACTGGCAGGTCACAATTTATTTTTCTTACTTTCTCCCTACTTGGACCCATGCCCCCGAGCCCCGCTGTGCCGCGAGCCTTGACATGTAGACTTCTAAATAAGCATACTTCTCGCCTGACTGTAACTTTGGGAATTCGTCATTTTCCAACAAACTCATAAAACAGTATAATTTACTAAAAATTATGTCATTTCACAACATTTGTAAATCACTGAAATCGAATTAGAAATAAACCTTGTTTTATTCTTATTTGGGGGAGTACGCCAGTAGTGTCCAGTGGCGTTCATGGCGCTTGGTCTCGCTTGGGGGGGGGGGGGGGGTGGGAGGAAGCGCAAAAGCATATCCTTTCCCCCTTTTCTTGTCTTCTTCCTCTTTATTTTATTTCACTTTCTCTCCTCTTTCCCATCCCCGACCTTCCTTCTCTCTCTCTCTCTTTTTGCTGAGGGGGGAGGGGAGGCAAGGGCCTTTCAGCCCCGCGATCAACACGTCGTTGGCTGGATTGATTGCAAGTGATCTCCCCTCCTTTTCACCCTTTTCTTTTTCTTCTTCCTCTTTTGTTCCTCTCACCCTTATAGCTTTCCTCTTTTCCTTTCCCTTCCTCCTCTCTTTTTTGGGGGGCGAAGGGGGCTGGAGGGGAAGGCAAGGCCTTTTCCCCATCCCCCAATCCCCTTCTTTTACCTGTTTTCTTATCTTCTTTTTCTTCTTTCTTTCCTTTCTCTCCTCTTTCCCTTATTTTCCTTCATCTCTCTTTTTTTTTATCGGGGGGGGGCAAGGCCCCTCGCCCCTCCCACGCCTGGTAGCACACACTTTAGCAGTCATGCAGTCATGTAAAGCAAACACTTACAAACTATTATTTTGTTTTAATCTGAGAATGTATACTATTATCAAGATCTGTTAAGAATGAATCATTGTCAAAATCATTCCATAAACTGGGGTAAATAGGCCACCTTTATGACCAACATCGTATTATTATAATTTGATTGCAGGGACCTCAGGGAGAACAGCATAAATACTGATGAGGCTACCCTGGGTAAACAAGACAGTATTATTATTATTATTATTGTTATTACACATATCTTAAACATTCAAATATTAAAAACAAACAAAGAACACAAGTATAAAGAAGAAAACAAATAATACAAAATGTACAAATGAAGATACTACCATCCAACCCCCCCCCCCCCCATCATCAGTTATTATTTCCAATCAGCGTTAAAAAAAAACGTAGAGTTATGTTAATATATATTTAAGCGTACGTAATATATAAACACTATCAATTATTTCAAATATTATAGAACTCAAACAGTAAATCATATTGGGATTACATTACCCCTTTGTACGCTACATGACGCGAAAACCTTCAAGACCCGAGAGTGTTCAAGCCCCCTATCCCCCAACAAGACACAATTTTAAAGTCCCCCCCCCCCTCCGAGCAGTAACTAGGCTTGTAGTCCGGTCAGCTCCGTTTGGTATCCTGAGGTTTTGAGAATTCCGATGTCATGGACAAACGAAAATCTTGAAAATTTTCATTGGCTAAAATTGTATAGTTTCTGGGTGCCTGGAGATGGTAGGTCCATATTAAGTTCTAATAAAAGCTCCGTTCACATATGCCTTCCGGTCACAAAATCGTATCTTATTTAGCTAAAAATCTTGAAAATCTAACTTCCTTACTTATTTGGAAAATATATTGTGCAACTATTGTATATTTACGAAAAGCTTGAATGTGGTATAACCTAAAGGCTAAATCCACTTCAAAATAATTCGCTTTCAATAGATGCAGAAAAACAAGAGGAGCAGAGCAAAACAAAATGAGTAAAATCGGATAACTAATAAGGAAGTTATGATTTTTTTTTAAAATATGAACAACTATGGAACAATGGAAATCACTACACAAATTGGCAATTTGGTTATCAGTTGTGACGCCATTGCCTCACTATTTATCAATTGCTTTATATATTTTTATCCCATTAATTTCCCTTTTTATCCCAAAAAATTGATTTCCCCATGCCTTTGCCCAGGTTATATGATTTGTATCGTATTGCGGGCATGACATTTCACAAGATCTTTTATAAACTTTGAAGAATTGAAACTATTTTCAGAATATTGTATATTCATAATTATTGACTTTTATATAAATAAATTTTCAGAATTCACATTTTTCATGATTTAACTGAAAACAATTACTCTATATTAGATTATTAGTGCATCCGCACAAAAACATATTATTATCAATATGACTTGGATGCTGGTGTTAGGAGATGAGATTCTCAGGGGGAAAGTGAGAAATGTATATTACCAATAGAAAGAAAAACAATAAGAGGATAGCGAGGCAATGACGTCAGGCGCGGATCAAGGGGGGGCCGAGCGGTCCTTGCCCCCCCCCCCCCCCCGCAAAAAAAAGAGAGAGAGAGAGAGAGAGAGAAGGAAAAGAAGGGAAGAGGAGAGAAAGGGAAAGAAAGAAGAGGAAGAAGAAAAGAAAAAGGGGGAGGAAGAGATCGGGGCCGAAAGGGCCTTGCCTCCCAGGCTGTTCCCTCCCCCCCCCCCCAAAAAAAAAAAAAAGAGAGAGAGAAGGAAGGGAAAGGGAAAGAGGAGAGCTAAAAGGGAACAAAAAGAGGAAGAAGAAAAGAAAAGGGTGAAAAGAAGAGAAGATCAGTTGCTGTTAATCCCGCCAACAGCGTGTGGAGCGGGATGGGCGCCGAAAGGCCCTGCCCCCCCCCCCCAGTCAACCTATAATAGAGAAAAGGAAGGGAAGGGAAAGGTAAAGAGGAGAGAAAGGGAAAGACAAAAAAAGAGAAAGAAGAAAGGTAGGGGAGATCAGTTGCGATTTTTTTCCCGCCAACAAGGTGTAACGGAGGGGGGGGGGGGGGGGGGCACTGGTGTACTGATAGGGGGGGCGGGGGGCGGCTTGGGGGGAAATAAAATTAAAACGTGGTTTATTTCTAATTCGATAACGGTGGTTTACAAATAATGCTAAAATGACATAATTTGGCCTCACTTTTTTAGTAAATTACCTATATTTTTGTATGCGTTTGGTGGAAAATGACAAATTCCTAAATTTACAGCCAGGCAAGAAATATGCTTCTTGAGGTGCCTACATGTCAGGTCTCGCGGAACGGCGGGGATCGGGAGCCTCGAGCCCCCCCCCCTACACACACACTTAACAAAAAAGTATATTAAAGAGAAATAGAAAGAAAGAGAGCAAGAAAGAAAGAATGGTATATGCTAATGCATGGCACAAAATAATGAGGTATCAAAATATGCTCAGCTGACCGTGATTAAATGCCTATAAAACCCCTAAGCTTTCGGAGGCTCTGCCCCCTGGATTCCACCTGGGGCCCTAAGGCGGGCCTCTCTTAAACACTGGACCCCCCCCCCCCCCCCCCCAAAAAAAAAAAAAAATAATAATAATAATAATAATAATAATTACGACCACGCTGCGCCATTCGGTCCACCCTCCCCGCAGTATTCCCTTGGTACGAGTAAACAGCGGGGGCTAGGGTACGTCGCCGCCCCCCATAAATAAAAAAAAAACACACAAAGAAAATGCGATAAATTATCAATAATTCATTGCATTTGGCCCCGACCCCTAACATAACAAAATTCTCTATGTGGGCATGCCTTGAACCATAATGCATGGTCTTACAGAGTTCCTATTTAACTAACATCTACATTATTATAAGAACAGTTTCATTATCAAATCGAATAAACACTTACACACAAATAATGTAATATATATGTTTTGTTCTTATTCACATCATATTCATACCTAATATGGTGATCAGGGGCGTCGCTAGACTTTTTCAGTGGGGGGGGGGGGGGGTGTAGAGGCCAACAATTACCGACAAAACTAGCCACAAATTACAGACAACATTAAATTTCCAATA
>JAVYIG010003650.1:0-187643 GCA_035222895.1 Strongylocentrotus droebachiensis
AAAGTGGAATATTATTACTATTATTATTACTGGTTATACAAATACATTGTAAAAAAATTGTCTGGAAGTGTTTGGAAAAGTTGGTTGTGGAGAAATTAAGAATTAGTGTACATCGTGAGATTTTGGAACGCATCCCAACTGATTATCAAGTTATAGAATACATGGTTTTGGTGTAAATGTAATTTATCTTGAAAAAAATTGTGAGCTTTTTTCATTTTGATTTTGCTGATCTTATCCAAACCACAGATCATCTACACAATGAACAGTCCGTAATTACTGTCAGCTCAGCCAGCTGCTTTTAAAATGTAGTTTAATCAAGCAGTGCCCCGTAGCACAAAGACAAATGAGCAATTGATTGCTATTTTGCCGTTGCTTGATCAGTTGGACAATCAAATAACCACACAATCAATTGATCAATTGTATAATCAATTACTAAGCTTTGTGAATCAGGGCCAAGAAACCAAGATCAAGGCCCCATTTCACAAAACTTGTCATCACAAATGACAGTTTTTGTTATAAGCTACTAAAACCCTTCCTTATGATTGGTTATCAGCAGATTTGGCACTGGTTTCTGTAATTTGTCATTGGAAAAAAGGCTTTGTGAAACGGGTCCCCTATGTCACATACAAAAATTGTCTTTTCATCACTAGAACTCAAGATCTAAATCAAAGAACCAAAGAACTGAACTGAACCAAAGATATCAGAGACACATTAGTCTGTTCTTGAACGTACCTGCATCCTGCTGCCGACCCCATCTAGCTGCGAGGGTTCCAGCCTCATCCTCTGTGCAACACGGAGGGGTGGAGTAGCCATGATGAGGGAGTCTTGGGCAACCGACTGGCTGCCTGAGACGTAGTGCATCTGGATAGCAGCAGCTTCGTTCTTCAGGGCTAACACGCCTTGCCACATCACAGGATAGCGCTGCGGGTAAGAGCGTTTAAATGATTGGGTTACTTGTTGGTAGTAGGAATTGATGGGGTGAATGGTGTGGAGTACATGTGAATTAACGTGTCAATACAGTCAAACCTGTCTATAGCGACCGCCCAAGGGAAACACAAAAAGTGGCCTTTGTAGACAGGTGGTCACTAAAGCAGGTTTGACTGTATTACATTGTTCCGTGAGATAAAGCAGACAAAAATATATATTGCAAGATTGTTTTGAGATAAAAGATATGGTTCGAGACAAGTGTACTTCATTACTACGTAATTTTCAACTAAATAAGAGATCATGACGTATTGATTTTTAAAACAATTAATGCTCCTGCTATTTGCCAATAAATTAATATAGTCATTATAAAAGTTCTTTAATTTGGGGATCTTGGTAGCTGATGAAAATATAGGTCTGAAACAGATTTGGAATGTGTAAAAATAAACAATTTATAGAAATATTCTTCTTCTTTAACTAATTTTTTTCTTCCCTTAGTTGGTAATAATGTCTAATTTGTTCTTAGATTCATGAAATCTTAACAATTTAACTAAAGTTGACTTACCATGAGTAGCCCCATGAGTGAGTCCGTTCCCTTGATCGGCATGTGAGCTGATAACTGCATGGGTTGCATAGAACCAGGATGCATAGGCATACCAGGTGGCCCTTGACCAGGCCAGGCCATGTGAGGCATCGCTTCTCTCATCATCACGTTAGGTCTGAACTCCTGACCCGTTGGTCTCATCATCAACTCATCCTTGCGCCCGACTCCAGGATGGGTCTGGCGATAGTGCTCCAGTCCGGGAGTTGTTGTCTTCTCTGGACCGCCGATGGGACGAGGAGAGGCTAGGTGTTGATCTTGAAGGTGCATAGAATCCGTCGGGATGCCGAGGATCATGGATTGCTGATCCATCTTCTGGGCATCTTCCGGCTTCCCGCCCTGGGAGCGTGGTTCCACTCCGTAGCCAGGTGGCCTCACGACCATCTGCGGCATGCCACGATGGGACATGGTTCGCATTGCCATGTCCATCCTTCCGGGAGGTATGCCAGAAGAGATTCCTGGAGCCCGTGGTGGAACACCTGATGTGATGCCTGGCATCATCTGGACAAGGTCTGGTGTGAGTTGGTCTCGACGTTCTGGTGTTGGGATGGGCTGTGGACGATCAGCATGAGCCATAGCCGGAGACTTGACTCTGGGTGATACTCCAGGGGATGAGGCACTAGGTGTTGGTAGACGTGGTGATCCTCCAGAGGATGCTTCAGTCATGCCTTGTTGGTAGATCATCCTGGGAAAACCAGGTTGAGGCACTCTGAATGGACCTGGTGAAAACATGGTCCCAGGAATTCCAGATTTGCTCATGTCCAGCCAGGAACAGGCACTATACCAGGCATTGGTTGGCTGAGATTGCGGGTTTCTGACATGGATCAACCACTGCATGCATCCCTTGTATAAAATCTTTGCCGTATGGCATTCCTTGCACAGGATGCCTGATCTGATGTTGTCTCATGACAGCTGCTGCTTGAGTAAAATGAGCACCAGAGGAAAGATAGGCCATTGGCCCTGAATCAGTCACCCTGATCATTGGGGGTAAACGTTGTTCAAGAGGAGGATTCTTCTGTCCTCTCTGGTCACCAGCTGCCATCTTCTCTGCATCTTCAGCTTTCTTGTGCATCTGAGCAGGTGTCTGCATTGGTGGATAGGACCGAAGTTCAATGTGAGGATGTTGACTTGGGTCGATGACTCCTGGCTGCTGAGGAAGGTTGGGATGCATTCCTTTACTGTCAGCTAGTTGCCGGCCTTGGCCAGCCTTCACACTACCATCTGCCTCCTTCTTCGCATTAGGCTTGTGGTCTGTCAAGGCAGCTCTCAGGACACTGGCATTTGGAAGGGTCTGGGCTGCGACTGACACAGGCACCCGGAGGTTTCCTGCTGGTGCTCCACGGACCTGCTGAATGTTACTACCCTGCGAAGATGCAATACTGGAAGTTAGCCCTGCAGATGTGGCACTGGGTGGACGTGAGTACTGTATAGTTGGTGATAAGGTTGAGGGTTGACTGACTGGTGATTGTGTAAGCAACCCGCTAGGGAATCCCTGATGTCCAGCATGCATGATTCCAGCAGAAGATGCCTGAGGCAAGTTTGCCATGGGTGTTGTATGAAGTACTGATGAAGAGGTTGTGGTGTTTGCTCCAGTAACAGGACCATTAGACACAAGGTGCTTGACAATTGTTGGTGCCTCCATAGCTGCTGATGGCCCCATTGGGCCAGGTTTCAACTGGTTCATGGCATGCTGGTTTGCCAAGGCTTCTGCAGTGCTGTTTGGTGGATGAATGTGGTGTGATAGTTGGATCTGTTCCAGAGACTGCTGATGTCCTGGAAGCCTGTTCTGTTGATTGCGATTGTGATTGTGTGGCAACCTGGCCAGTGCCTCGTTGAAGTGTTGTTCGACGGCAGCCTCAGCCTGACTCTTCTGAGGTCCATGGAGTTGTGCGACCTGATGCATGTTGAAATGCTGACCTGGAACCATTTGCTGTTGCATGTGACCTCCTGGCATCCAGTTACCCTGCTCTGGACCAGAATCCCTACGGGACTTCCTGGGACGTTGTTGTCTCTGCTTCTTCTGGGTGCCATTAGGATCTTGGATAGCCACATGAGATGAAGATGGCGTTGACAGTGCAGCAACAACAGTTGGCATGCTAACAGAAGGATTCTGCACCATACCGCTAGAAATTGAAGAAGGCATGTTTTGTTGGGGTAACTGTCCAGCAGACATCTTTCCCATCATATTGTGTGTCATTGCCATCTGCTGGGCAGTAGTTGTCATACTACTTGATGCAGTGGGAAGTTGAGCGTGAGAAATAGCTGTAAAGTTAATATTTGCTGAAGGAGCGTTACTGAATTGTGGAGGTCTATCTGGTGCACCTACTGCATTATTGCTGGCAGGAGCAGAACTTGTCTGAGGTCCTTGAGCGGGAACAGATCCAGGAGTAGCGTGCTGAGTGAGCCATGGATCAGGTTGAGGCACCTTCTGGCCATCAGGTGACTGCATCATAGCAACTGGACTAATCTGAGGTACAGCAGTAGCTGAAGGCATCACTGGCTTTCCAAGTTCAAGAAGCGCAGACACAGTTTCATTCTGGGACACGTCCACATGGACACCTTGGCCCTGTTGTTGGGCATGCATGGCCTGAGCTGCAGCCTGAGCTTGAAACACATGGGCTTCAGCATGTATTCGTTGTTGCTGCTGCAGCTCGGCATGCATTCGTTGTTGTTGCTGCTGGAGCTCTAGAGCTGCAAGCTCATCCCTGATTTTCATTGTCCCTCCCCTTGAGTTGGTTCTACTCCTTCCTCTTCCACCACCTCTGGTACCTCTACCTCTATTACGTCCACGGGTAGGCTGTGGCTTGTTGAGTGGTTGCTTCAACTCACTTGATCCTGGACTGGATTGATCCGGGAATTCATATACATCAGAATTCGTCTTGTGGTCATGCAGGTTGGCAGGATACATGGAGCTTGGCTCTATATGGTCTAGGACTTGATGAGGTCGTGCTGGCATGACACAGTTCTGCTCAGGTGCTGCAGGTGGTGCAGGTGCATGCTGCTGCGGAGGCTTTGCGGGATCTTGACCGACTCCTGGCTCAGGTTGTGCTTCCATCTCGCCACTCATCTTCATCTTCTCTTTACCAGCCTCGTCATGCTTCTCGTCATCTTGGAAATCAAACACGCTTAGATCAGCCGGGCCAGATTTTGACAATGATCCCGATCTTGTCCTTGGTGGGATACTGGACTCCTTGGCACGTGGAGAGAAGAAACGAGATTCCTTATTGCCATCCTTAGCTCCCATTTCAGTCTTCTTGTCTGGAGAAGCCATCTTTGCTATGATGGCAGCCTCATGAGCTTGTTGTTCCCTGTATGCTTCACCAGCATCTGACGCTGTTGGAGGAGTAGGTATCGTAGGTTGAGCTGTGTCTATAGGATTAGCTGTCTGCACAGGAATTTGGACTGGTATCTCAATGGGTGTTGTCTCTACTTCATCTTCTGCAAACAGGAGGTTAGCTACTGCCTCTTCCATTTCTGTCTTTTCTTGCAAGCTTAGTTCTTCAGCAGGGCGGTTTACACCAAGGACAGGGGTGGCATGAAGGACTGGGGTGGCATGCACATCATGGCTTGTCTGTTTATCAGAATCAAAGGCACTTTCTGCCGTAATGAGAGCTTCCACTGACTGCTCTACTCTGACTTAATGGGTAACAGCTCTTCTGCCACACCCTCTACTCGACCAGAAGCATGTGATGCCACAACTTCCACCTTACCTTGGTTGAACACGTCAGTCTGACCTGCTGTAGGCATGGTTTTAGATTCTCGACCTCTGCTGTTCCTTTTACTTCGTTCCTTCTTTTCCTTCCTGAAGAGAGGACTGCTTGCGAGGTCGGCGATAGAATATGGCTTGTGGGCACCGGGGACATCTGGAGGGTATCTGCCCCCAATGTTTTCTGTATTCTGTGATGTCTCATGGTCCGATTTCTCAAGAGCTGTCAGGGCTTGTGCAACGATTGGATGATTCTCATCTTCAAACGAGTCTCCAAACATAGAGGATTCTTTCGTCAAGGCCGCACTGACTGGATTTGACTGCTGGACGGACGTAAGGCTGATCTCTCTGTTTGAGTTGGCAACGGCTGCTTCTGCTATTTGAAGGGGCTCTGGAGATTTTGCAATCAAGGTGGTAGTAGAAGAAGCCTGGAGATTCCTTTGCATGTCACCATCATGCACCTGGCTATCTCTGCTGATAAGACCACCACCACCACCAGGGAGGTGACCTGGAGCATCATTGGTGATGTCTTCAAGCATAAAAGGATTGACAGGGTAAGGTCCATCATTTGCTTTCTGAACCTCACCATAATCAATAACAAACTCTGTTTCGATTTCCACCGTGCATTCTCTTTTAAGCGGAGGCCTCTCCTGATCTCTATGCTTCTTCTTTTTCTCTTTCTTGTCTTTGTCTTTGTCTTTCTCCTTCTTGTCCTTCTTCTTTTGCTTTTTAGCTTTCTTTTCAGCTTTTCTCAATGCTCTTTCCTTCAGCTTCTCTGGATCCATATCTTTGCTCTTGTTCTTATGCTTCTTCTCCTTATGTTTCTTTTTATGGTGATGTTCACTTTTCTTGGCAGGATCCATCCCATCTCTCTTTTCCTCTTCAATGATGAGTTTACCTTCTCCATCATCCTCCTCATCAGGAACTGAAGTCGCTACATTTTCAGCAGGCTGCAATAGTACTGCATTATCTCCACAGGAGTTAGCCATAGCAAGTTTGCTGTTCTCATGGTACTGAATGCCGTTTCCTTGTGCTGGGTTAAATGCTGACACTTCTGTAGAAAAACCTATTGGCACCTCATCATCTGAAATAGGCACAAGGGGACATTCACTCTGCGGCATTACAGTATCAAGAATAACATTTTCCTCTTTCTTGGTATCTTGGCCAGGTACTGCATTTTCAATAACGGCATCAGAATGATGTTCTTTGTTTTTCCGCTTTTCCTTCTTTGATTTGTGCTTGTCTTTCTTAGCCTTTTTAGATTTATCTTTCTTCCTGGGTTCTTCGACAGATACTTGATTCTGGAGTTCCTCCTGTGCTTTAGCAGCTGCTGCAGCTGCTTCTTCTTCTTCTTTACGCCATTTTTCAGCTTCCTCCTTCTCAATCCTCTGCCGTTCTTCTTCTTCTTCTTCTCTCCTAGCCTTTTCTTCTGCTATCCTCTGTTGCTCTTCCTCCTCTTCCTTTAGAATCCTCAACCTTTCCTCTTCTTCTGCCCTTTGTTGCTCCTCTTCTCTCAGTTTTCTTTCTTCTTCCTCACGCCTCTTTTCTTCCTCCCGCTGTCTCCTCTCTTCCTCCTTCTGCTTCCTCTCCTCCTCTTTTTTCCTTCTCTCCTCTTCCTTTTTCTTCTTCTCTTCCTCCTTTCTTTGGCGCTCTTCCTCTTTCCGCTGTCTCTCCTCCTCTTTCCGTCTCCTTTCTTTCTCCTCCTCTTTCCTCTTTCTTTCCTCCTCTTTAAGTTGCCTCTCCTCCTCTTTCCGTAGTCTTTCCTCTTCCTTTCTCCTTATCTCTTCCTCCTCCCTTTTGCTTTCCTCTGCCTCTTGCCGCAGTCTCTCTTCCTCCTCTGCCTGCCGTGTCTCCTCTTCCTCTTTCTCAGCTCTCAATCTTTCCTCCTCCTCTTTCTTAGCACGAAGCCTCTCTTTCTCCTCCTCTCTTCTCTGCTTCTTTGTCTTGCTAACATCTTTCTTCTTGGGTGTTGATTCAGCTTCTGTTTCACTTTTAGGTTCTTGTTTGATCTCTACATCGGGTTCAACTCTATCCTGTCTCTTCAAGTCTTTACTCTTCCTGGGCTTATCACCTTTACCAACATCTTTCATATCCTCTTTCTCCCTTTTGATGTGGACTTCCTTGTGCTTGACTTTCTCCTCCTTCTTCTTGTGAGTTGGTTTGGACGGGAGCTTTGGTTCCTCACACCTCTCTTCCACATCAGAAGAACTCATCTTGGAGTCGGCATCGGTGTCAGTAAACTCTTCTTTCACTTTGATCTTTCCCTTTTTACCAAACTTCTCCTTCAATTTCTTTGACTTTTGAAGAGCTTTTCGTTTACCCTTACTGGACAGTTCATCCCTGGAAGATTTCTTGGGGCTTTCCTCAGCATCAAGCCCAGAGGATCCCTCATCAGAATCGGACGAGTCATATATCAATTTCCGCTTCTCTACCTCCTGAGTTTTCTTTGGCTTAGGTTTGACAGAATCCTTCCTCTTCGTCTGGCGATTGATAAATTGCTCAAACTCAAGTTCGTCATCCGATTCAGAGCTGTTGTCTGTGTCTGAGAAGGCATCCATGAGAGCCGCTACTCCACCTCTGGACGGTGTCGGCTGAGGTTTCACCTTCTTTGTCCCACTTGGTTTTTCAGTAGCAGATTTGACTGGAACGTGAGCCTTGGTTTTCTTATCTTCTTTAGGCTTCTCTCTGTCCTCCTTCAGTTTCTCCTTTTCTCTCCTCTCCTTCTCCTCTCTCCTCTCCTTTTCCTCTCTCCTCTCCTTCTCCTCTCTCTCCTCCATCTCCTGCTCCTTCACCTTGTCGACTTTCTCTGTCTCTGGATGATCTTTTTCCTTCTTCTCAACCTTGATCTTCTCCTTTGGTTTCAATTTAGATTTCACTTCCTTTCCCTTTACATCTTTCTTTTTAGGAGTACCTTTCTCAGTTGTTTCTTCTTTTTCAGTGATGTCTCTTTTTTCTTCCTCGACAAACTTTTCGGTTTTGATGGCTTTTTCCCTGGAGTCGCTTTTCTCAGACTTGATGAATTTTTCTTTGCTTTCTTTTTTATCCTTCTCCGGGTCTTTTCCTCTATTCTTATCATTCACTACCTCCTTCTCCTTTCCCTTTCTCTTCACTGATACATCATCTCTCTTATTGTCATCTTTGTTCTTCTCCTTATTCTTCTCAATGACAGAGGTATCCTTGCTCTTTGTCACCTTTGAAACTTTGTCTTCATCTTTACTGACATCAGCTTTGTGGTCACTGGACTGGGCTTTCTCAGATGATGTGCTCTCCTTCTTGAAGACTTTCTTTGCATCATGTTTTCTTAAATCATTGCTCGACTTGACTATCCCTTTATCAATTGAAGTTCTTGGTGTCATAGAACCCTCACTTGATTTTCTGACAATCTCCTTGCCTTCACTCTTGTGTGTGTCCTTCTGGTCCTTATCTTTGCTCCTCACTTCCATGATCTTATCCTTGCTGGCTGCTTTGTTGAGCGGTTTCTTTTCCTCTTCCATCATCTTGTCCTTGCTACCAACTTTGGAAAGAGGCCTCTTTTCCTGAATACCTACTTTATCCTTGACAGGTTTAACCTTTGCCCCAACTTTAGGATCTTTCTTCCCATATTCCCTTGGTGTCATCAGGAGCATGTTTGTGGGGTACTCTTTCTGAGGTGGTGGTGGCGGAGCCTCTGAAACTGCTTTCTTAGTCCCAGATGGACCGGATGATGGCTTTGATTCTGATTTTACATCAGTATCCAGTTTTGCATCTTGAGCCTTCTCTAGGATAGGAGGGCTGGGAGATCTTTTACGTTTCAGGGCTGCAGACTTTGGAGTCGTTGAGGCCTTCACATTTGCATCAGAATCTGGTTTTGGGTCTTTGGTCTGGGTGGTATCTTCTGCAGCCACATGGACAGATGATGGCTCAGGCAGGACATTGGTTTCTTTCTTCAATATAGATTTTAGAGGTGAAGGTTCCTTAGACTTGGGCTCAGGGCTCGATTTATGATCTCCAGTTAAAGCGTTTGTCTTTGATGAATCGTCTCTGATAGGTGAGGTAAGCATTTCAGCTTTTGAATCCTTGGGTTCTCTTGGATCTCTTGGATCTCTTGGATCCCTTGGATCTCTGGGATCTCGTGCCGAGGAGACCGATGTTCCTCTACCAGGACCCAACTTGTAGCTAGCACCAGACTGGCTAGAATTCAATCCTGCATTTTGTCTGTTGCTGTTCTGGTTAAGCAATGTCAGGCGATTGTGATCTTTGCCCGGTCGAATAAGTGGTATGCCATGTTTCTTCTCTTGACCATGTTCCGGATGAGAGCTGTTCTCCAGGCGAGCTAAATCCTGATCAAAGATACTGCTTCGCCTTACACGAGAACGCAATACTTCCAGAGGATCTTCAAACTCCTCTTTCTTCTGAACCTCTGGGAGGATAATCACGGGCAAGCTGTCCGATTCTGAGCTTCGGGGCTTCTTCTTTAACCTGGCATACAGAGGTCCCAATCTTGCCTTATTTCCAAATAA
Organism: Strongylocentrotus droebachiensis; assembly: GCA_035222895.1. Taxonomy (NCBI): domain Eukaryota; kingdom Metazoa; phylum Echinodermata; class Echinoidea; order Camarodonta; family Strongylocentrotidae; genus Strongylocentrotus; species Strongylocentrotus droebachiensis. The sequence goes on from JAVYIG010003650.1 coordinate 9,731, forward strand.
CTCTGCCTTCAGATCAGGAGTTGCTCCAGGAGTCCCAGGTGTTGTAGGTGTGGCTGGAGGAGTACAAGTGGTGATACTTGTTAAATTGTTCAACTTATCTTTCAATAAGAGGTCAGTTTTGACTCCATCCTTGGTTATTTCACCACTCTCTTCCTCTTTCTTTAACCTCTCAAGTGTAGCCAGTGACTTGGCCTTCTGAGTCCTCTGCCTCTCCTCCTCTTGTTTCATCATAGCATCCACTGTCCTGAGACGTTCCTCCAGAGCCCGCTCTGGGGATGAGAAGTGGTCCTTCAGTTCAGGAGGCAGTTTGGTTCTCATTTCGGTCCTCACTTCAGTACTCTCTGGTACCCGGGGTGCGACCGCGCTGATACTAAGCTTGGCCGATGCACAGAGAGCAGATTCAATTATTCCATCTTTCCCGAAAATTGGGTCTCTGGAGAAGTCTTTGGCATAAGGTGATTCTTTGTGAAGAGGCAAGTCTTTGCTCGTGAAGGTGATTTCTCGACTCAGTGGCACCACCTCTTTCCCAAAACCAAGTTCCTTGATGATCGGCGAATCCTTTCTTGGCAAAGAGAAGGGAAAACCATCTGAAGGGAATAGGAGTGGTTTCTCTGCTTTTACCGGTGTCACTGCTGGGCTTAGTAACGGCGCTGAAGCGGTAGGAGAGAGATTCTCACTGACAGTCACAGAGATGTTTTGATGAGGAGGCCTCGGTGAGAGCATCGGAAGTGATTCCACATCGTTTTGGACAGGATTCGATGTGGTCACATCCAATTGAGGAAATGTTCCTTGTGATAACCTCTTATCAAGTTCAGTCATCTCCTCACCACCTGAAATATCTTTTTCCTTCTCCTTTTCATCTGTCTGGTCCTGGGATGTCATTTCTTGGATTTTGTCGACAGAATCAATCCTCACATCAGGCTTTTCTTTGACAGTTCCTACACTAAGTGTCTTTAGGTCATCTTCACTGCTTCTGTGTCTCGTTCGGTACATCCGCTTGGCAAGGGAATCCTCACCCGACGAAGGGAACATGGCATCAAGCTGTTTCCTGCGAATACTTGGAAACTCGACAGGGGTTAGCCGTATCAACTTCCACTCTATTTCCACATTTTCAGTAGACTGGTCAAGTTTTGGTTTAGACTTGGGCGTCTCGGAATCATGCAAGGCCATCTTTGCCTCACCCATCTTTTCATTCTCCTCAACTTGTTCAGTGATAGATGAAGTGAAAGAGTCTCTGCTGGTATTTGCACTGGTTGTTGTTTGCAACAAGGTAGGTAGCGATGATGACATGGTCGGAGTTGGAGGAGTATGAGATGATGTTGAAGGTAAAGAATCCTGAGTACCTGGTTGCTCCTGCTGTTGCTTCTGCTGCTCAAAGGACTTCCTAGCTGCCTCCATTTGCTTTCGATAACTTAAACTTGCATCAATCTGTGGTTTTTCAAAAGTGTCAACGGGCGGCGTTGATAGAGAAGCACCAGTTAAGGGTGGAGTCTCTGATTCACCCGTACCGGTAGCCACAGGGGGCACTTGAGAGTTCCTTGCAAGAGCAAGCGCTAGTTCCTCATCCGATGGGACTGTTTCTTGATCACTTGAGCTAGCGATGCCCTCATCAGCATCTGTTAAGTGGGGAATGCGAACCTCCTGCGATCGGTTTCGGGGTGTGGAATGTGAAGGGTGGCGATTCGCAATCAGTTTCTCAGTTCTTTCGCGATGAGATTTCTTTGGTTTTTCAGAAAGAGCTTTCTTTCCCGCTTCATCAGAGACCTCTAATTTGACTCTGGGGACATCATCTGTTTTGACTATTCGGGTATTCAAGAGTTCATCATCAGACTCGCTATCTTTCTCCTTGTCGTCCCAGAAGCTATTGCCATCAGTGCTACCAGGTTCAATGTTAAACGTTCTTTCACTTTGGGGCATGTCATATTTTAAGCCAAGACGGTCTTTGACCGGCCTGCTCGTGTCTATCACTGTCCTAATGTCCAAACCGATGGACATTGCAGCGTCAACCTTTGGAATGTTTTCTTTATGACTAGAGGTGTTCTCATCCGGACTCAACTTCATTCTCGGAACTTTGGAAACAATAGACGGCAATTTTTCTGCAAACCCTTTGTCCTTCCGTAGCTTTGTTATGTCAATGATAGGACTGTTATCACTAAATCTCTGCTTTCGGGCTTCCAGTTTCCGCTGCATTTCCACCTCATCATTGGAGATAACAACGGATTGCAACTGTTCAACTGAGTCAAGCTTTCTGCGTTTCCTTGCCTGCTCACTAGGTTCACTGTTCACTGTCTTGTTGCTCAAAGTTCTATTGATCTCTGCAGATACCTCTTTGGATTTCACTTCAACTTTAACATCTGCTACCGTTCTATCTTTCACTTCTTTGCACTTTTTCTTCTCCTTCAAATCAACCTCCTCGGGGGTACTCCTCTTCTCCACCTTTTCTTTCACTTTCTCAGGTTTCCGTAACTTTTCAGTAGTCCTTTCTACCTTCCTATCAGAGTCTAATTTCTCACGCTTCACCACTATATCGTCAGGATCTCGCACAATATCCGGTTTCCTTGATTTTAACTTGGATTTCCGGTGTGATTCTGTCCTTTCCGAGGAGGAACTCCTCTCTTCACTATCCACAAATTTGTTCTTCCAGGGTTTGTCGTCCCTGTAGCCATCTTCTGAGTTTGGGCTTCGCATGACCGGCGTGAAAGACCCTTCCTTGTTCTGGACATTGATGGTGCTGCGTGGTGTTCTTTTCCTGCTGACTGGAGGGCTTACGCTTCTGGCGCTGTAAGGACTGTCATCGTCTGGAGAATCTAGACTGGCACTCCGTCTTCTCCTGTCATACCTGTGTAGCAACAAACAAGAAGAAGAACAATGAATATAAAGAATATCCTTCCTAGCCGAATCTGACTCTTGAACTACATGTTTTTACAATTGTGTTTAAATTATACCAGATTTTAACCAGTAAAAGCTTTCAGCATGGCATTTTTTTAAATAACAGATATCATTATTTTCAATATTAAATGAAAATAAAGTTCCATCTTCACTGTTCGGGGATGGAATAGAACAAGTTGCTACAACTTGTATATGTTCTTGAATGTCAACATTTTTTTTCTTCTTGCTATGAAATGTAAATTGATTAAAAAATATAAAAGATATTCAACTCAATAACTCATTTATTTCAATTTTAAATATCAATCATGTCAAAAAGAATACTAGTCTAGTTATTTAAATCCTAACAGGAAGGCAGATCGATCCAAAGACAATCAACTGGTAGAGGAAACGCACCTATCATGAGGACTGAGACTCCTACTCCTGTCTTTGTACTGCTGTTCTCTCCTCTCCTGCTGATGAACTCCATACTCCCTCAGCTCCTTGGCGTACGAATCCTCCATCTCGAAGCTCCCGCCGCTGCTCCGTGAACCCACAAAGTCGTCCTCGAGGTGCCGCGTGCTGGACTCGCCTCCGCTACCCGAGCGAAAGAACTCCAGCGACCCAGTCTGACCTGGAGGGAAGGCATCGTCCCCACTACCTGAGAAGTTGAAGCTGGTGTTCCCATTGCCCCCGGTTCTTGAAGCAGAGCTGAACGCACTCTGGCTTCGTCGCTCACGCCGATTCTCAAAGGGACTGAACTGGCGGAACTCCCGACTGGAAAATAGAGAAAAAAATGACCTTAATGTAAATGCTGTTATCAACAAAAGACACCGTTACTCCAAAAAGTAAAAATTATGGCCCGAATTACAAAGGAGGTTTAGATTTAACCCATGGTTTAAATCTCAACCTCCTTTGAGAATTCGGGCCTATAAGTTTTTTGGGTTACTGACACCATGTACAATTTAATAAATTGAACCCTCTTTATACAAAATAACCCAAACTTCACTCACAATCAGAATGGTGTTTGAAAAGGAGCAATTTATTGAGCTACTCCATTGCAATATTACATAATCCAACATGATGGTACAATTTTTATCCAATATCGGATGAATTACTTATATAGTATGATACAGTGACAGACTGATCAATGTGCTTGCATAGTAACATGTCATATACCGGTACATTTATTGAAACCATTTGTAACCTTAAAAAATATATATTCAAAAGCGAAAATTGAAGTATTTTAGACTTAAAATAAATTCCACATCAAGAGCATGAAATCTCCTTGATAATAGAAAATATGAAATGATTTGAATACACATTCTATGCCTTTTAAATTAACTTTTACAAAATATTTTCATAGATGCTAATGCTTTCCATAAATTTTAGGTCCAACTTAGGATCTTTGTGAAACACCCCCCTGGTCCTTGACACCCAAACTAACCTGGGAGTGGTTGCCCCAGCAGGTGTGCCGGTACCGGAAGCGGCCCCTGTGGCCGCGCCTTCACGGAAGGCGGTCGGGGTCCTGTCGGCTCCAGCTCCACCTGACGGCGAAGGAGACCTGCTCCTCTGGTAGTAGACGGCTTGGCCCGTACGCTCCATTCGGTCGTAGAAGTGATTCTGACATTCCCTGCTCGCAAAGTCAACCTGGTGTGCGACAGGAAAGGAGATGAGAGTAAAATTAGGTAAGTTGAGATAAATAATATATTCTAAACTGCAGAAGTAACTCAATGAAAGAAATAATACAAGATTATAGAGCCAGACAGGGACTTTGTAATCTCAATTTTTTTAGGCTTAAAAACAAAACAAAACAAACGAGAGGTAGAAAATGATTTAGGGTTCCATCCTGGGAAGTAAATTCTAACAATGGCAAACCTGCAATACACATGCATAACCTGTAACCACTGTGTCAGTGTGTGTACCGGTATACACTACAGTCTACATACATACTATCCCCATGTGAAGAACCTAGATTGATATGCCGGGAGCCATCGGGGTGGAAGGGTCCTAGGTTCCGTGTTATTGAATGCGGCACTGTCGGGCGTGCCATATTGGTGAATGCTCGTCGAACTGATGAGGTGAGGTTCGTTCATCTCCGGGCGCGGACTCAACGAATGCACGGCTCTGCAATTAACGCATTTCCTCGTTACTGGGACGAACTCCCCGAGTCCTTGCGCACGGGGGTGGTCGAGACTTCCTTGTCGACCTGGCTTGCTGCGCTTGGGTGTCACCTCCGCCAGCGTGGTTTTATATTAAACTGAATACTAAATTCTACTGCTTCCGCCTCTTCTTGCTTCTTTTCCTCCTTAATATTTCCCCCGCTTATTATATTGTTAACACGCACGTGTTTATAATTGCAAAATAACGATGTTCTTTTGTTATGGCCTAAATATACACTGTAATTTTGATTTCAAGAAAATGTATCACTGATAAATATGTACTTCTCTCCTTTCTGTTTGCTTTACTTTTCCCTCTCTCTTTGCTCTCTCTCTCTCTCTCTCTCTCTCTCCCCCCCTTTGTCTCTTTTAGTTTCCTTTCATTTTCTATAGTATAGTTTAATATGTTGCCTATACAGCAACATCTCCTACACTTATTCAATGTGTCAAATGTTAATTGGCCTATACATTTGTTTGTAATTGATTAATATTAGGCTAAACTTCTTATTTCTGTTTTATGTAAATCATCCATTGGAATTGGGACAGGAGGCTTTATGCCACAGTAATTTAGTTAACTTTTTCTGTCCCTGGCGTTCCAATGGTTGATAACTATGTCTTATTTTGTATTGTGTACACTGATATGTAATGTTTTCCTTTGCCGAATAAATAATAATAATAATAATAAAAAGAGTGTATAGTGGTTACCTAGCATTTTTTTTGCAGACATTTACACTACAACTCACCGGAAATCATGGATAGAATACCAAACAAACTTGAACATATATATCTTTTGATACAAAGAGAACAAAATGACGCTATAATTTTACATGTTTCTTTTCTTTTCGCTATCAAAATTGTATCCAGAAGTAAACAGAGCTGAGTGACCGGGGAGCGTTTCACAAAACTTGTCATCAGTGTCAAATGACAGTTTTTGTTACAAGCTACTGAAATCCTTGCTTCTGATTGGTTATCAGCAGATTTGTCACTGATTTTTGTAATTTTTCATTGAAAAAAGGCTTTGTGAAACGGGTCCCTGGTCATGGAGGACAATTCAAACTGACCTTTGGCCTCCGATTTGAGATCTTGCCGTTCTTCATCTCCTGGACGGCCTTCTGAGCATGCTCAATGTTATAGAAGAAAACCAGCGCCATCCCGGACCGCTTGTCCACGACCACCCGCGAGACCTGGCCGTAACGGAGGTTGAAGAAGCGGCCGAGCGTCGTCTCGTTGGTAGAGGGAGCCAGACTGTCCAACCACACACAGTTGGTCGCCATGCTCTTGCCAAAACCAAGCTGTGAGGGTGAGAAAAGTCATTGGTTATAAATACCGGTCCCATGTTCAAAATGTTTCTATAAAGTTTCTATATGAGTGAACATTCAGTATGTGCATTAAGATTGAAAAGGGAGGGGGCGGGAGGGGAGGGCGAAGGGGGAGAAAAGAGGAGAAAAGAGGGGTAAAGTAGATATCCTCACAATTGTAGGTATAAAGTGGTACCAACTGATTGTATGATATCTTGTCTTGCAAATTATGAAACTACCTCATATTTTATGGATCAAATTTTTCTATAAATCAGCTGTAAACCCCTGTAAGGACCCGCTCAGCTGGTTGTCTGTGCGTTCAAATTTGACACAAATTTTTGTCAATAAACAGTGAGCATACGCAGTAGTGCCTTGAAAGAGAATATCAAAGAGAGCATGCACAGTTCTGCCCAGGAAATACTAGTGAAAACTATTCGGAGCTCTGGCAGAGATTTGTTTTTCCTAGTGAAATTATACTTTATCACGTAATTAGAATACTCATCAATATTCATAGAAGGGATATAAACATATATATATATATTTATATAATCACAGTTACAACATATATATAATTACCTTGACTTTGTTCTTGCCTACATATTCCCCATCCAGCTTCTTCCTGGCCTTCACAACACTGTCAATGTTTGAAAACTGGAGAAACGCAAAGGGCTGGGCGCTCTGTGGTTTCTTGATTTCTATATGCTGTTATGGAAAAACAGACAAATTAAATTAAACATCAGGATTTGATAAGAAAGAAAGGGATAATGAAAACAATATATAAAAAATCAAAAGTACATATCTTCAGAAGTACTCAAGCTTCATGGTTAATCAATATTATGGACCCAAAGTTTATGTAATGTTATATAAATATGGTGTCCATGTAACGCTGGTAAAAATAGAAATGTGTTTAAGCAAAGATTATGAAATAAAGTAACAGAAACAGGAACTATTCTGGCAGGGCACTACTATATATGATATAATAATAATAGTGGGTTCTTGTATAGCGCTCATGTCTGTCAGACTTGACACTCCTGGTGCTCCACAATTATTACCCCAGCTTTAGCATGGTTACAATTACGGCGCTATAGCATTTCAAGGAATTAATTCCTGCCAGGTACCCATTTACATCACCTGGGTTGAGTGTGGCAATATATTTATTGCATAAAAAACTTCCACAGAAAATGTCAACTTCCATGTGTAGTAGAAAATCTCATACCTACGTTACATGGACACCGTCATATTATTGCCACAACATTATGGAAAGACCCCCATTCAAATAAATAAACATACCACAATGTCCCCAAATTTGCAGAAAGCGTCATGAAGCTCGTCCTTGTCTATGGTGCGATCTAGATTCCCGACGAATAGCGTCCTCGTTGCGCGGGGATGGAATTCGTCGAGCTCCTTCTCAAAGTACTTGACTTCACTGTCATCGACACTTATGTCCGCTGTGGAAAATATAATAAAAACACAGGAATTAATATTTGCGCTTATTTCATAGTAGCATAATGGCATCATGACAGAAATAGTGATGGTTTAAGAAACGTGTGTTGCCCTCAACGAGAAGAATGTACCTAAGTGATAGAAGTGTCGTGGCCGAGTGGTTTAAGGCGTTTTGATGCATTTTATTTATTTCCTACATAACTACAAAATGATTGCTATTCCATTTTTGTTTTAAACTTCATAATCCATTGCTGTCAAAAATATAATATTGTATATAAAGTAAAATTCGGCAGAAGAAGATGTATCTCTCGATACACAACGATGCATCATTCTAAAAACCAACTAGAAATGTCCTTGAAAATATGTTAAGGTATGCATGAATGATATGTGCATGCAGATCGGAATGATGAGATCAGTTTGCCTGGCCGAGAGGAATTGATTGCCAGTGCAATGGACTGAAATACTAAATAGAAAAGAAGAAAAAATGTAGCCTGCTGATAGCTCAGTGGGGGATTGGAGCCCCAGTTCAAAATAGAAGCAAATAGGATGAATGAAGTATAGGCAAATCAAAGAGCATCAAACAGAATTGTGACTCACAAAGGAGGTCGAGTATGCAACGGAGGAGGGGGGGAAGAAAGAGAGGGAAAGAGAGACAGAGAGACAGAGAGAGAAAGAAAGAGAAAGAGAGAGAGAGAGAAAGAAAGAAAGACAGAGAGAGAAGGAGAAAGAGATCGGATAATGAGAGGGATGGGGGGCAGCAGCAAGCATACAGAAATATTGAAGTCGATACAAAAAGAAATGGCTTTTTAAATAAATTCAATGAAGTCTCCTTCTAGAAAAGTGAGGAATCTTGAGAGAAAAATATATACAGTAGATAGCATAAAAAATGATACATGAAAAACGAACTATGAGGATTTAGAAAGTGATGATGAGAGGGGGGGGGGGGGGGAATTTAAGTCTTCAGAGAAGTGAAAGTGGTATCTATTTAGATCATTGTAAGAGCAAGAGAGAGAGAGAGAGAGAGACATACAACAACAAAATGTACAAATTGTGCAGAAAAGAACCCAACATAATTGTGTGAAATAAAAAGTACCTTTCTGGAAAGACTAAAGAATGGTTTGTATGAACATGTTGGCCTCACAAAAGTACAGCAGATGAAATAAGAAATAAGATGAACATGAACACTCTCAATTCTCATCCCTGGCAAGCAAGCCAGCCAGCCTGCCAGATTTTTCAATCACCCAAATTCAATTCATCATCACGAAGAGAAAAGAAAGGAAATATAAAAACGAGAGACTGGTATGTGAGGCAGAGAGAAGCTAGCTGGCAGGCAATGGCAATATCTGCCTCATTCTATGCTCGCCGCCGCGTCACTGAGAGATTGGAAGCTAATGAGAACAGGGAATCAGCATGAGATGGAAGAGAGAGAGAGAAGAGGAGAGAAGGAGGGAAAGATGCCTATCTGTTTCCATAGCAACAGCACGATGGCCTTGCTGCTTGGTTGCCTATGATTTATCCCCAGCGAGGGACTGGGGCGACAGCAGCCAATGATTTACCGTGCATAATTAGCATAAAACGCATGCCGAGTATCCCATGTGTCCCGCTATTCGTGCAATGCCTCCTCCTCCTACGTCTCTACGCTTCTATACGCACGGTCCAAGGGAAAAACAATGCAAAGACCCCTGTTGGTTCATAACAAACTTCTTCGGGGCGAAAGTGACGAGGACGAGGACGATGCTTTCAGCGGCACCTGCGTGCTACCCCGAATGGTGAATTGATTATTTGGTGGGGGTGCTGGCATGGCTGGCGTTCCGCGTGATTAACAATCAAGCATATGGAATAGGAATTGGGTTCTGGGATGTATGGGAGGATAAGGAATGTGAAGGCTGAAAGACAGAACGAGATGATGATCGAGTTCCCAACATGGGATGAAATAGTACCCACTTTCTTTGTTAGAATATGTACCAATGAGATTCAGGTTCAAATAGAGTGCATTAACATGCTAATGTCATTAGAGTTTGCCTCCTTTTTAATCATTCTGTAGTCCCATATGCTACAATCAAAGTCTTTTTTTCACTGACGATTGTCACTGTAGTACCATAATCATATGTTAATAATACTCAATAGTGAGAATCATAGTAGAACAAAAATAATGACAAGTAGGGCTTACTAAAATTATTTCAATAAATTATTGAAAATAATATACCGGTATTGCTCATGATACAAGTATTACAAAACATTACTTCCTCATAGAAACTATATACACAAAGTAAAGATCAAAAATATGAGGGCTGTAAAACTTTGGGAAAAAACAAGGACATTGGATTTTAAAATAAAAAAATACACTTTGGGCTTTGAAACTTTGAAGAGAACCAAAAGATCAGAGATGATGTGAGGATTTTATTTTTCCCAACAGAACACACTCATATCTCTTACTTCTAACAACACAGAATATGTGTTTGCGTTTTACAAAACAGTGCTTGTACACAATACATGTATATAGTTGTGCGTTGTGTATGGAATATGGCCTGTACAGTCTCAGTCGTGTGCCTGTGTGTATGAATCGTACACACTCATATATAGCGATGTAACTCGTATACGTCCACCATACATACTGTAAGCCTACATATGGCACATAATACATTGCATACATCATTATGCATGCAATATGTTATATGGTCTAATATATATTTTCTTTTCCTCTTTAGTTTATATGATTCTTTGTCTCATATTAATGAGGGGAGAAATAGAGCATACCGGTAGCCTAGCCAAAAGCTGTCAAATATGATGATTGATGATAGGAAAGAAAACAGACTGCCTGAAAAAAGCGCAGAGGCATATCATGACGATCGAATATTAATGTAGGGGTTTAAAATATGTTGACTAAACACAAGTCAAAACAGAGTCCTTTCATAAGACTCAGATATATTTTAAAGGGAGAGATACATCTTTTAATCAAGGCCAAAATCATAACAGGCTCCTAGTGTTTAGATTTTTTATTAAAAAATTCATCCCCTCCAACACACATGATAATACAAAATAATATACCGGGTAAAAGGAAAAGTCTGATGTCTACCAGAAGACTAGGCCCAATTTCAATATGAAACCCCTTAATCTTTCTTCGAGTTTTGCACAGAAATGCCAGCAACATTTTTTCCTCATTTATGGCATTGCATTCTATATACTGCAGAAAGCACTAATGCAGGCCTATAAAGTACTGGAGCTGTGACATCGTAATGTTATGAACCAGAGCAATATAGTATTGAGTTCCCATAGGAAATCTATTTATTCAGATGGTCATATCTCAGCCAATACTTAACCTATTCAATTGGTTTTCAACATTAGGACATTATTTTTGATGCTCTTTCGGAAAATAAAGGAAAAATGGAAAAATTCTAAAAATAGATGTTTTGATGACGTCACACTTCACCACTCTATAGAGTCTAGTCATAATAAAGTGAAACAAAAAACAATGCTTAGGCCTGCATGTACCGTGTTTACAACCCTACAGATTTGAGTCACCAAGTTAGAAGAGGGAAGTTCTCTATGACGTTGGATGTGTGTTTATCATATGCAATGTGATACCGCCGTTCTGCCAAAGTGATAACACTTGCTTTATGGTTCATGCTTTACCAGAACGCATCATTACGAACGACACGCCTGATAGCTTTTATTTTAATGTGCGTCATACCAAAGATAAAAATAGCAATTATATTTCTTGCAATTTGATACGGTTCTTGCTGAAAGATTGGTTTTGTTGGCAATAGCTGACATTTCAAAATTCAGGCTGGCAAAATACAACATACAGAAAGATTGCTAGATGAAAGAAGGGGAAAAATGTTCCTTCTGACCACATGCCAATTTCTGCCAAAAGCAGGCAAATACCAAAATAAATTTATCTTTTTAAACACAGGAGCCATTTTGAGATTTGCAAATATAAAAGCAGTATATTTTCATAGAAATGTCTAAGTGCCATATTTTAGTGGTTCTTTACCCAAGTCCTTCATTGATGTATATTTCATATGTATTGTAATTTGTAGGCTTATTTACATTTTCTGTTTGTTTTGTTTATTGTTTTATGCTTTGTTTTATCGCTTTATGAGCACCGTTTTTATTATTTAATTAATATTTTTGCAAGAGCTCTAGTTTTAGACCTTTCCCAGATCTGAATGGCTCACAGCTCCCAATGATTTCTTTTCTTTTCTTTTCTTTTTGCTTTGTGCCTTTGTCCATAAATGATTTTACAAGACTCTATTTTACAAAGCTCATGAGATGTGTAGTGGTGGTTGTGTAGTGGTGATTATTTTACCTGACTGCTAAGAAAGCATAAATGCTTGTTAGTAAGCAACTAGATGACTGACGGCTTTAGGTCCTCTCCGAGAGACCTGGTTATGAGGATTAAAGCCTTACCAAAGGGCTTTATTGCCAATTTGACGATAGTAACCTGATAGTGATTCTTACCTGCTCCTTCCCACGGCGACAGCTTCATCTCACAGCCAAAGAAGAGCTTCCCTTTCGACGCCGACATCGCCTTCTCCATATCCTCAGTCCTAAGAAAATAAAGAAGAAAATGAATGTTGAAAACTATGTGACATTAGGAAAGATGTTTTATAGTGGTTAAAGGTAGGTGTGTAGGTTCACTGTCGCAGGAGCATATGTCAAGAACCAAACATCAAAATTTTTCATTAATTTATTTAACGATCGTTTTTTTAACTCAAGATTCATGCTCACAAATTCATGCCTCTTAATTTGGAAAGCACGTTTGTCAGAGTTGCCTCCATATTTACTTCAGGGGGTGCAACCACATTAAAAAACAAGGTAAGGAGATACGGTATGGCACATTGAGCATGAGCCCATATGGGCAATATATCAGAACACCTATTTATGTAGTGATTCAATCACACGTTCCTAGATGGAAAAATAGGAATGCCAACATACCATGTCTCCCCTCACAAATATCGTAATTCCAACAACAATATCAACATGTAGCTATCAGTATCAAGTCTTTCCGTAAAATAACTCGAACCTAATTGGTCGTTCTGTCCTATAAGGCTGCTTACCGTAAGGCACATATATGTACATGTAGGCCTACATGATCCAATACGTGTCTTAGACTCTTTCAACATTCGACACGCTTTTAATACCCCGCTCTTCATCCTCAATATCTGCCTGCGGTTTTTTGAAAAATGATCACAGTTCACTGCAATCGATTTCCTGGGAGACACATTCTTTAGATCGCCGTGGACCTCGCTGACGACTCAAAGACACTTTTCCACGAGAAAACGGGTCAATGACAAAAGGCATTCAAACAGAGGACTCTTCTCGCTTACTGCAGAGTCCGTCCAAAATGGCAGTGGTATACTCGCTGCATTTATAAGCACATACTGAGCAAGAAACGGGAGTGAGAGTGAATAGTATGGCTTCATCTTGAAGCAACCATCTATCAATGACAATCCACAAGAACTCCAGATTTATGTCTGCTTGTAAGATATGCGAGATGGCGACACACTTTGTTAAGCATTAATGAGATCCTAATTCAAAAACATCTTCGTGTACAGCCAGAACAAGCTTAGAAGTGGGAATAGTAGCTTGATTATCAGGGACTATGAAAACCTACAAAGGACCTATATCCTTGGTTATTACCGGTATTCATAAATGGCCTGTTCAGACCGGGCAATTTATATAAAAATATGAATAAAGAAACACTGTATAAAGAACCATCCTATAGTGAAAGGGGTGTTCAGACTAGGTAACAACATCTTATAAAGAAACTTTGTACGAACAAACCATTTTTTTTTAAAGGGGTCAACTGACACGACAGCTGGCCAATCGTCAAAAGTAGACGCTCATGATAAGGCCTACCCAGTTACGAAACATTTATGACGTTCAGTCCGGTGCAGGACCTTCCTATTTTTTTAGTTTTTCATCAAAACGATACTCAAACATTTGTCTCGTAGTATATTGCAATACGCAACGCTTTCTATGATATTCAGACTAAAAATTTGTAATTACTCATTGGACAGCGATTTCATTTTAGTGCAGCCATACAAAGATTTTCGATAGTCTGAATGAATGGTAAAGCTTGCAAATGGAAATCTCTGTCAAGTAGTGTCATTACCATATTAAAGAAGGTAAGCAACAAAGTATAAAAGGTAGGAGAAGTTCAGGACGTCAGGATTAAGAGAAACCTCATAATTAAATGGAGGAGAAATAAAGGTTTGATCTTGCTAATTGCACTCCAATATTTTACCTTTTTAAAGATAAAGTTTATCACCCAAAATAGACAGTACAACAATTTGACAAATGCTAATTAAATTTGAAATTGTTTATTTAGTTTATTTTTATTTCGTCAAAGATAAGGTTAGCGTTATGCTGGCAATGGGCTTTCAGATTAGATACGGGGTTATATTTGGGGTCAGAGTTAGAGTTAGGGTTAGAGTAATGATAAGGGTGTGGTATACTAGAAAACTGGACATTCATGTGCATGAACTCAGTAAAGCTAAGAACTTGATAAGAATGTGATGAATAAAAACGTACCTCTTGAAGAAGACGATGCCGACTCTATCGTCCCCCGCCCCCTGGACGGTGACTGCCGTCACCTGGCCGTACTTCTTGAACTCGTGAAATAAACCATCCTTGATGCTTGAATCTACATGCAGATAAAAACAGAAACTGGTCAGTCTCAACAAATAATGACATTTTGTCATTTTAAATAAACCAAAAGAACATGCTAACAACAATACTTCAATATCAGTTGTAAACTGGATATAGCGCTATGAAAGAAACAATTTATTATTATTATTATTATTAATATTACATCATATCATTCCAAGGAGAATATCTCTTCGATCATTCAGAATCAGATATTACCTGTATGTCCAAACTTAAAATTCAATGCAGAAAATGTACTTGTTCTATTCTTGTCAACCCTAATACAATGCAATAAAGCATTTTATTTTTTTGTAACAGTATGAAGAAAAAGAAAAAAGTTATTTTTTTCACTTCAAGTTTATTTGAACATATTTATATGCCACAACTTCATAACTATATTTGCATCAGCTAATATAATATTATACTTAAGCTTTTGTATGTATTGTTATAGCTGTGATGTTCAATTGTTATAAAAAGCCTTACAAATCTGAATGAATGTTTAAAACCAAATCAAAATCAATACCGTCATATTTTTCCACTCCTTTCAAATAATATTCCATACTTATTGGAAAGCTATCACTACAAATAAGCCGCATTTTTCATATAAAACATCCGTCAACAATATGTATATTTGAAATATCTTTGAAAGGGTAAATAAATGCAACAAAATTGCTTCAACACTCGTTCCATTGCACACACAGTACCATATGGTTTGTTTGTTTTTAAATTTTAAAAATGCAATTTCTACCCTGGGATTAATCATTAAGGTTAAATTACCTGTCACCAGGAATCTAAATTGTATACATTTTTATCCCATGAGTTGAACAGAACCTGGGAATTATTAACCATCATACATGCACGTCTGTGTGACGTCAATTACCAGATGCATTGTAAATCTAATCAAACGAAACATAGAATGACACATGTATATGTAAATAATACAGGTATATGTAGTTACATGTTAAAACATTCCACCTATAAATGTAGATTACATAGTACCATGCAAACTGCAAAGCTTCATGTAATATACATGTACAATGCAGTCAAAAGCAAATGAAATGGGGTTGTTTACAAATAAATGTGAACCAACAATGTACAGTCCCCATGTTCAGTACATGTACATATGTTTGCCATAAAATATACAGATTTACACCGTAAACATACAGTATGTAGGGCTACATAAGTAACGGCATGTAGGCCTACAAGTGAAGGCATGTAGCGCTAACTACAGTTTGATTTGAAGAAGTCCATGATGCTTTCAAACAGGTTCCCAGCTGAAGGCGAACGTCGCGATGAACAAGAAAATAATTCCATTAAATCCAGATAGTAATTCCAAAAATGTCTGCGAACAGGGCACGGAAATATTCCTTTATACGACGACAAATGTGGAGCACAGCAACACAGTACATGTACATGTATTCATCCAAAAGGAAATGTGCTTGTAGGTCGTAAAGATATCCAAGACTTGACGGCCTGTGTGATATTGTAAGCAATCTCCCTTACATCTGTTGTACATTGAAGGTATATATGCAACAAGGGAAGCTAATCTATTTGTTTAGGGATAGCATGTACAGCACTGGCTAAGTAACGCACGATACAGTGTTGCACATTTACTCGGTCATTTTCCAAGATATCCATTTTATTTATCCTTTGAATGAGCTATAAATGTCCAGGTGAGTTGATTAAGTGGTCAGGCGTTCTGGTCATCATCGCTCGTACACTGACCGCAGGTTGGCTGGACGGTCACATACTTTGTACGAGGCTGGTCAAGGCATACATAAATAGATTTGATTGACAAACATCTATCAAAATGAAAATTTATGATAAACATCCTCATAATACACATCTAAAATATTATTTGATAAAACATGTACATGTTTGTGAGCAGAAACCATTACGATGACGAACACGTTACATTTTCATATGAATTACATGTGCACTATAAATAAAGACAACAAAATATACTAACAAACACAATCAGTTATTCTGTCTTCAATGTTGTGAATGACATTCATATTAACCTACCCCTTGGTTCCTCTTCACATTGTGCAAAGCCTCTGCCAAAACCCTGATCAACATATCCTTCCAAAACAGGGTACCAACAAAAAAAGAAATACTGATGTTCCAGCAACCCAACCCATGTACATGTAATAACACAAGCATGCAAAAACAGAATTATGTTCAGATTGGATTCTCATGTACAATTTGTAGGCCACCATACTCCTACATGTAATTGAATGACCATAAACAGTACAACAACAACAACAACAAAAGTTAACCACTCATATTCTTTTGCCAAACCCAGTTAAATAATGAACTTTACCTGTACATGTCGAAGCAGTCAGAATATTTGAAGAAAGAAAAAAAACCTGGTGAAGAAATTGAGCCTGCAATGTTCCTTCACTGTTGTGCCATCCTCTGTGTGTACTACAGTACAGTACTATAATAGAGCACAGACGCGACAGCACTGTCTGTGTGCGTCTTCTTTAGAATCTGGCACAGTTACACAATACACATTTTAGACCTACAGTATATACAGGAGTACATATTATCGCCGATGCTGTTGCCCATACATGTCAGAGGCATAATGTACATGTTATTCCCTTTCTATCTCTTGCCTGTGAGGACATGCATGATACCACAGCACTCACAAAACGTTTCCTGATTTCACATGCAAATGACTTCATCATCATACACACCATTGTAGAAGGAGAGTTAAATCATGTATGAAAAGGAGAAATCACGTGTATGTACACCCTCGTTTGTAAATGTGTGGAATTGGAGGGGTGGAGAGAGAGTGAGAGAATGGGGAGAGAGAGAGTGGGAGAGTGAGAGAGAAGGA
Organism: Strongylocentrotus droebachiensis; assembly: GCA_035222895.1. Taxonomy (NCBI): domain Eukaryota; kingdom Metazoa; phylum Echinodermata; class Echinoidea; order Camarodonta; family Strongylocentrotidae; genus Strongylocentrotus; species Strongylocentrotus droebachiensis. The sequence goes on from JAVYIG010003650.1 coordinate 26,989, forward strand.
GAGGGAGAGTGAGAGAGAAGGAGAGTGAGAGAGAGGGAGAGTGAGAGAGAAGGAGAGAGAGAGAGAGACAGGGAGAAGGAGAGAGATAGACAGAGAGAAGGAGAAAGAGAGAGGAGAAAGAGAGGGGAGAGAATGAGACAGAGAGAGAAAGAGAGAGAGACAGAGAGAGAAAGAGAGAGAGACAGAGAGAGAAAGAGAGAGGAGAAAGAGAGAGAGAAAGAGAGAGAGAGAGAGGAGAAAGAGAGAGAGACAAGAGACAGAGAAAGAAAGAGAACGAGAGAGAGAGAGAGAGAGAGAGAGAGAGAAAGAAAGATGTTTATGGAATATGACACAGACCTGTAGGATATGGTTTCCCATATTACACACTTTGTTCTGTTTTGGCACGATAGGATTGATGGGCTTATATGGACATAAAAGACAGTTACCTTTTAAAGATAAAATCTGACTTCATACAATACTGTACAGCTAAACATCTACTAAGGCTACCCAAGGGAAACGAAAAAGACTGTCACTATAGACAGGCGCTCTTTCTAGACAGGTCCTACAACACATTCCAAAATTGTCTTGGGTAAAAAGAAAATACATGAAAGCCTACACATGTATGCCTAATATTCATGAACATTTATACAATATCTTTTTGTCCATTTATTGGTATCAAAATACTGCTTTATTAGCCACATATTATTTTTCTATTTTTTCGCCATTGATCCTAACTGATATCCACTCTATCACAGTTAATAATGCCGGTAGTTTATTAGCTCTCTTTTAATTATGATCAAAGGCAAAATAGAAATGTTACTGGAGACAATTTAATTGATTGTTTAAAAAAAGAGAGATTTCCTTACATAAAATGATAAAAACATTATTTTGTTTAAATCAGAATTCATGACCCCCTTTTTATTCTTCTTTTTAATTGTTTTTTCCAAACTTTAAAGTACAGAGGCTTCTTGACTGATTCACAATTTCACATTGTATCTTCCACACATCAGAAACAACCTACATGTACATGTATGCAACTCATCTTCTTTTTTTTAAATAATTTTAAAATAAATTTCTTGTTTTTGTCGCCCTTCTTTTTCTATTGATAAAAGCTGCATTTTTCCTTTAAAAGCTGTGATTTCCCCACTGGTATCAAGGCCAGATGTTTCGTTCTTAATCACCCCAACATGCATGCGCCCTTGTAAAACAACAACAAGCACTGCGCAAGCAGGATTTAGACCGAAAGCGGACGGATAGTGGAAGGAAGAGCAGGTACTGCCACTCTTTCCTCTCCAAAAACACTTTCTTTTGATAAACACTGCATTGTACATGCATTAGTATTGCCTATCATACTACCATAGTCTTCCTCTTTCAACCTTGCTAATATAGTGTTTATGTAAAAAAAAAAAATGCAAGTATGTTCAATCGTTCATGGACATCGTAGATTGACAATGAGCAATGTTGGCCTATAGAATGTCACATACATGTACATGGTTATGGTAAATGCCTGTAAGAAGGGCTAGGCTTCTTGCCAGAAATTTGTTTACCTTTGAGTGACATATGAACTTGCAGAATTCCAGGAGAGGTTCGGGGTAGACCTAACAGAATTTGAACTGAAGTTTTAAACATGTATGTTTTTGAAACTGAGCATTACTACAGATAAACGTTTGTTCATTTTCAACAAGAAGGGATGGATACTGTATACTACACTTTTCTACAATTTTAACTATGACAGTATAACGACATGTACATGTACGTAGGCCTACAGTTTCTTTGACTTTGTGCAAATTATTTCTACCATTGTTATCCATCTGTTTATATCTTTATTTGTATTTGTAATCCAACCTTATATTTTGGTTGCAATAAAGAAATAACAATACAAGTACAATGTATGTACACAGATAGCAAACCAAATTCTGAATAAAGTAATACTGCTTTTCCCCACACGTGATATACAATTGGTCAATTTTTTTTTTTACATGAAATAACTTGTTTATAAACCAAGCAACACATGCAGGCTTGCGGCATACATGTACATGCAGTATATCATGACTTAATTCAATTACACAACAACCATTTATGGGAGAGAGCTGATGCAAAGTGGTAATCGAATCTCTCCCATACCAAATCTAAAAACATAAATCCAAATGGGAGTCTTCAAAGTAAATTAACGCGGATGCATTTACTGGTCGATATCTTTCAGACAGCACTTTACAAAATGCCACTCAATGGCTCACTTGGGTGGTGCAAGATTATATGCTCTTACTGCCCGGTCCATTAGAATGGATGCACCTTACCCTTCGTGCTGCATGTAGAATATAATAGTCAATTCAATTATATTCTCCCTTAGAGAGAGAGAGAGAGAGAGAGGGGGGGGGGGTGAGAGAGAGAGGGTGAGAGAGAGAGAGAGAGAGAGAGGGGGGTGAGAGAGATGGGGAGGGGAAGTAAGAGAGAAGGGGAGAGAGAAAGATGTAGAGATGGGGAGAGAGAGACAGAGAGAACGGGATGTAGAGATGGGGAGAGGAGAGAAAGGGAATAAGAGGAAGAGGAGGAGGGAGTGGGAGGAGGAAGAGAGAGAGAGAGAGAAAAAAAAACTTATAAACATAGAGACAGAAAGTGATGAAGAAATATAGCGAACAGCGAGGAAAAAAGAGAGAGCTGGAGAGAAAGAGGACAAAGAAAAGGAGAGATAGACCACAGAAAGATAAGAAGAGAGAAATGCAAAATGAGAAAAAAAGGAGAGATTGGACTGAAAATATTAAAGATAAAAACAAGCTTCAAAGGAAAGAGGTGAGTTGATTAGAAGGTGTCACCTCTTTTTGGAAAGTTCACCATTTCTTTTTTCCTTAATAACTTCCTATAGTGCATGAACGCAGCTCATTCCTCTTTTCCTCTAATGCATTCTTTCCATTAAACCCATTAAGAACAGAGAGAGGAGGTTCTCTCAAAAGTATGTCAGGCATTCTTCTCTCGTTATTTTCATCCATGTTCTCAATTCTCTCGCACCAATTCCCAAATCCATTTAATACGATTGAATTCTGGATGGGGAGACGTGAGAAGACAAATACATGTACATGTACAATGTACGCCTATTTCACAAGCTCACATGTATACTGTACACTGTATTTACTGTGCAAAAGAACCTTCTGGATAGAATTATAATATATTCAACAAATTCACTTAACAACTCAATAAGAGTCTAATCATGGCCGACTGTTTCAACGCTGAAAGTCATTAAAAGTGCTGTATACTGCAGTTTGTCTTACCGGATTCTATATTAATTGAATTTTAATCTGGAAGTCCATCCAATAAGATACATTTATATTGGCAATTATTGTAAAGACCCTTGTCCCTGAAATACCACTACTTGATATCATATTGCTAGCTACTTAAAACTTTAAGTATTCTCATCACAATTCATGTTTTAAGAATAATGAACCAATTATACTTTACGCGCTCTTCAGCACTTTGCAAAATGTTTCATTAAAATGCCAAACATAAATACATAAACCACCTCTTTTCATATTGATTAGATTCCCCTCAAGGGGAAAAATCTGGAATTTTGAGGGACTGTCCCCTTTTTCCTCTCTCTTTCATTTTGGTGTCTTTCTTTCTTTCTGCTTTTGACGCCTATTCTTTATCCCGATTCCCGAACAGTGTTAATCTCTGAAATGTCGGAGTTACAATGCGGTGAGTAAAATACAATAGAATCTCATGTATTTCACATTGATTCTCACCCAGACGCCTGACATCACAGTAAAAAAAAAGGGGAATTTATAGTACATGTACTTCCTCTTTTGTAACATACGCAGTAGTAGTCTGAGGGTAAATTATTACAGATTGCATAACATTTAAAAAAAAATGCATTTGCCAAAGTAATCCTTATACATTATTTCCCACATAACAGAATAGAAAATAAAGAATTAATTCTCATACACAAACCAACAACGTACATGTATAACTTTAAGTACAATATTTACAATGTAATAATGACTGAAACGAAATAACACATGAACATCGTGATGGTACATGGAAGCTGATTGTACCTTAACTTTGAGCACATTGTATAATATGAGATTCAAGGGCAATATACAAAAATTTACATTGTGAAATATACATACATGTACATATTACAATGTGAAATATACAAATATATACAATGTGAAATATACAAATATATACAATGCGAAATCTATTATACATACATGTACATATTACAATGTTTGTGAATTTATATGAAATATACATACCGCTTGACCTTGATGGTAAGTTTCTGACACATAATCCTGAGTACTTGAGTGAGCTACCTGAGCTTTGAGTGTTCTCCGTGTTGCGACTTTCCCGATCACTCTCTGGGTCCTTACTACACTGGGATCTCCGCGACCAATTATCGCTCCCCGACACACTACTCCTCGAGTCCGTGCTCCGGCTCCGCGAGCGCGAGCGGCTGCGCGATCGACTGAAACTCCGCGACCGCACAGACCTCGGCGAGTGGCTATGGTTCGTCGTGCCGGAGCCCGTCCTCTGGTTCGCTTTGGTGCGCGACTTGCGCGAGCCGGAGTCTGAAAAGCCGTCGCCATCGCTCCGCGAACTTGTGAAATTTTCCTTGAAATATGTCTCCGGTTGGTCCTGGGTGTATGGCGTGTCACCACTATTTCCACGGGAATGTTGTGAGTAGTAATTGCGATTGTAAGACGTCCTTTCGCGCGACCTACCCTCACGGTAGGCCGATGGCGACATACTATTTTCGTCCCTGTATCCATCACGTGAGTCCCGACTGTAATGTCTGTCGTATGATCTCCCATAGTCATAATTTGTTGATCCCAATTCATATCTTTCATCTGCTGACCTGCAACATATAAATAAGAGAGAAAATTATGAGAAAATTTTAGCCCATCGCATTTAATAAACAAAATTCTATAATGAGTGAATAGAATATATGGTGAATGATATGTTAAACATAACCCAAAATACAATGCTAAAGAAAGATACTACACATACTGCAAACCATAATGATATTTTATATTTTTATAGAACATGAAATAAATATACATCACATGGACATGTACATGTCTGTACAAGTCTACAAGACAAATGAATGGTACAGTGACACAAATAAAAATCACATAAAAAACATTAAAGTACACATAATGTACAATGTGGATTTTCAAGTTCTTTAAATCAAAACAATTTCATAAGGCAAGATGCATCACTTTTAAACTTTATGATGGTGCATACCAAATAACCATCAGGGTCAGAGAAGAATTGAAATACAAAATAGAGTACAGTATTGCTCAACAGATTTCAAGGTAAACCGATATGACAGCCTTGTCAGCCTACATATGGAGAGTAAAGGCAAACCACAAATATAATGTAGCTTACATGGCCTACACTAAAGAGCCTTACACTAAAGGGCCTTGAATGTACAATGAACGCATGAAAGCATAGGCCTACATATACATGTACATGTGTACTTTAATCTCTATACAAACACATTGGGTTTTCTTATTGATTTTCAGGGATGATTTTTCTCATGGTTTCCAAATCAGAGCCTAGAAATGCCATCGTGTACGACATAACTTGTAAAATGGCATTGAGGGTAAAAGGGGTCCTGTAGGACTGCAAACAGGCGCCTATTTTAAGAAACGCTTCGCCTCCATAATCGACCAGGATATTTGATTTAGGCAACGCTGGCGCTTGGTTGCTCGGCTAGAAACTTCATTGGCCCGTGCGATGCGAGCCCCATTACGCCTGGTTAAAAAAGATTTGCAGCTTGGTTTACATCAGGTTTACCAACGACTAGAAGCGGGTTAGTGGAAGTGTAAATCAAATCATAAGGAGAGGAAACGAAAGGCCAGTTTTCTCGTTACGCGAGGCCAATAGCACAGGCTGCGATTTCCCCCCACAACAACAAAACACGGTCCATGCTTGGAGGTGCGCATGTTGACTCACAGATCTCACTTTTTCTTTTTCTTCAAATTCATTACAAAAGCTGCGTATAAGAACAAGGTGTGCCTGAATTAGGCTCTTTCATTTCCAGTTACAGAATGTGTGCATTGGAGTCATTGACACTTCCACTTGAATTACACAAGCGAGCGATACATGTTGATGTCAAATGAATTACCAAAGATAATGCTGACTCTTGACTATGAAGTGAATTGAATTGAATTGAATGTATAATAGATATACATGTACAGGTAGGCCTACACTACAAAGATGTTTCAACAAATTCAATAACAAATTCAATACTACAAGCCTCTTGAATAGAAAGCACTGATAAGGAAACAGCAACAATCAGAAAAAACAAATATCAAAACTGAATTAATCATTCCGCAGCTCGTATTCTAACCACTATAATGTACATATTTGCTGATTGTTTGGTTTTGGGGGTGAAGCACTACGGCGCGCAGTGGCGTGACATCCAAACCAGGAAACTCAACAGAGTGAATTGAGTTTCGGTTGGCAACGGTTATTTTTATCATTCATTTCAGCTTTCATTTCCTGGTTTATTGTTAGCTAGCAATCACCAATCTATAACCAAGAGAACCTTTATAAATATTTCCATACTTGATCATGAGTAAATAAATAAATAAAAATGATTGAATAGATAAGGACTAATATTAAAGGGACTTGGTAACATTGTTCAGATGAGGACAAAAAAGGTGCTAAGGTAGTGACTACAATGCTAGATGTACAATTTATGATAATCTGAAAGTTTGAGTGAAAACAAACCATTATTAATGATAAAAATTGGGGAAAACTGATCTGATTGATTCCTAAATTCTCCCAACTATCATTATAAATCAATTAAATTTTAGGTGAATGTAAATTGTCACAAAGCAATGAATTGACTCTATTTACCATTTCAAACATTTAAGTGTTGAAACATTTATTTTTGAAGGAAAAACAGTTGGGGAAAATCCAACAATTGGTTGAGAGAATTCACTGTTAGAGGGTGTTGCACAGTGACGCCTTCAAAGAAAACCAGGAATATCTTTGTGGTTTGAGAATTTTTTCAGGATTTTTTGCATGTTAGAGGGTAGAAGGAATATAACAATTAACATTTCATACAAAAATTACGCTGATTTTTCATCAACCTTCAACAATGTTACCGGTTCACTTTAAGTCAATAATGACTGTGGGGGAAGAGAAAAATCACAGATACCACATTCACATCTTTTCCGGTATAAAACTTAGTCAGAATCATTAAAATTTAAAAGGGCCCCCGCAAAACATGCATGAAATATATGTTTACATTGTGCGTCTACAAAATACAATGCTTGCAGTTGATTATACCAGTATGTATTTTTCTTCTTTTGTGAATTAAAACAGTGCTGCACCTAGAAATAACATCTACAGAAACATTTCGTTTTGTGAAAATGAGCCCTAGTCTATGAACGTCAAGGGGAAAAAGGATTAATGCACTAGCAAGTCTCCCTCCCACAGACCGGATCTAACAAACACATAACAGAAATAAAATCTTTTGTATGGGCTCTTCAAAAATTGAAGATCATTATCAAAGCAATTTCCGGGAAGAGAATAAAGAGTTTGTAAATGATTGAAATGAAGGGGCAAATAACAGAACTAAATAAAAGACTGCTTTTCATGCCTGGTACAAAGGCATAGTCCGTGAAAAGTTACAAGAACATATGGAAAAAGAAGGAATAGCTTGGATACAAATTAATCCAGCACTTATTGTTCCATAACAAGTTTCTGAAGCGATGTTCCAATTGTGCTGGAGACATATAGGAGACCAAAACAATTAAATTCTTTTCCCCATGAATTTTATCAGGGAGGGGCCAAGGTTGAAGATATCAAGCAGAATAGATTGAGATAGTTTATTAACGGTATTACAACAAAAAATAGCGATAGTAGCCAGTTTCTTCACTGCAAATAAAAGGACACTACCGCTCTATGAAGCGAATGATAGTTAATTATTCAATAGGAAATTGCCTAGGTCAAATTTTATTTTGGTTAAGCATGTTTGACAAAGGACAAACATTTTACTTTTACCAACTGGGCTAGCTGAAAAAGATGTGAATAATATTAACATACAATGTATACCGTATATGTGAGTAAAATCACTTCCTATTACATTTAATATGCTGCAAATAAATTATTTGTATCCAAAATCATGTTTATGTTCATGTTCTGTATGAGGATCCTTTTGGACCAACAGTTGTTTTTTTAATGTTAGACCAGCAAATAATAATTCTTTCATGAAGTGCTGGTATGAAAGGGTAAAAAAGTACATGGCCTAATGCATGTACCTTTCCTAAGTTGATTTGAATATTCTATTCTAATTTCATTCATACCAGTTAATCTTTAATATATTTAATGTGCCCTAGAGCAAACGTTAGTACCAATATGAGGGTCATTCCATGGGTTTGGGGCAACTTTTGTGTCATACCAGAAGTGAGAAAGTACATGTACATGTACTGTATGTCTCATATCAGTATCAACCATAACAAATTAACAATGTTTGCTCAAATTGCGTAAGCATCAAAAGCGTAATGAACTATGATTCTAGCAGGGCACCATTACATGTATGTATTGCATTACAATCTTTGACAGATGATTTTATCTTCCATATAAAACAGAAGACCTCATAACAACTTTACATAAACATTGTCATTTTTTTTTGTCCAAACGTCATAGAATCAATCGTAAGTGACATCAATGCAATGACACCACCAATCTAGCAGTGTACCATCTTGCCTTGTCTCACAGATCTAGGTTAGCACTCCCTTTAGCCTGGACTTTCCGTTTCTTTCCAAATGTTGACTTTTTATATAATTCCCTCTAAAATTATGGCCGCATGAAGGAAGTTCATGCCCCCTAACTTGTCACAAACTGTAGGAAACTCAAGTTTGATGGCTCAGACAAACGCAGACCCCAAAGAAGAGTGTTTATTTAAAGGTTTTCTGGACTTTGGCAACAAAAATGTATCTCACCAATTGCCTCAAACCCGTCCAAGCAGTCCGTTTATTTTTCATACATTAAATTGGTCTTCTGGACCGTCCAATTGATTTAATACCAACAAATCACCATACCTACTCTAAGAAAATCACAAACACAAATAAGCACATATGGGACTACACAGAATATTTTTTTCAGTATTGGCAGCACCATTTCCCCCCATAGCTTTTGTACTCATTCTCAGGTACATTTTCTAGCACATGCATTAGCTGGGTGTAATTCATCGTCACCATGCAATACAGCGATGTCATCATTCACTGTAAATTTTGTTTAAATATGTGGCAATTCATTTTTGCAAAATTTCCAGAAATCAAAACAACCTTTAAGGGAGGTATTAAAAGGGGTCACGGTTGGGGCTCTTTATAGCATATGTAGGTGAGTCAGTGTGTCATGAGTTTGCCAGTTAGCAATCACAGTCTCTTGTCTACTGCTTAATGCCAATAATGGAAAGAGGATGTAGGAAAGAGGGAAGGAATAATCAGTTTCTCATTGGAAACGGACCCCCAGCGGACCGTAAAACTGTCAGGGACTGAGGTTGTGGAGAGTGTGCAGGTATTTAAAGCAGCAGTGTAATCTTCAACTTCAAAGCCAAGTTCATATTGGGAGATCAAAATCAAAACCTATTTCAGTATTTCGACAAAGTGATTTCTGCTATACTGCAAACCACGACTTATTTTATTCATTGTCTACACATTTAGCGTGTTTTAGTCTTCTACAGATTTCTTACCGTGTCCTAGTATAACAATTAAAAAAAGTAAAACATTCAAGAGAAATTGTATGCAATGTAGAATTACTCAGTTGAAATGCCATTCCAATCCACAATAGCAGAGTACTACTACTACATGTGGGCTGTTAAACAGAGATTAATTTGTACAAAGTAAACTATTCATGCAAAAAAAAGCTGAAAATTGCCTTTGATGCGGAATTATTCAAACAAAATGTGATTCTGCTTCCCAATAGAGCAGAACAGTGAGTACACATTGCTAAAAGAGTGGGTATATGAAATAAAGGTTACCAAAAGAAAAAAGATAATTGATTCCCAGGGTATGAACATGAGACTACTGGGCCAGACAAGGTCCCTTTCCATATATGGGCATGTTTATTCCTAGCCATGGGAGGAGAGAGGAACTCTGACCTCAGCCTGACCTCGGAGCGATAGAAACTTTCGCACCCCCACTAATTGTACTTTTTATCTCCCACTCTCATTCTCATCATTCTCATCCCACAACCCTACTTTATGATATCACTGGTAATAACCATGACAATAATAATACTGTTTTTGAAAAAAACAATAATAATAATAATAGGAATGCTGTTTTGTTATGAAGTGTGTCAGACCTCCCCAAAAAAATTGTAAATTGTTCTCTACCACTATTTATTTATTTTTTCTCTTTACCTCTTCAGAGGGACTTTATTGTTCCATTTCAAAATACATATATATTATTTACAAAACAAGTAAAATGAAACATGAAACTCCCACTATTTATATCCCTCTTCTCTCTCCTTCATTCTCTCTTCGCTTAAAGGTATTACAAAGTTTTGGTATGGGGTCATGAATTCGGTTCAAATTAAAATATTGGTAGCATATGCGTTTCTACAATATTGATTGATCGTTGTCGCGGTTGAAATCGAGTCTGAAATTATGAAATTATAAATAATAAACTCTTTATGTTGTATAGCTCCCTCTCAAGGTCAATATATTAATTTAGCTTTGAAACAATGTTTTTTGACTCAAATCGACCGATTAGCTAGTCCCGTTTGGAAATTATATATCACAACTACATATTCTGAGATTTTCATGGTCGCAGCTACCATTGTACGGCCATAGGCGCTATTTGAAATTTATCAAAATTTACCGGGAGCACCGGTAAATTTTTATATTCAATTTTTCTCGAAAACAGAAGTGTTTTAGGGGCTATTTTTTTTAGTGCTCATAAAACATCCACAGGGGCATCCAAATATATCAAAATTGTAAAGATTCACTATCCACCCAATTTTCAAAATTTCCCAAAACTTTGTATTACCTTTAATCAAATTTTCTTCGCTTATTGCTACTCTCAAATTCACATTATTCTCCATTAATTCAAATTTCACCTTTCTTCTGCTTTTAATCCCACTAGATCCCTCCTACCTTATAATTGGTCCCCTCTTTCTCATACTTAATTTACCGTATCTTTGTTCATTTCTATCTATTGCATTGTATATATATCTCCCAGGCTCCTCATGCCTTTGCAGTTTTAACATGACATTTTCTCCTCCAATCTTTCTTTCTATAGGTGCTCACATCTCAACTATCCTTAAATCCACTGAGGGCCATAGGGACATTAATCCTTTTTTCTTTTCTATTTTACAAAGAGTTTGTGCCCTTGTTGCTCTTAAACAATGTTTTTGATACTATTAAAGAATGTTCTTTCTAAATAATCTCTTCTATTACTCAAATCCTTTCCAGATACAGATAGACATTAATAATCTGAATATATCTTCACTTTCGTCACCGATGTCATTGGAAAGCTTTAATCTGACAAAAATGACGTAAGGACGTTAAACCTTTTTTTCTTTTCTAAAAAGAGTTAGTGCCCTTGTTGCTCTTATACAATGTTTTTGAAAAAAATATACAAGATTGTTCTTTCTAAATAATCTCTTCTATTACTCGAATCCTTTGCAGACAGATAGACATTAATAACCTGAATGTATCTTCACTTTCTCTTTCACTTTTCACTTTCATCACTGATGTCATTGGAAAGCTTTAATCTGACAAAAATTAGCCTTCCTTCCCCTCCCCTCCCCGTAAATTCCACTTTCAGAAGCTTTCCACGTCATCACCATTCAGGTTTTACAATTCATGCATTATGCTTAGAGACTTCGGTGGTAAGCGCTTTATAAGCACCGTTTTTATCATTTATTTGTATTATTATGATTATAAATGTACATGTACAAGTATGTCTATTTTCTACACCCTCTAATGACCTTCAATCTTTTCAACGCTATTCTTTTCTTTTTTTTCTTTTAGTCTCTCCTCTTCTTCTTCTTTTTTGGCAAACAAGTGAAAAATGCCAAATCATTCAGAAGACTCATCTCTAAACATGAAAGACTGTGTTATTGGAGCAGAAATAATGGCCATTAAAAATGCATGGCTTATTGTGACGCAACAATTACAGCTCAGACTCAGTGTCGCTACACACTGTAATAACAACCCATTGTGTGCAACATGCGTATTGTATTTGTAGACTGGTTCCTCATTATACATGTATAACAAGTTAACAACAATATATACATGTATATACTATACAATTTGTAGTTTTCCTAAAACTCACTGTAACATATAAGAAAGGGTCACAGTCTTCACATTCTGTAAATTCTATAAATTTCTCACTAAATTCACAAATCACCTAAAGTATTAGACTGCAGCCATTGGGAACTATACAGGACTACACATGTAGCATTGGCAATGCATGTACACACAGTATAGTACTAGGATGCAGGGGGAGGTTGTTAGTAATTGAACACGACATTTGTAAACCATCAATTATACTAAAGTTCTTTCAGTTTCAGATGAAAAAAAATAAACTGCTGATCAAAAATTATCCATGGGCTGAGAGTATCTTTCGAAACTAGTGACGATTCACGTCATTAACGAATGCACAATAAAATACAGAGTGATTCAATGGTTATGCTTGATTGTGTGACCGCACAGGAAATCATACATCAATCCCTTTATCTTGCACATTGAGGAAAAATAAACAAATGAAGCGCAACAGAAAGAGAACCTCATATTTTATGTCTCTGTTATAAGAATATTAATGTAATTAATCAACTTGGACAGGTTGCATTATGCAAACAAATATTACATTGTAAGTGTTTGAAGCGCAAACCAAACAAGGCAAACGCTCTCGGCGGTCTCGCCTGCATAACGCAATTCAATATGATAAACCAGAACGTCAATGACGTACATTGTAGTGCTCATCCGCATCTCGCAACAACAAATATCGTGGTACACTTTTGAACTGGTCAAAAAATAAAAATGTGATGCCCTGGAAGGGACATAATTTCATTTCATTTGCATAAAGTACCATAAATAATCAATGGAGCAAAATCTCAAAATTCTGTGTAGAAGTTTAGTGTTCCAAATTTAGCTCTACCAGATAAGGCAAACCAAATCAAAATCGGTCAAGAAATGAGGGAGAAGAAGCAATTTTTGTTATTTTTGGAATAAATTTGCATAAATTACCATAATTAATTAATGGAGAACAATTTCAAAATTCTGTGTAGACCTTTAGTGTACCAAAGTTAGCTCTACGATATAAAGCAAACCAAATCAAAATCGGTCGAAATATGAAGGAGAAGAAGCATTTTTTGTGATTTTTAAATTATTTTTGGAATAAATTTGCATTATTATCATAATTAATCAATGGGAGTAAAATCTCAAAATTCTGTGTAGAAGTTTAGTGTTCCAAATTTAGCTCTACCAGATAAGGCAAACCAAATCAAAATCGGTCAAGAAATGAGGGAGAAGAAGCAATTTTTGTTATTTTTGGAAAAAATTTGCATAAATTACTATTATTAATTAATGGAGAACAATTTCAAAATTCGGTGTAGAAGTTTAGTGTACCAAAGTTAGCTCTACCAGATAAAGCAAACCAAATCAAAATCGGTCGAGAAATGAAGGAGAAGAAGCATTTTTTGTGATTTCAAATAAATTTGCATAAATTAGCATAGATAATGAATTTCACGATTCTGTGTACAAGTTTTAAATCCCCTTCCTAGCCCTATCATATGAAACAATCAGAATCAAAATCGGTTGAAAAATAACGAAGCATTTTGAAAATCTTGATGATGATGCCACAACATAGTCCAAGTCTGTTGACCTGAAATGACCTTTGACCTTGACTTTGTGATCTGAAATTCTACTCACATGATTGGGGATACTTGATTACCCTATAGTCCAAGTTTCATTGACTCAGAACTTATACTTTAAAAATTATATCAAAAATTCAAAAACTTAACCTTAGGTTAAGTTTTCGATGATGATGCTACAACATAGTCCAAGTCTGTTGACCTGAAATGACCTTTGACCTTGACTTTGTGATCTGAAATTCTACTCACATGATTGGGGATACTTGATTACCCTATAATCCAAGTTTCATTGACTAAGAACCTATACTTTAAAAATTATATCAAAAATTCAAAAACTTAACCTTAGGTTAAGTTTTTGATGTTGACGCCGTCGCCGTCGCCGCCGCCGCCGTCGCCGCCGCCGTCGCCGCCGCCGTCACCGGAAAAGCGGCGCCTATGTCTCGCTTTTTGCTACGCAGGCGAGACAAAAATACCATTTAATAATTTGTACACAGATGCCCTTCTCATGCTCATCAAGTTATATCTCCTTTTGGATGGAAAAAAATTCAACCTACAACTGGAAAGTGTAATGTAATCTCACAAACAAAGAGTGTTTTGCATAATACTCTGTTCTTCAAATCCCACCAAAATGTTTACCAACTTGTATCACTCGAATAAGTTCAAAATCCAACCTACATGTGGAAAGTGTAATGTAATCTCACAAACAAAGAGTGTTTCTCACATAATACTCTGTTCTTCTAATCACACCAAAATGTTTACCAACTTGTATCACTCAAATGAGTTCATAGGCAGGCTTGTAGCCTCCTCTCACGCAGTGCTATTATTATAATGCTGAAGAGTTCTTACCGGTGAAATAGAAGCCGCAATTCATGCAAATGCGGTCTGTTCGGACACTTCAGTAGCCACCGCGACGCCATGCGACAAGAGTTATCACAAATCAAGAAAAAGAGAGGTAGGATAAACTTTTGCAATATGGAGGAGAGGGAGGGGATGGAGTCTTTGGATGGTGGGAACTAACGTTTTAGGGGCGGCATTCAGATATCCCAGTTTGTTTAATGCATTTGTATGGAAGTGCATTCAGAAAACTTTTTTTTTTCATGAGTTGCATTTACATATATATCTCAGATTATTCAATTTATATGAAATTTGAGGACGCCTCTCTGACTTGTTCCTGATAAAATAAATGTACAGAAAGTGGACTTGCATTCAGAAATCCCTGTTAAATTTTTATGTGAATGGAGAAATCATGAATTAACTGAAAATGAGATAAGAAGGAAAACAAATCTTCAAAGTAACAAAAGTGAAGAGTGCATGATTTCTTTGTTTCTTGCATTTTCCATCTAAAATTAAAACAAAAATTTAATCTGAAAAGAAAGCTTTAGGTACACTGTCTCCTAAAAAAAAAAAAACAGTCTTCAATTACCATTATAAATCACTTCAAGGCATTACAATATCTGCTTGTATTTGCAATCTTGAAAACTGTCTCAAACTCTGAACCAAAGGTACCCCTTTACCTAACCAAACAGTTCTAACTCCCGCTATAATTTTCCAGACACAACACGAACACCACGTAAATGGAAGGAGATAACACAGGCAAAGTTCTCTTTACCTTTCATCTCATTAGAACTAATATACTGTACATGTACAGTATGTATGTGAAACATGCTCCAACTTGAATTTGCTGCATTGCACATTCTGTTATATTTTCTGACATAGCACAAACATGACCACATACATGTACATGAAACTAGAGTGAGGTGAAACCAGAGGATAATGTCCTTTTTTCTTAAAACCTTCTACATCACTATTCATGGATCAAACAAACTATGCGTAAAACGTGCATCTACATTAAGGCGTGTACTTGACTTTGCCGCATTGCACATGCAATACCGGTAAGTGAAAGTGAACAAAGTACTTAGCGTGAGCCAACAACCTCTTGCGAACTATCCACCACCTCTTCCGACCTCCCCACCCCTAGCCTTTCATAGAGGAAAAGCAAAACAATGGCACAGAACCCATAGAACATAAATAATTGAAACATCCCCCCCCCCCCTCCTTCTTTCCTCTACACTCATATTCACCCCTGGAGGGTTCAATTTTAATTTACACCCCATATGGTATTATTGGAATCCTTGGCTAGAGCATACCACTGGCTTATTCCAGGAAGGCAGGGAGCCAGGCATTTAATCAAAAGAGGGGGAGGAGGAGAGGAGAGGAGGGGGAGGAGAGGGGGAGGAGAGGAGGGCTGAGGAGAGGGGAAAGAGAGGAGGGGAGGAGAGGAGGGGGAGGAGAGGGGGGGAGGATAGGAGGGGGAGGAGAGGGGGAGGAGGATAGGAGGGGGAGGAGAGGAGGAGGAGAGGAGGAGGAGAGGGGAAGGAGAGGAGGAGGAGAGGGGAAGGAGAGGAGGGGAAGGAGAGGAGGGGGAGGAGAGGGGGAGGAGAGGAGGGGGAGGGGAGGAGGAGGAGAGGAGGAGGAGAGGAGGAGGAGAGGGGAAGGAGAGGAGGAGGAGAGGGGAAGGAGAGGAGGGGAAGGAGAGGAGGGGGAGGAGAGGGGGAGGAGAGGAGGGGGAGGAGAGGAGGGGGAGGAGGAAAGGAGGAGAGGGGGAGGAGGAAAGGAGGAGAGGAGGAGGAGAGGGAAAGGAGGAGAGGGAAAGGAGGAGAGGGAAAGGAGGAGAGGGGAAGGAGGAGAGGGGAAGGAGGAGAGGGGAAGGAGGAGAGGGCGGAGAGGGGGAGAGGGGAGAAAGTGAGGAGGAGAGGAGGAGAGGGGGAGAGAGGGGGAGAGGGGGAGAGGGGAGGAGAGGGGGAGGAGAGGGGGTAAAGAAGGATGGATTGGGAGTAGGGAAGGTGTTTGGGGTCTT
This sequence comes from Strongylocentrotus droebachiensis, assembly GCA_035222895.1. Lineage (NCBI taxonomy): Eukaryota > Metazoa > Echinodermata > Echinoidea > Camarodonta > Strongylocentrotidae > Strongylocentrotus > Strongylocentrotus droebachiensis. Next base: position 43,658 of record JAVYIG010003650.1, read on the forward strand.
GAAAGGATGAAAGTAGAAATGAGCAGTAGTAGTAAGAACTGAGATACAGCGATATCATAACATCAAGAAGCATAGAAATGAGAAGTTAGTTGAAACTAAATTTTTAAAAAATAATAATATTGTTCAAAAAATTATTTAAAAAATACAGGTGATGTCTATACAATGTCATTGAGAGAGAAAGGCACATGGCACATAGGATAAAACATTGTACACATTAACCTGGAAGATTTATGTTTTAAAAAAATTCATAATAATAAAGATACCCATTATATACAAAGATTAACTCCCTGAATTATGAACAAAACAGGAGATGAAAGAAGGGGTATATGGCAAAGGAAAAAGAATAATAGAGGAGAAAATGGGGTAAAAGGAGAAAAGGGAGGGCTGGGAGTTCACAGGTTTACCTATAACTAGAGGAGAAACATGTTTGTTGGAGGAGAGAAAAATGGGTAACAGGGATAGAGAAAATAAGGGAGGACGATAGAGAGACAGAGGGAGAGCGAGAGGTGGAGGGATAGAAAGAGAGAAAGAGAGAGAGAAAGAGAGGGAGAAAGAAAGAGAGTGAGGACGAGTGAGGACGAATGAGGAAGAATGCTGAACGCCATCTGGGCAACAAGCAGTGGGATGCATTATTAAATTTCGTAATTATCCAGTTATTGGTCAGGGAGAGAGGAATGTGAGGGAGCCATGACAGAAGCACCCTTTCAAGAGAGGTAAAATGGAGGGCAACATTTGACAAAACTCATTTTCTTTGATGGATAAGGTTGAGGCGTCAGCATGTCCTACCCTCCTCCCCCCTCCCCGATCACTGTCATCACCGCAAGGTTGAATATTGCAATGTCTGTGTCCCCATATATGCTACAAGCACGCTCGTCATGTGATGCATGACTACTGGTAAAGCCTTGCGTTTCATAAGCCTTGCATTTTATTATGTACCTTCATATAAATGTGTAACCTACACGTTTCATCCTTGCGTAATGTACCTTCATAACTATGAAACTTACATGTTGGGAAGTCCCCAAAAATGTACAACCTATACATAGAACATTGCATAATGTACCTTTACAACTGATTAACTTACATCTACACATACATGTACATATTGTAATGTTACCTACATCTTGTACATTTCAGCCTTGCGTAATGTACCTTCATACATGTTGTATGTAACATAAATGTACAACCAATACATAGAACATTGCAAAATGTACCTTTATAACTGTGAAACCTAAACATGTGACCTACATCTTATACATGTACATTTCAGCCTTGCATAATGTATCTTTATATAAATATGTAACATACATCTCTGAAGTTCTAGTGCAAGTTTCACAACAGCATTGTAATACCATGAAAGGGACATCAAGTGCATCCTAGCATGCACGTAACGCAACCCACCTCATGAATGTAGCTGCGGGCGGGGGGAGAATGGGGAAAACTGGCATTGACGTCAGTGGCAAAATATTGGGGGATGTTTTTAGAACACACCTGAACCAAGCAGATGGTGGAGAGGGCCGGGAAACAATGGAGGGAGGGTTATGTGTGATTATGGACGATAGGATCGGTGAAGTGAAAGCGACATGTCGATTCCTGTGGAGTTATGAACGCTTCCTTGGTTGCTAAGAATAATATGGAGAGGATGCCATCCTTGGATGATGATGCAAAGGTTCCGATTTAAAGCTTCCTCATGACTACAGTATCCTATGTATAGAACATACAGGCACTGACGTACATGTAGGCACACTGTCTATTATGGTGTTCTATTCATAACCTGGCTATGTAATGTATGTATGTTTGAAACAGAAGGGCATTAACTCATATACTTTAACATAAAGTTAATGCTGTTATGGCTCCAAGAAAATATATACAGATAAAGTTAAAACTTGGCATGAATTACACTGGTCAATTGATAGTAGACCCAGTAGCGAATAAAATAGAGCTGGCACCAAAGAACAAATGTTATACTTTGGAAGGCACCTAAACAACAAATACATTGACTTGACACATGCCCCCACCATCACTTTTCATCATAACCATACATGTAACTTCAATATGTCATCATCCAGGTCATTATTTCTAGGAATTTCAACCAATGTACTTTCCAGAAATGTGGCACGCATTCCTGCAAAATGTAATATCCAGAAATTCACCAGGCTATCGTCCCCTATGAAATAATATCCAGAATGCTTTCTCCCCATGTTTCATATCCAGAAATACAATAAATTCTCGGCATACCCTGGTAACTTTCCTCCGCATCCCCTGACCATATGTTACTGTTCCCTCTCACTCCCCTTGTCCACCCTAATTGACCAGGTCATCTGAACCTGACCTTAGCCATGTCTACCCCACCCCCAACAACCAGTTAGTCCAGGTGTATCAGATACTAGTCTTTTGGTACAGCTTTTTCAAGGGAAATTATGTATCGCAAAGCAGCTCAAATTGCTTTCGTTGAGAGGGTGTGGAAGATTCCTCTTAACGCTTTATGTATTGTGGGTTTCTAGGTTTCACCATATCAGTCTTCCAGTACAGTCTATAACAGGGGAAACATGTAGCCCCACCCACACAGCTGCATGTTTTTGCGTAAACATTCAAGTTTCTCTGAATTATTAATACAACCATGAAGCCACACATACCATTTACCAGCAAATGTGACACAGAAACGGTGAGCGGTCTACCTCTGAAAGTCTCTCAAATAGACAAACTCAGGTTTAAGATAAGAGACAATAGAGTACATGACAATTGTCTACAGGTGATCTCATTTTTTAACACAAAGTCAGTAAATCAAAGAAATAAGCTCTTTGAAATGAAATGTAATTATTTTACACACTTGAACTTTTCCATAAAGAATACAATTATTCAAATGGCTTTACTGGTAGATCAAATTTCATTATAAACATATTTCTTTCCGTCTATTCATCATTCAAGAATTCACAATAAATGCAACGGTGCAGAAATCAAGAATTTTATTCCATCTGGCTCGACGTTTGATGAAACTCCGCTTGTAATGAAGCGCTTTACATGAAGCTATAGACTTCTCATAGCAGAATTTACCTTGTTGAATACAGAATACAAAACAATTTGGAGAGGTTTATTTGCTTTTTTGCCCAAATATGGTTCAAGGCTATGGCTTTGAAAATGTTTTGAGATTTCAAACCAAAGCAAAGCAATATAACAAGCGGACAAAGAGAGACTATCTTTCAGAACCCGTCAAATTAAGATGGAAGCCGGCGTCTGTACAACGAATCCCAATTTCTCATTGATAAATTCTAGGGTAATATCTAGCCAGGAAGCTGCCATTCTTTACAAATCAAAACCATACTATACGCACAGAGTTAATAGAAAGGGCATCACCTAAATGGAATAAATGCCCATATACACGTATCGAAAACAACCATGAACTGCCATTGCCATTCAGCATGACCAACTATCTTCTTCTAAAGGTTTAGTCGAGAAAAAGGGGCCTCTTCGCTTTTTCTCTTTTCCACTGACGTAATTGTGTTTTGAATCACAAGCAAATGGACGTGTACCTCTGACATTTTCAGGCATTGGACGGTTGGAAACGAGGAGGGAAAATGAAGTAATGATGAAGACAGGGGAAATGGATTGAGGGCATGGGAGATGGTCGGACGATGAGATGGGAGAGAGGAAAAGAGAGAAGGGTAAGGCGGGGGTCATGAGATGGGGAAGGAGATGGGTAATAAGAAACGTGCAGGGGTGGGCTAAATGGATGAGAATGATTGGGTCATAGGCGTGACAATCTGGGAGAGAGGATTTTAAAAAAAAGGGAAAAAATTTCAACAAGAAAAAACCTGATGACGAAAGAAAAGTAGAGAATAGAGAATAATTTGTTTCTTTCTTTATGACATAGTGGAGACTTTGCCTATAGGTTTCTAGCCAATTAATAGGCCTATATGACCTGTAATCTAAAATAGAAATAAAATCATGTTTATAGACTTTGTTGTCATAAGAGAATCACATAAAAATGTAATCTACAGTGTAAATATTATCAAACTCAGGCAGATATATTTGCAAAGTAACAGTCCAATTTAATGGCAATGCAGTATGGTGACTTATTTCATAAATATTTCATCAATTCAATTTCTCAGCCAGTCTGCGATAAGAATACAGTGCAGGGAATTATGACCACACATGGTCCAGATCACAAGCCAAGTCTTACTGTGTGACAGACTGAATACACTAGACCAGGCCTTCTCAACTGGCGGCGCGCGCGCCACTCGTGGCGCTTGCGGTCAGTCAAAGTGGCGCGCGGCTGTTCCAAAAAAAATAATACCAAATAAATACAAATTAAAAAAATAAAATTTAAGAAAGAATAAGTTAAAAATTTATATTCTAAAATAAAAAAAACTCATCAAAATCAAAAAGTCGCAGTCGAAGTTGAGCCTAATATGTAAGCAAGCCGTTTTGTTTGTTTGATTTTCACTTCATTTTGACATTTTCCGTGTTTATTGCACCAAAATAACTACATATAAATTAACTTCCAGTGTAGATTTTAGCAAGGAATTGTACTAATTATTTCACATCAATATGAAATTATGATTGATGTTTTATGGAACAAAAAGGTGTTAAAAATGCCACATCTGGGCCCTAAGAAAGCCCTAAAATCCACTAGCTTCCGGGGGCTTCGCCCCCTGGACCCATCCGGTATCGGCTCGGTCGCTACGCTCCCTCGCAACACAGTCACCAAACATACAGGTTGGCACTTCAACCTCAATAAATTTCTGTTTTGGCGCTTCTAATAAACTAGTTGAGAAGGCCTGCACTAGACTCACTATGCCTTACATACAGTTGACATAATATTATATGCACCTCCCCGAGTAATGCATACAATGCAGCTTGGCACAGGCTTACAAAACTACCATTGAGGCCCAGACTGAACAAAGCTATGAGAATTTGGAGTTCTCCCCAATAGTCTTTTCTATCCCAGCCAGCCAAGACATTTTGAGGCTAAGTCAATACTTCTTCCCTCCCCTGAGGGACCTAATTTCTCATATTCATGGCCGCAAGAGGTCAAGGGGTCGTTGGGCCGATTGAGGTCAAATTCTAAGAAAAAGTTTGGCTGAAAACAAGCTAGGGGGAGGGAGAGAGAAAGAGGGAGTGGAATAATGACTCTTTACAAAATAGCAGAGACAAATAGAGAAAAGGAAACGGGACGAGAAGAAACAGAGTGAGAGAATACAGCAAAGAAATAATAACCTACAGGCAGGCAGTATCGCCATTTGCCAAACACAGGGGTGAAAACATTTCATTCTAGATTTTTCTTTTTCTCTATTCCAATACAACAACAAACACCTTCAGAGCCTGGTAACAATATAAAGGTTGTAGGCTGAAGGAATATTCATGGCAAGCTGACAACAAATAAGAATTAAGGTAAAATAAATTATTTGGTGTAAATTCTCCAACCAGCCCCCCCCCCCCCCCCCCCCTCCTTTCACCAATGCCCTTCCTATTAATACACAAAATCTGCAGAGGGAAGTCCCAATACCGCAGACAATATTAAACATAAACCAGAATTCTCTGCTGACAAGTTCATTTCTGATCTAAACTAATTAAATGAAAGACCTTCGCTCGTCAGTCAGTTTAAAAAGTTGACCCATCCCTCCTTTTTTTTTTTAAAGATAAAAATCAGGAATTGCTATTTTAAGAGTCGGACTGCCCTTGGTTGTCAAAATGCATGTATCACTCATACTCTAAAGAGTGTTTCTTACTTTTGTCAACATCATGAAAATGAAAGAAATATTGAACCTTGACTGAGTTAAAGGATGGTTAGAACAGGTATCATTATTGGAAGTTTATGACAAACTATTGACACTTTTTTTTTCTCCATCAATACCATCCTACAAATGATAATGAACAATGCTCCATTTGCAGAATAATAAAAATTAGGTAAGGAAATGCTCACTCATTATTTAATTAACGTTATTACGGAACAAATCACAATAATACATTTAGAGCATTCTTGTATTTCCTGTGTTTGAGGACATGGTCACTAAACAATTGAAATAACACTGTTATTATTTCCATCACACTTCACTGCAGGAAAGAGTGGAGCGATATCAAATATAAAGAGTTCAATTTTTTTTTAAACTTGCACTATTGATGAGGATGATAATGTAATACCATCCCATGCATTCTGTTATTTAAACATTTCTTTATAGCTGTAAATTGGTAATAAAATGTCAGTTTTTTGTCATAGATATTGGATAAATTATCTGAGAAACCAGTAATTGGCTAGTAAAATGCAGCAAGTACCTATTTTTTCTAATTAGGATATCACTTTAATACTCTGAGGCAAAACCTAACAAGGGCTATCATAATTCTATCCTATATGCCAGCTGTTCTTTATTCAATCACAACATTTCTTCAAATAAAATTGGATATCAATTTTTTGACCTTTTTACATTAATTTACAAGTAAATTGGATTGGATATTGAGCAGAAACAAATTGTCTGCTTAATTAAGCATTCCTCTCGCTTTTTTTCGCTGACCTGAAGCACACGTATGTGTTTATCAATTTACCAGGGCAGTTTATACTGTTAGCCTTGACCTCATACTCGTGGGTGTATCAATACGATTTTCCTCCTCTCTCTCCCTCTCTCTCTCTTTTTCTCCCTCTTTCTCTCTCTCTCTCTCTCTCTCTCTTTTCTCTCTCTTTTATTTTCATTCACTAATTAGAGCCAGACTGCATTTCACACTGTAAACATCTATTTGAAGGATGTACATTCAAGGACGTATTGTCCATTAACCCACTGTCTCCTGAGTTCTCTTATTCCCATAGGCTTAACACAGGGACAACAAGGTTCGTGAAGGCAAAGGGGTTAAGAACAAGAAGGGAGTTACGTATGTCATTTTACATTCAGTTAACACTCTCACCCTCTAGGCTCTACCTCTTAGAAGATAATATTTGCTTCCCTTAAATGTTAACTGATGCAATCTTCTATAGAAAATAACAGAAATACTGGCTTTAAACATGACTCTAAATCACTGTCATGTGCATTGTTGCACATGTTACTGTTAGATCCTCTAAAGAATATATTGAAATATAAGAGTTTTCATTTGTCATTTCATCAACAGAAATGCTCGAAAATTAATGAGTTGTCTTGCAGTACAATCTTAGTCTACAATAATTTTGAGGAAAACTTAAACAAACAATATATACGTGACAAAATGTGACCTACAAGGTGTACAAAAAAAAAAAATGTAGGTAAACATGAGTGCAAGCCTACCTGTCCTCTTCAGTACTACAAGGTGCACAAAAATTAACTTCTGGCTCAGAAACAAGGAGCTCCATTATATCCACATGTTAGCCGCTGGTGATTCCTCATTGCGAGATCCTGCATCCCCGGACCACCGTGACAACCCGGCGAATCAAGTCCCTTTCCACTATCCACACCAGAGCAATGGAATCGTGTTCAATTAAAGCCCTATGGTATTCAGCAGGTGAAATCACATCCAGTCTGCGAGCACCCAAGCCCCCTGAGCGGCTGGCTGGCTAAACCACTGGCTCCCTGTACTCTGTCACAGCTGCTGCCGGTGGCTCCCTGATACGACGACGAGCCTTGGATGCGTCATTGCCACGATGCAGGCATTAATGATCCATCTGAGGACTTCGACGACGGGGTTTACTTACGTCACCGCTTGAAGCTCCGGCCCGTGGTTGAAAACGAGGAAATCACATGAAAAGTGACATACTCCATCCAGCACAGACAGACACAATGCACATTGAAATTGAAGCAGCGACTGACTGACGAAACAGGTTTGTATGAAACCACAGGTTGATCGGTATAGAAATCCAAAGAGAATTTCATTCTATATTGGTCCCTCCATGCTAGAGTGACTACTGTAAACACTCAATGTGTCCCTGCAATCTACGATTGAAATTGACTCACTGTGTATGCAAATAGTGCCCAATATGCAGTACTGTGAGGGTACACCACACAGCACCAGTCTCTCTCTCTCTCTCTCTCTCCTTCTAATAATTGATTTTAGTCAACCACTAAACCTAGCAGTGTGCAGCCAAAAAAGGGAGGGTAACAAATGTTGATTAGGATCCAAGATAAAGCATTGAAAGGGCACAGCAGCATTATAAACATCTACATTTATCTCCACGTCTGATGGCCACTTGTAATTCCAATGCCTCACAATGTACACATGCACACAAAAATGGAATGCGGAGAGGATCAGTACATAAGATTTCTGGAAAAGCCTATAAATCCCCCACACAAAGAAATACCAAAGAATGGCTAAAGATTGTTTCCAAAGTTCTTTTCAAGGCAAGTTACCCTGGATTTTGTTTTCTTCCACTAACAAAGCTTCAAGTGTTCTTCTCTCCTTCTTTCAGCTAGCTAAAGTCTGGATGAAAAGCAGAGCTTTCCCTCATAACATTCCACTCCGGGCTCTCACGCCCTAGCCTAGCGCTGTAATCAGGAACATAGCCCGTGAAGGAAAGGAGTATTTACATAATGATTCCTGTTTTCAGTGTTATAGCATCCAGTTGCATGTCATTACGTTTGACTGAACTCACTCACTGTAGGACCTAGATAGGTGCTTTGTGGCACGATGGCCAGCTGTGTGATGTTTCATAATTCTCGAGGTCCGTCAACTTCTCAACAACATGAACAGATATTTCATCCAATAAATTCAACATATGGAAAGTCTATCATATTTAACGTGACTAAGAACGTTTGAAAATGTTTTTAAAAAATTCCAGGTCCAATGACTTTAGCCCAAAAAAATAAGATTAAAAAAAACAACTTTTTATCCAACAAGTCCAACATTCAAAGAGTCTATGCTTATATCCTATTGATGAAGTGGCACATGTAGAAATACACACTTGTAATGCTAAACTTCAACAACCTTCACATTGCTTCTTGGACACCATCTACATGTATAATGATATTAGTAGGTAGACAGTTTCCTGATGAAAAATCGTTTCGAAACGAGCATTGTTTCATACTCTCTACAATAGCCATCTTAAAACTATAACAAATTAGTTGTGTGACTCATTTGTATTATTTTCACGCAATCTGTTGCTTACTTTTGTGAAAAGCCCGCCATATGGCACATCTCTCACCCAACCTGATAACAGACAGTATTATGCTTGAAATAAATCCATACATGTATGTGACATCACTACCCAAAACCATCACTGAAAAAAGATAAATGACATGATAAAGCATAAATAAACATTGATAATGCTTGGAGCTTGTTTGTTTTCAGTTTATGAAACTGAAGTCCACGTAGGCCAAAGTTATATTTATCTACCTGTCCCCCCCCCCCCCCACCCCCCATCCACACACCTTTATACTTGTCATGAAATATCTATCAATCTTGCTGGCTTTAGGTCAAGGCTATGACAACTACTTTTCTTGTATAGGCCTGTCATCATCAGCTCAATATATTATCCCTATATTCGAAAATTGGGTCCTCACCAGACCGATACACTCATCACAAACTAGCTCGGACAGCCGCATATTAGCCCGCTTTTTCCCAAATAGCGGGATATTTTGGAAACAAGACCAAGATTTCTTGAGATATTTTCTCACCCAAATATCCCGCTAATTGCAACTGAGGGCTGATGAAGGTAGTAGAGGGTTATTTGGCAAACTCGAGCTGATGAGGACAGGCTTTGTGCGTTTTTTCCAGCTTCATCATTACTGTGTGTTGTTTTACTATCAGCAGAGATTAGAAGGATAAAGCAAAACAACAAAAATACCATAGGGAATATTAAAAAAAAAAACAGCCAGTATGGAGAATAAATGTCAAGCCCACCAACCCACACTTTACATAATTGTCCACAAATATTCATAATTATATCGCTTGCATCTTTTCCTACTCTACATTATTAAAATACGTCATCTCACTGGCCTAGAAAAATAACCCGCTCTTTCGCTCTTTCGTTCTCCCTCTCTCTCTCTCTCTCTCTCTTTCTTCATCTCCTCTTCCATCCCTTCTCTCTCTTTTCCTCCCTCATTCTCCAACGCTTCTGAAATATAATCAACGCACGAATCAATAGAGTAAAGGTACCCGGAGCCATTCGGGTGCCAGACAATTGATCTAGCCATCTTTAGCCGTTTCGCATCCAACTATTTCTCACCACAACCAATGCAACGTGGCAACGTGCTTTATTCAAAAATATTGTGTAAGTGGTAAAAAGGGGGCTTGGCTTTATTCATCACTGCAGGTAAACAAATGCCAGGTCAATATTACCAATAGGGAAACGGGGTTGGGATGGTGGTGAAGAGATATTAAAGGGAAGTTTTACAAAGCGCTTTTCGTAGAATTATTGTTGCTCATACCCAATCTTTGCTCTAGGCCTCCTAACAATTCTGCAAAAAACAGAAAAGTCAGGGTATGCAAACGTCAGTGATTTTTATGGCAAGAAATTTCACAAGTCGCCAATTTTAAAGTGTTTTGCCAGTAGTGATTCATTCACGTAACTCTGGCGATTCTGAACCAGTGGCAAAAGTTGATGGTTTTTTAGTAGGGAAAGATATCAACTGATTCATATAATTAATTTTTTGTTTGTTTACAAATATTTTCAGGAAATGCCAATTCAAAGAGTTTTTAATTTTCTTTGCTTTACTAACAGAGACCTCAAATGACAAGTTTCAAAGTCGACCTTTAAACAGGATGTGGTGAGGTGGGGTGGGTTTGGGGGGTATTATGCGTATGTATCAAGTCCACATTTTGTTTTCTTCTTGTGTAAGGCTGGTCCATTAAGTTTAAGGCTGAAAATTTATGAATCAAATCATTCCAGCAGGGAAGGTTGAAGGGCTGAGCAAATAATAAGGGGGCGTAAGAGACACAACTCAAATTAAACTTCCATTGTGCTACCGGTTTGCTTCATTTCTGTGAAAAGCTGATTACATGTATGTGCAACAGGAAAAATATGGAACTGATTTAATGCAGCAATAGAAACTATACATCCTATACCTAACACACTAATGAATATACTCGAATAATGATACTGCACATCAGAGAAAATTATTACTTTCCATGTCAAATATAAATGATTGACAAACCAAAGCCTTATACTAATTAAAGTAACAACGCAGGGTTTAATTTTGAACGAAGAGCTGTGGCACCCCTCTTGCTCCTGACTAGGTACGTACATGTACATGTACATGTGATGACATAGTATTTGATGTATTGTCTGCCTAAGCCTTGGAAATATTTTATAGGAAAAAGATCATGGTCCCTGAAAATAATAATGAAAGCAGGCCTTTATTATTGCATTGACCGCGGCAGGACCTTGTATCATACAACTTGTTATCAATAACAAGTTACAATGACAGTTATAAGTTACTGAAATCACCACATTTGATTGGCTGATATCAAATTTTTTACAGAAACATGACGCCTGTTATTGATCAGAAGTTTCACGAAAGAGGGCCCAGATGTTCGATGATAATTCATGAACAAGTATAGTTAGATGATACACTGTCCACATGAAAATCATAGTCTTCAAACGTAAAATGAACTTGAAATTGTTGTAAAGGAAAATTTTGTTTGAATACAACATGGTGGCACACACTATATTGCTGTGCCATTGAGGGTACCTACAGTGGACATATAAATACAGTGTACAGAGCGAACAGATCCCCAGCCTGTGCAGACTACATACAATACATGCACACAGCTTACAACGTTGGGCTTCATACATGTATGCACCAACACGAACAGTCTAGCGATTTCTAGATCATCCCTAACACTGCACAAACACCTACTTTTTTCATAAAGGGAGAGATAAGGATCGAGAGCCGAGGCCGTCCCTGAATTTGTATTAGGTTATAAAAGAACCCCCCTGACTGTATGAGCACAGGGTTGATATTTTTCAGTACAGCTGCCTTTGTAATGCAGCACACAGCCCATAACCGTATATTCTCTCATAATCTCTCTCTCTCCCCTTCCCTCTCTCACCCTCTCTCTCTCTCTCTCTCTCTCTCTCTCTCCTCCCGTATTTCGATGGTCGGCCTCCGCATGACACACTACAGTGAGGCAGGCGCTCTACCACTGAGTCAATCTCCATACAGGATGCCCCTGATTGGGTTTAGAAATGACCCCGCGTTCTCCTCGCTCGCTGGCACCTCTCGAGAGGCCCTGAAAATCTCCATTGCAGCGCACCGTTACTGCCTGCAAACTGTAAACAACCCCAGCGCGAGATTAGATTACACCACATAGAGTTTTGAAGGGCCCTCTTTCTCTTTCCATCTCTCTCTCTCTTTCTCTCTATTCCGCTGTCGGTCATTCTCTCTTTCCATACCCCCAACTCACTCTCATTACATGTACTCCTGATGTTTTTTTTTTAAATCACTTTCCCTTTTTTCGGTATGAGGATAAGTAGTAAGAAAAGTTAGGACTTGATAGAAGTAAAGCTCCAAATAACAGGAATCGCAAGAAATATTACAGTTACAACACAGAGCACAGTGTACTGCAGTGAAAAGAGAATCCAACATCTGTGTGTGGCTAGGCTGGCTTTGTAGTGCACTGTGGCTTTGCGAAAATCCACACACAATAACCATGCAATAACACGCATACAACCTAAATGTCCATTGGACTTCTGTACTTCTATACACACTGCACACAATACATCTACAGTATAATCTACAGTGTTTGGTGCATTCATAACGAGCCATTCAGGTCTGGTTTTGGCAAGCTCTTGGGCATAATAAATGCATTTTTCTAATAAATTAAGGATGCATGACAAACAGGCTTTGGTTTAGAGAGCCTTGGAATATCGGAATGAGATTACGAAAGTTGTTGTGATGGTGATATTATAGTACATGTATTATACATTTTGTCCAGTAGTAAAGGCCAGCAATCTATGAGAAATTCTCGGGAAAGGGAAATATAATATTCAGCGAAATGATCCAATAATAATATGTCTCCTTATAAACATTTATCAATTATTTGACATAAATATATTATTGATCCCTTGAAATATTCACACTTTTCTATTTGATTTGCCATTCAGCCTACTGCCCATATATCAATTTTTATGTGAGAAATTAGAAAAGCAAAGCAAATATATGTAGATCTATATGATTTTTTTTATTTTTTTATTTTTAAGTGAAACCATATTCTGAAAAGCTATCTTTATGATCATACCTTCATAATCAATTCAATACTATTTAAAACAAAACCATAAGTTCAATTGCAAAACATAATACAAATAGGGCCCCTTTTGTAATCAGTGTAGTTTGTAAATCACCTCTTTTCAACCACGGCAACAAAAACAACAAGAAAAGGATATAAAAATGAGGGGAAAACTTTGAAAATGTACGAGGCGTGTCTGGATTAACAGGATTTTCAGAATCCTATCCTCAGCCCCACGCATTCATATCCATGGGGGACTGGATTCTCACACTTTCTTCCACTCCCCTTTCCAAGAATAAATGCACATAAATTAGCATTTGGGGCAGGATCGGGTCCGCTGAGACTGAATTTATAATGCTCTTGACATTTTGCGACTTTCTCGAGTGACTTTGAGCCCAGAGAATTCTACGTTTCATCTCTTATCTCCATCTCTCTTGAATCTTTTGTGAGTTCATACAAAAGCAGGTGATATTTCTCCTCTTTTTCTTCCTCATATCTATTTAAATCACAATATTGATGGAGGGGTGAGTACAACATATGTGGAGAGGAATATAAAACGCCTTAATTCAACACGTTCTTGCCATCAAGAAAACATTCTTGTCTATCAGACATTTTCTTTGAAAAGGCTTTTTGTATTTTCTTGTCTGTCGCAAGCACTTTTCAATTTTTCACCGTTTGTCAAAACTCATGTACTTAGCTTAAGATGAGGAGATTTAAGCCCGGATCGTGTTACATTTTTGGCTGGGCATCATCTTCTGATGTAATAACATTGAAATGCCACAGAATTTTGGTACACATGTTTTTTTATAAGTTACACATTCCCCAGGTTATTATCGTTGTCGCTGAAGGATATTTTGTGGAAAATGCACTGGAAATGAATGAACTCAAGAAAGAGTCTGATAGAGTCTGGTAACATAATCCGATAACAAAAATATTGGTCTACATCTACATGTACATTTAGTCAACTTCTTTCCAATAAAAATGGCTGCCATCCGGTCTCCTGAAATGACTCCAAATTTGTTATTGAATGAAAATTAAACCAATCATGAAAAATTATTTATGATTAATTTTTAGTTATTTATTTTGATCAGAATGTTTTCATGATTTTTTTTTTTTTAACCATTTCCTCCAACATTTTCCCCATATTCATTTGTTCTTATTTTTAATCTCTATGGACATTCTTGGTGTTGGGATATTTTTGTATTGCTTCAATATTACACCATATCACAGACTCTGATAAAAGGTAGGGCCATGCATCTCAGATTTTACATTGTTAAACGATGCCTTTAAGTAACTGGGACTACATTTTACCTGGTGTTATTCATAATTAAGCTAGGGCTCATGATGAAACTACAACTACAACAAAAGAAACCTCTCTCCTAATGAAAGCTGAGACAAATGGATAATTACATAACCTGACCCCCAGTAAATGAATCCATTGTTTAGAGCAGATGCCTGAGACTTATGTAATAAAAAAAAAAATTGTAGACATCGGATTCATAAATAATTAGAATACAAGACCAAAGATTGATGGAGATTCATCAGATGTAGAAAACAAACGGTAGTATATATCTCTTAGAAAGCCTTGAAGGTCACAAGCCAAAGAGCTTCTTCTCACGTTGTTGAGTGCAAAACAAATTATCTATCTCAATTCCCCCTGAGATTTAGAATAGAGACCAAGATTTAGAATGCAGATTAGATACATCAGTATCAGATCCAAAGTTTAATTGAATACATCAATTCAATTAAACTCATTAACTGATCCTGAAGTCTGAGACTACAAACAAATCTGACCCCACCAAATTAGTATTATGTTTGACCAAGCTTCCCACTGACCAGAACACTGAGAGCAATTTCCAGGACCCTGGGCGCTGAATATGACCTTGTACCCATAATGCACTGCCCCCGCAAAATGACCTCTTCCACAAGGAGGTATAGTCAAGAAGGTGGTAGGGAAAACAAGAGCTGCTTGTTTTGCATACTGATGTGTTTTGGAGTCCTTCTCTGTATTATTTTCTCTAATTTTGCAAATTGTAAGATGGAAGTTCGGCTGAAAGTGGGGGGGGGGGGACTGATGTTTTTGAGGCTCGGGCGTTCACCACACCACAACAGCTACGGACCTAGGAATTTTGAGCAAATGATCCTTGAATTTACATTTAGATTGAAGAAGAATCTGAGATTCTGAGTAAACCTTTCCTACGAGCTTGCCATATTAATAAGTTGTGGAGCAGAACAGCATTATTTTGGATGCTGAGAATGTAGATTGGGCATCTAATTTTCTAATCTGTTGAATATCTGGGGGATGTTTAACAGAGATCCTCAGTTGAACTTATCTCTAGGTTGGACATGACAATTATGAAAAGCTGTGAGCAGCTTTAAAATATTTTGTAAAATTTATTTTAGAAGGCATAAAATGTTGATTCAAATCATTCATATTTTCTATTATCAGGGAGATTTCATGTTCTTGATGTGGAATTAATAAAAAGTCTAAAATACTTGAATCTTTGCTTTTGAATATATTTTATTCTAAGGCAAATGGCTCTCCATAATGTTTAAGTCTAACTTAGAGTTACGTTTGACTTAGGATCTTTGTGAAACACCCCCCTGAATAGCTAGATATTACTTGGAAATTTGCTGTACATAGACTTCAATTAAATATAAACATATTAACTTTACTATGATTGGAAAGGATGACAAGATATATATGACATGAACACGTAATGGACAACAGTAAAACATGAGACAGTGAAGCAACAAACATTCTCTTCACAACAGATACAACGATTTTTCAATAATAATCCATAAGTGCTGTACAGGTCCCGTGAGGTAGAGTATATGTCCAATGTATAATCCAGTATATAACCAGGTACAGGGATGGGTGCAAACACGGGCGACTGGTCGGAATTATCCTGTGGTGGAGGCAAATGGACAAACAAACAAACACACAAACAAATAAATGTACAAAGCAGTATGATACAATATCAGAGGTTCTGTGTACAATAGGTCTCCATCGTGAGTATTGACAAATAAATTTCAGTAACACCATGAAGTAACATGTAGGAAAAGGCTGTTGATTATAAAACATTTTACAGCCTCTACACAGACCATTTTTTGTACAAAGTCAGGATTTGAATGAACAGGATATACATACTGTACATGAGCAGCTGTTGAAAAATTCAACTTGTGAGGGTAGTGAGTTTGAATTTGGACCCATGCGTCCCTGAACCTTTAATAAAGCGTTGAGCCCTGTATTCTGTAACAAGACTACTACATGTACACTACAAGGTGTTACTGAAACTATTTGTGAATACTAGAAGTGTATTTGAAGAGCTTAATTCCAAAAGGAGCTAAATCCACTTTTGATGAAAATTGAGTTATTGATATCAAAACATTGTTCACAAAATCTGGTAAACAATTTTTTTCTTTGTCAGAAGTTACAAAAATGGATTTAGCTCTTTTAGCTCATTTGTTGATGGGGGTGGGGGGGAGGATCTTACCCATCTCTACGCGTGTCGTAGCGCGAGTGCCTTCCGCCGTGTATGACATCATACTCCCCATGACCTCTCTCGCTAATGAGGGGCTCATCCGTACTGTCCGGGTTGTTGTACTCTATCCGCAGGTCGCGTTCTCCGATCTTGATGAGCGCGTCGTGCGCCTTGGTAGCGCTGTTTATATCCACAAAATCCACGTAAGCCGACTGGGTCCCGTCTGCCACACGCTTCCCTGTCAATTTGACGCTCTCCACGCGACCATACCTGCAGGGAGATTAGAGATAGATCATAATTATACATGCATTAAGAACTCTTACATTTGAATGCTCAAGAAATATAATCAAATTTCATATGAAATGACGAAGACAAATAAATATTGCTGGCTGTAGCAAGCGAATATTTAAACATTATACAAAATTAATAGATTATAATCAAGTTCAAGTTCAAGTTCACGTTCAAATTTATTGATCATGCACAAAAATTATTTTCCGGCTGTTTCTTCAATCTACATAACACACAATTGAACACGAGTACAAAATGGTAGAGGCATTGATATAGAAACATAATAACAAGAGGTACAACTGTAGACATTTCATAATTATAAATGCATTAATTATAAATGTATTATAAACTCTTACATTTAAATGCTCAAGAAATATAATCGAATTCCATATGAAATGATGAATAAATATTGCTGGCTTTAACAAGTACATTTTTTCACCTCATACTAAATTAAAGGTAAAGACCAGTATTGGAAACGCCCCAACTGGTCTTTAACTTTAAAGCACAAGGTATCTGACATAAAACTGTTTAATTCTTTACCGGTATTCATTATGTAATATGTATCATTTCTTTTATTTGCCCAAATACCTTTCTTTTCCATACATCATTGTTCCATCCGAGATTATCAGTATTATGTGTATGAATTCATATAGAGCGCACAATTCTTTCACTCATTTTATGTCGATTAAATCTTTCTGTGTTTTTTTTTCTATTCAAAAGAGAAGTTCCAACGCAGAACAATTTTAGATATTTCACGGGGGTCAGAAATCTGTTGCATCTTAATGTAACACACCCTCCCCTTTTTAATAGAGACGTGGCACCTGGGAGCGGAACTGCCTTGAGAAAACACAAACTGGAACAACCTTTTTCCAGTCATGCGCGCTTAAATCGCACAATAGCGAAAGAACACAATAAAAAGAACAAAATTAACAAAAATAACACCCAAGGACACCTAGCGTAAAAGTGGTAGATCTATCCAGGCTCCTCTATTTTTTAACCAAGAAAAAAAACGCTATAAAAAAATCCTTGAATTTTATTACACCACACGGCCTTTCGTCTCTTGTCTCTTTTGTGTTCCGTTAACAATAGAAATTGATTTTTTTTTTTCCCCGTTCATAGACACAAAAGTAAACAGAAATGGAAAATGATTACTCATCCTGTTGCATATAAAAGGAATGCTAGGAGAAAAAGAGGGAGAGAAAAAAGAGAAAAAGAGGGAGAGAAAAAGAGGGAGAGAAAAAGAGGGAAAGAAAAAGAGAGAAAGAGACAGGGACACGGAAAGAGAGAGAGAGAGAGAAAGAGAAAGAGAGAGAGAGAGAGAGAGAGAGAGAGAGAGAGAGAAAGAGAGAGAGAGAGAGAGAGAGAGAGAAAGAGAGCGAGTGGGAGAGAGAAAGAGGTGTTCACAAAACCAGAGAAACAGCTAGACAGCAAAGAGAACATGTACATGTTAAGAAAAAAAGAACAAGGTACTTGTCAAAGAATACTGAAAAGGTTAAAAGGACAGACGTGGTTTGAAAGGAAGAAAAAGTGAGATCGTAACAAGCGTAAATATTAGAAAGACACGAAAGTGTCAAAACAGGCCTTGTAATTCTTGGAACAATCAGTCTATGTGAAGGCCTTTTGGTAGACTGTTATGTTGAACTGCCACAGGTGTGCCATTTTTAACATAAGACCACATCATATTGTGTTATTTTGTAGCAATTAGCTTTAAATCATCATGTGCCTTGCTGCCCTAGCGGAAAGGCAATGAACACATATGCTGTTCATATTTCTTATTCTTCAGTTCTGCCACGAAGGATAGATAGTGATACATATTATAAATACAGTGATTAACATAAGTGATTATGCTATAAATGTTGATAATGCATGGAGTGATATATGTGTATAGAGAGATACATGGGAAAAGAAGACCACAATGTTATTGGAACACAGTACAATTGTTTTAATTTTAATGTAGGCAAAAATACTTTGTCTCTGTATCTGTTTGCATTCTGCAAAGTTTATAAAAAGCATGTATACTGTTTCCAGTACAAACTACAAGGTCTGTAAAATTCTGGTCTCATCTTTTGATTTTTATATAAACTGCATGTATTGCACCATGTACTTCCACGTGATCTGAGCATTCTATTTCTGTAGTTGACTTTTTATAATTCTATGATTGTGAGCATGCAATATATAAATGTACATGTTCATGTGCATGTAATCATTTCTACTGTACATTAAGCATGTCGTTCAACATAGGCCTACATCAGAAGTTGTTAGCTGTTGTTTGTACTATTCAGTACCAGTTTCTCTATCCCATCCCCCCCCCCCTCTCTCTCTCTCTCTCTCTCTCTCTCTTTCTCTCTCTCTCTCACTTGTCTTTCTTATATTACGTGTGGGTGTATGTACATGTATGTGCCTGTGTCGGAAAAGGTCAGGTGACGCTAATCAAAACACTTGGCATGCAAGCTGGCCTCCAGTGCTGTGTATTTACTAAGGGACCGTCTCGAAATCCACCCTGGGATTTCCAAATCTCCCATACGGGCTGGGTACTGGGACCATCTCGAAAAAGCCAGTCTCCCAAACTACACGCTCCTTCCCTGGCAAGGCCGATCGAATTGTTTCTTGGACCCGTATGCTACTTGCAGTTGTACAGCAAAGGTTATTTGCAAGGCTCCACCTTAATTAGTTGAAACCAGATAATGGCATCTCGTGTAGAATGTCACCAGTGTCAAGAAAACAAGATGGCTGGCTAACAAGTTAATCGTAAGCCAGGGTAAATACAACACAGGCCGCAAAAAGCTGTCAATGCGTGTACATATAGGTTTAAGACTGCATGTATTAGGGTACTATTACTATTAGGTCTAGCAAGATGTTGGAGTGAGTGCCTATGCTGTGCCAGTGCTGTAGTTTGACATACAAATTCAGAAAGCACAAGGTCACCTTCAAGATAGTTTATTCCCCAAAGATTGATATTTTCTGAGATTTGAGAACATTCAAAAGATGATGGGAATCAGCCAATACAGACAATACAGCAACAAAAGCATGGCAAACCTACCTAGGATCATGATATACATTTGTAATGCATGTTTTTGTTTTTGTTTTTATGGGGTGAGAAGGGGGAGGGGGTGAGGAGGTCTTCCATTTCATATTAAGTCACCTGTATTTGGTGAGATGGCTAACCCGATTCAAGGTTAGATAGATGAATTAAACAGCGAAATTCATATCATCAAAAATATCTGCTTCTCTCGCTCTCCCTCTTTCTCTCTCCCTCCCTCGCCCTTTCCCCCACATTTTATTTATCTCGCTCTCATCTAATCTATGCATCTATCCGTATCTCACCTCTTAATGCCCAATCTATTCCATCTATCCTCGTTAATAATGCACGCTCTGCAATTACCTCGTACTGTGGAATAAATTGACTGTGCATTATTGAGCCGCAATTGAAAACCCGGGCACTGGAACACCGTAAAAAGAAACTAGCGGAGGTGTTTTAAGTGGAGAGCACTGTGAAACAATGCGCCGCTGAATTAAATGCAGCCGCATTGGAGCGCAATTTGGCAGCCAGAAATACCTGATGAGATTCCGCATGGTTAAGTACCTTTCACTAACCAAACACAAGGTAAAGTAAAGCCCCTGGATTATATGTACTTCCAAGGCTGAATATTTACTCGTAAAAGCCACAAAATATTCAAGGCCTATCCTTATTGCCTTGTTAAACAATCGAACCCCAGTAATGACCTGACCGACCGATACGTTTGCCAACACAGGACTACGGCTATATACAAAGTGATAATTGCCTGAGCTTACGGGTCAAAGCAAAGTTGTCTAATGAATCTATACATTGCACAGATTTTCAGTAAAGTTACACTGATCAAATTTGGACGTGGCTGAGTATCCGAATAGGCCGAATACGGTAGGCTCTTTTTTTCGTAATTAGCTACCCCTATATTAATTTGGGGAAATAGATAAAACAAAAACAAGGATAGGGACAAATAAGCGAAAGAAAGGACTCCTAAAGGCAATTATAAGAGCGTTGGTATGGACAGGTAGAACAAGCACATAACAAGAACCGATTTAAAGGGAAAGTCCACCCCCAAAATAAGTTTGTTTCGATGGAGGCAGAATAATAAGAAAATCAGGTGAGTGAAAGTTTGAGCAAATTCTGAATGAAAATAAGAAAGTTATGAATTATTGAAGTTGTGATCAATCAAATACAAATTGGCAACTCTGTGACTTATTATACGAGCTCTCCTTCATTTGCTTTGTGCATAATATTCCATAAAATCATGTTTTCTTGGTTATTGATAACGGAATATATATTTGTTCCTTGCAGGGGGAGTATAGAAACGTATTTGCAATTATTATATTTAGGGTGCATGTATGGTTGACATTTTTCTTGAGGGAAAATGAAAATTTTAAAGCAAATGGAAGTTGAGCTCGCATTTTACGTCACAGAGTTGCCAATTTGTGTTTGATTGATCACAACTTCAAAAATCCTAACTTCCTTATTTTTAATCGGAATTTGCTCAAACTTTCACTGACTTGTTTCTCTCATTTTTCTACTCCTATTAAAACTAACTTAATTTCAGGGTGGACTTCCCCTTTAAGCGTTCTCGCTTTTAAAAATCAATTCAAGCTTGATTTTCTTTGTCTCATTAAAGGGGATTTATAGTATTGAGTCACCTACAGTGTGTAACATTAATTCCAGAGAATCATTGGAAGAGTGTGTATGGTATGGTCACATCTAAAGCTTGGGGATATTAACATTTCTCCTCCTCCCACCCCCTCCCCTCCCCTCCCAATTCCTACTCATGAGGTAAAAAAAAATAATTGAGAGACGTGAATTTTATCTTTAAAAATTGTAATTAACAATCCCATGAATTACATAACAATTTGGTTTTTAAACACCATGTGAAAGTATCAAACTGATTGGAGCCTGACTCTGAAGAGGTAGATGGTCCATTCAATAGTGTAGACAATTTGTGAAATAATAACACCTGTAATATTACAAAAACTCTACAGTGAATTGTCCCTTTAAGCGCAGTGCTATGCCTCTTGCCCTGGCACTGAATGGAGAGCTGCCAAAGCAAGAGGCCAAAAACAAATGCAGCCAGACACATACACAAATCCTATTCATGTTACAAGCTCAATGCACTCCAAAGCCAGTCTTGTTTTTCACTTTAAAATATTGGGGCAGGCATATAATCTCTGCCAACCAGACATCGGTTAATCCTCAGTATGGAAAGGAAAAACAAACAAGATCCTGATTTAGGTTTATTTTATTGATCCTAATCCCCCGAGATTTGCTTAATCTGTTATTTAGTTCTCTCATGTGAATTGTCGTCCTGTCTGGCAGTATGATGTTCTTTTGATCTTGTTTTCAACATCCTCTTTCCCTGTCCTGTCCTAAACTTTCTGAAAATGACAACACATCATGACTAGCTTTAGGGTGGGGGGTATTCTGTTAACATATATAAGATTGTTTTTGTGGTTTTTATTTTTGTTGTTGTTGTTGTTGATGATCATCTCGATGATGTTGTTGTTGTTTTGTTCTTTTTATTTAAAGGGACCAATGGATTTGGGCTCTGATTACTACAAGATTAAAATGTGACTGAATGAAATAAAAAAAATCACTGATTAAGTATTATTCAGTCAGAATACAGTGTATACGAATATGTAATAAAAGCACAGTGTTCAAGGCAATTGGACTGAGTAGAATTTATCTATTTGAAATATTTCTCAATATATACGCATCATTAATTAAAATAAGTACTAACCAGACATAGCCATAAGCATTAGAGAGAGATTTACAGTAAATCTATTGATGTAGTCACATTGCATCCTAAACAGCTTAAAGGGATTGAAAGAGAGGGAAAGAGAGGGAAAGAGACAATTCTAAAAGCATAACGGTTTGAATGAGAAGCATATGAGGTTTGTTATGACTGGCCTCAACCACTGATTCATTTTGGATTTTTTAAAGGAATACAGAAATGTCAAGCTACAGGAAACAAACAATTATGAACTACTAATTATCTACAGAACTGAAAACAAGAGGAGCAAAGAGGTTCTCATTTACCCTGTCTCCCCACCCTGAAATAAAATACATATACTGCAACAATAAACTGATGCTAATACAAATTAACTATAATAATGCCTGCAAGTTCCAACACTTTTCATTTTCTAATAGCGCAAACAAAAATCATACCCCCATACATTGCATTTGGGGCAACACATATTTAGAAACTATTGAGAGGAAAAAAGAAAAGAAAAGAAAAGAAAAGGAGAAACATGAATCCTATCTCTTTCTTGAATATTAGAATCAATAAAAAACAGTGTAGAGAGAAATGCAGCAAATTTTATTAAATTCAATCATTTTTTTCAAGCGGCATACAAAAAACGGATTTTCAACCACATGCCTACGACCGAATATAATTACAAACACCCAAGGTTTTGTTATATTAAAAAAATAGGTCATAATTCATCATCACGTATGCCAATAATATATTCATGTGTACCGGCTGCTGTAAGTACATGTACATTGTACATGCAGTAGACATGGGGATACAGGGCATGAGATTGGTGATTAAAAACCTCACCCTGAATCGATGACGTGGAACCTGATAAAGTAAGCTAACCTGTCTCGAATCAACTCCAAACATCGAGAGCTTTCTCGCTCACTCCCTCCTGCTTTTGATTTATCACAATTTATTATTTATCTCCCTTTCTAATCTAGGTCAGTGTTAATAGAAACTGTTCAATGTTCACGAGAGCCCGAGAGAGAACAAAAGGTGAAGAGAGAAAAAACAAGGGTTGAGTCATAAAGAAACGTGCTTCATTCACAGTACTCCTCTCAGTTACCAGCCCAACCTTATATTTACATTGTATATTCTTATCATAATCATTATATCCAAGAATATACACAAAAACAAACTTCCTACCAGGTGCAAGGGCCAGTTTTGTTAATTTTTCCTTTTTCTTATTGTCTTCTCTCATCACTTTTTGTATTAATAAGTTCAACAGCTAGTTCAAAGTCTTGTTTACTTTCTTGAACAAAGGTTTTGAATAGTTGATAGTGGTGTGTTTTTGAGACGTGTAGGCTTTGCATGTAACTATGCATGGTCATGTGATGGAACTGATAATGTTTATTATCGTAGCTTTTGTATAACGATATTACCAAGCGAAACAGGAAGAGAGATTCTTCACTGTTCTTCCCTATTGTCTGCTCCTTTGGTTGCTTTATTGTACGGACAAGTTTGTTTGTTTTCTCCTGCCGTAAAGCAAAATAATGAATTACTGCAATCAACTGTCTATAAAGTAAAAACCAACTACAAATGTACCACGGTACCAGATTTATTTAATTTTCTTCCTTATTTAACAACAAAGAAAATGACAGCACGATTAATCAGGACTGGCAATTGAAATTGATACTGATAAACTGATTGGTAGCATGATCTTTGTAAAATTGTGATTGATTTAGATTTTGAGCAAAATCACAAATTTTGACTGCCAATTTCCGCAGTGCTACAATAGGAGTGTCACTGTATAATGGACATACATGTACAGTGAGCCATACATCAAAGTAACCACAATCTATCATTATTCAAATAAACAAACTCTCTTTCAAGTAAAAATGAATTATAATTCAATAGAATGAGATGTAAATAGAAAAGGCATTAGAAAGATAAATGATTAATGGGCATAGAAGCATGAAAATGGATACCTGATGACTCGAACTATAATGTAGGCAAGAAAATATTATCTACATTGTAAATAGCGACTACGGTATCTATATGTACACTACAAAAATACTACCGGTAGTTCACATCTTTACATCTCAGGTATGAGGAAATCAAGCTGATACTCGACCCAAATATGGACATTCAAAACAAGAAACTGAAGCTGACACAAGGATTATAAGTGTAGTAGTTTCTGTATGAGCACTGAACAGATAATTGTTATCAACTTATCAAGCCAAGTTCTACTATAGAATGTAACTATGTAGGTGAAAGGGTGAAGAGAGTGTGAAAGCAATCCAGACCTCGTGATGAAATAATGAACAATGAACTACTGCTCTTCATTGTCAAAGCATGACTTTGACTTTATTAATTTATTTACAATCATACATAGCCATACATGTGTCCTTGCATGCTCTTTGCACTTGTTTTGTTTTCTTTTGTTATCTTTATGATTGGATACAGTGAACTTGGTGGAGCCATTGGCAAAGATTGAGGAACAAATCTAGAATATTTAAAAGAATTAATTTTACAAGAAGGAGAAGGTCACCTCTAAAAGAGCTAGTTGTGAAATCTAAAATTCTGCCTTAGACTATTCGCGTCATATCTAGCACAAATTCTTAGGTCTACCCAATGAAAACACATAAAACCTTTGCTCAACCAAGCATTTGCTTTTCTTTCTTTCTTTCTTTTGTGAATAGTGATGAGGAAGATAACAATTGGTTGCATCATTGTTATTTCTCCAGGGGCCCAGCAAACGCAAACAAGAGTTGTTATGTCATGTTTTAAAGTATAAGATAGGGACGCTAATGACGACTGAAAGGTCTTCCTTATCATGGTAATGCTGAAAGCGTTCAAAGAGTTTAGATGTTGGTTTGAATTTACTAAAGGTGATCTAGAAAACCTGCATAGGCAAGAATTAGAAATTAGTTATCTTATTTTGAAACTAGGAAAGGGAAAAACTGACTGCTTAATAGTGGTTACCATATGATGCTATTAAACAACAACAATTACAAAGGCAGCTTTCGAACATGTTCATAGCCTATACCTCACAACATATGGTGCTTTGTTGAATACAGCAACAACAAAAGTAAACAAAATAATGATTTTTCAAAAAATCTGAAGCGCGAGTAGACAACCCTGGACTATGAAACAAATTCAATGCAATTTTGTTCTAACGAACCGCAACAACAAATACATGTACATGTAATTACTTGTTATCCAACAGTCTTGATATATGTATTTTCATAATCATAATAACATGATATAGGAAAGATGATCATAATGATAGTTGATAAATGATTTGTACTTGATATTTTCATAATTTCATCTCTACAGGAAGTCAGGATTTTTTTTTAAATGATCAATCTTTCAGATGCCAAGGATACTGTAAACAGAGTTTGTGAAAGTAGAAGAAAGCATACAATGTACAGCGTAAGAGGACCTTTACCCTTTTCACTCATCTACTGATGTAATAATGTATTTTCTTCGACAGCCGAACATATTATTCCCCTCGAGGCAGAGCATTCTCGGTATGGACTAAAAGAAAAATCCTGCCTCTGAATGAGCCCCCTTCAGCGGGGAAAGCAAATACAAACATAAAGATAGATAGGCGATGCAAATTAAGCCTTGGGCGCTCCACGACGAATCATGCCATTCAATGACAGAGCGAGATGCAAAAAAAGTAAAACCCTATCCTATCTGTTTGAAAACAGAATCCATATGGACTGATTTCTACATTTCTTGTCTCCCTTTCCTTTTTTTCTTCCAAGCATTCCAGCCTTCATTTTCTTGTCAGCGTCTCATCTGGCTAGATTTAGTACTGTCGTATGTTTTCCAATCGAGGCATGCTGGAAGGACACTCATTTTGCATGACCTCTGGTATTTTCGAGACAAAAAAGATGGAGAAACATGGCATCTCGTTTGCCTGGAGATGAGATCCATTCCAGGCATGGATGTTTCTCTTTCTCTCTCTCTCTCCCTCTGTCTCGCTCACTCTCTCTCCAGTTATTTTTCTCATCTTTCCCACCGATTTTTGTGCTTCTTTTCACAAATCAGAGGCTTGGAGAACTTCAGCTGCGAGGATAAAACTCCACTGTTGCTAAGCGACAGGGAGGCGGTGGAAGAGGGACAGAAGGGACTAGAAAGCAGTAAATAGTGAAGCCTTGAGATGGAGAGGTGGAGGAGGAGGAGAGGGAGAGAGATATGATGAGGAAGGAGAGAGATTTGATGAGGAAGGAGAGAGAGAAAAAAAGATATGGATATGGAGGACTGAATCAAAGCATTTTTGTTTTTGTCTGGACTCTGGAATGATTTCATGATGATGGCAGGGATGAAAGTGAGGTGATGATTATGATGAAGATGATGATGGTATCGATGGTGATTATGGTAATGGTGAGGTATGTTTTCCAACTCTCCTTTAATAGATGGTACAGGCATAGAAATAGCCCCTCTCCCACTCAAGATTCTTTATCTTACTATTCCCAACTTCAAACATAGAACGCAAGTACATGTATAACCAAAACTCACTAAAAACTATACCTAAAACTACAGCAAATACTATTGCATCATCCGTTCACACAGACCCCTCAATTCTCTCTCTCTCTCTCAATTTTCTTCCATCTATACATTCCTTTCCACTCCCGCTCTTTATTCTTCTCCTCTCCCACTCTTTATTCAACTCCTAAAACGCAACACTGATCAAATGTCTTTTATCACTCCCTTTGTAGACATTTCAGATTACAAATAAAAGCAACAGAAGAGGAGTGGGTCCACGCTCCATGGAACTATTACAAAAAGAAAAAAAATCTAGAAATAGTTAAGGAAAACCAGGAGGCAAACACACTCTTCAGCTCTTTTTTATTTCTTTCTTGTTGTTCCAAAGTCTAAATTTGGGCTAATGTTTTTCACAGAGCTCGCTGTGCAAACTCAGACTTTGGACCATCCTTGTTTAACAACAGGGTCACGAGATATTAAACAGGATAACAGCAGCGTTGTTTTCCCCATTTTGTTTCTCTCTATACGTCTATCTCTCCATTGTTTGAGTATTTTTCCCTCTATTTTTGACGGCAGATAAAAAGCAGCTTTATTAAAGCTCAAATAGTTTTTAGGTCCATTACAGTTCTTGATCTCTAGACCGTAAGGCCAGTATGATTTCAAATATATTTGACAATAGCTAATAACAGTGTAGATCTGTTGAAATGTTGTTATGCACATATTGTTTGCTGTACCTTAAAATATTCCCGGTAAAACCTTGATTCTTAAATATAGAAAGCAGATTGCTATCCCTCCCATGTTCCGCCTCATTTGATATGTCAAAGGAAACGTTGCATGACAAGGTGTTTGGCACAGTGCCAGGTTATATACATGTACCGGTAGTTCAAATGTGTAGCTTTATTTGGAATATAATATCTAACAAGGCAGTTACTATTCGCTATTATGGAGCTAAACTGTATCGTTGTATCAAAAGGTTTTGGCAGACAACAAAAATGTGAGTCTAGCGTACCCAGAAATGCTGAAAATTCAGACGTTCAAGGCTCTATTTAACACCTCTGTGAGAAGAAAAAAAAGAGAAAAATCTTCTCTTTTTTTTCTGTCGATATTGAAAGCTGAGAACAGCAGCTGTGTATGTCATTTGAAGGTCAGGGAAAAATTAATAAAAGGAAATATGGAAGTCACACTGTTCAATAACATCAATGGCTGCACACATTCTATATCTACCCCCCCCCCCCCCCCATGTTGTAGAAAGTAGCTCAAGGGTCATGTTTTTTTTTTGTATACATCCAAGAAGGTGATAACAAAATTACCTTTTCTTTGACAAATACATATGCTGTTCATAACATGTTGGCTCAAATTTGAAATAACAGTCTGTCCTATAACTTCACATATTATTTCTTCTGTCATCCCTCTTGACTCCCAATACAAACAAATAACACAATAATACACTTCAATTATTGTGGAATAGCCTGACAACCACTAGAAAGCTGTTCATAACATGTTGGCTCAAATAACATTATTACATGTACATGTATGTGAAATAAATGTACCTGTTAACACACCCACGTGTAACATACTCCATTTGGTAAATGAAAAAAAATGAATAAAGATTATACATAAAAAATGAGAAGAAAATTATGTCAGAACAACATATCATTTGGACAAATATCATACTCTGAATTTGAGGACTGACTACTTAAAGCAATGCTTGGGAGTTGGGACAACACAAAAAACAAAAATGCTTGGTCACAAACCGCTGTGAGTCAAACGGATGTTAAATGATTAGCATTGTTATGTAATAGCTGGCATGTGCGAAGCAGCTGAAAACATATATGTCCCTGAGAAAGATTTTGAAGGAGGGAAAACAATGTGCAAGGACTATCTTGTTACCATACTGTATTGACAATTTGGGGATATCCTTAATAGGCGTGTCTGCACTATCTCGAGATTGCCAAATATCCAGCTATTTGAATTATCCCGATCGCAAACTATCCAGCTTATTTGCGTCTTCATTAGACCGAAGTAGCAAATTAGCTGGATAGTTGGTCGGGATAATATCCCAAGATATCTCGGTCTAGTTTGCGGTTTTCCGTGTTTACTAGTTGTACTAGCGCGGCGCTGAGCCTCAAGGTCAGTGCGCTGAGTGGTATAGATCGCATACTGTGCGATGAAAACCGGAAATCGTTGTGCATGATGGGATCGGGATATTTGACTCCGTACTTCGGTCTAATGAAGACGGTCGCAAACTATCCCGCTAGTTCGGAAATAGAAGGATATTTTGCAAACTAGACCGAGATATCTTGGGATATTATCCCGACCAACTATCCAGCTAATTTGCCACTTCGGTCTAATGAAGACGCAAATAGCTGGATAGTTTTGATCGGGATAGTTCAAAATAGCTGGATATTTGGCAATCTCAAGATAGTGCAGACACGCCTAATGATAATGAACTAATGCACAAGGCATACAAGGTACTGTACAAGGAAGGCATACTAACTACAGAATAAGGCATAATAATCCACATTAATTGAGTAAAATACTACAATGAAAGAATCAGTCACTCTTTATTTTTATCAATATTTGATGTCCATCAATATTTATCAATAGCTAAATGTACAGTATATTCATACTGATCCGTCGCAGTTATAAACTTTGATTTTGTGAAACCTTATGTTATATACATGTATAGACAATGATCCCCCACCAATGATAAAGGTTCACACAGAAAAGAAACAATGAGTATTCAAAGTTTAAATAAATGCGAGCCAGGGAAAGCATTCATTTGAACTACTTTAAAGTTAATTTCACCTCCAAGGCAAACAGATACGAGTAAGGACCCCCACAGCTCATACATGTAGTTACATGTATCACACTATTTTACGATCTGTCATAGTTTTGTAACCACCACGAGTGCATCCACAAAGTCCCAAACTACAAGATATTGACGAAGTATCGACCTAAACTTAATGTTAACGACTGCCGTGTGACCATATATTGTATCTGTACATGAAGCTTTAGCAAATTATTATCACAGATACAGTTTACAGTCAGGCCTGTAGTTAAACCAAA
The DNA here is from genome assembly GCA_035222895.1 of Strongylocentrotus droebachiensis. Taxonomy (NCBI): domain Eukaryota; kingdom Metazoa; phylum Echinodermata; class Echinoidea; order Camarodonta; family Strongylocentrotidae; genus Strongylocentrotus; species Strongylocentrotus droebachiensis. The sequence goes on from JAVYIG010003650.1 coordinate 73,830, forward strand.
AATTTGCTGAGATATGACAAATTTATATCCTTTGTTCAAGTATGACTGTGAGGTCAAGGAGTTCATTAGTTTCTCATTAACATCAGGGGTATTGTATTTAGGGTTTGTTTGTGTATTATTGTGGACAGCTGGCTTCACTCAGGCTAGCGTTACAAGTTCATAGTGATCCATTAACGATAGGATTTAATTCCCTGATTATATGTAAATGAGGTTCTTTAATTGAAGGCTCAAGATGGTGCAAGTAATTATGACCCGACCTTTGTTTTCCATGGGGCAGCTTGCAGGCTGCATGGCTATTGTTTACCCCGCGTATTCTAACATCAACATACATGTAACAAACAATTTATAACTCAATTTGAAGGAAACCATTATTTTATCTTTCCTCTTCATTTTCCTCTCAGGTATCGTCTTTGCAATGAGAAGCGTTCGATCCTAACTGACCATAACTCTGAGCAAGGGATTTCTACAACGAGATTCCACGAACAGCTTGCGATGACGACAACCTGCATGGACGTAACAACACTATGAAAGCGGGAAGTGATATAATTTCTGAGATGACCGCAGGGAGAGAAAATAGCACCCCTGTGCGTCTCACCGCCTGGGGAATATTAGAGTTTCCTTTCCCTGTATGCCAAGCGTCTAGCAACAGCTTAAGAAGGTCTCAGATCTTGTGGCTTGACTTTCAAGAAAATATCCCCCTCTCTCTCCCCCTTACCAACCGTGCCGGTATGTGTTTAAATGCTCTAGATTCTTTAGGTGAAGGACGTTGGTGATATCCCTGGTGTTACTCAAGTTTCCACTAAAAATCAAACATTTTAAAGCATTCTACTTTATTTTTTTCATAAAAAACACCTTGTGAGTTAATGCTTCTATTTTTTGTTATACCGTACACATTCTAAAAAAGTAATATTGATAATTCTCCATGTCGTAAAAAAAAAAAATATATACAATGTTTTTTTGATGAAAGTTGTCATTTACTTTATTATTTTCTTAAAATTTAGACACCTTATGAGTTAATCCTTTTTTTTAATAGAAATTCTAAAATAATAATATTGATAATTCTCCATGTCAATTTTCTTGAAAACTTGCCATCGATAAAAACATTGAGCAGCAGCAACTGAAGCATTGAGATCTTCTATGTTTCTCAATTTCCATGTTTTGGTAAAAACCAGTGACTTTCAAGTTACCCAAGCTAAATAGAATCCGATTTAATTATGTCATATATGCCGGTAGAATCATATCCTGTGACACATACTGGGCCTACATAATTCAATTGATCTGAATTCAGAAATGTTTGCATGACGGCCAATTCTACAAGGAGCAAGCAAGCGGAGCTCCCAGGCTCCCCAGATTTATTAATAAAAACACAGCTTTTTAAAAAGCAAATACAGCGGATTGAGCCTCACACGCAAGCAAACCCAGCCTACCCACCCACCCACGCATACGTCATGTTATTATTCTTCTGCCTACAAGTACAATCAAATATTCCATTGGCTCTGGATGAAACGGAACATGAGTATGCTGTGAAGATAATCAAAAGATATCTTCCCATGGACAATTACAATTCTGCTTTGGGATATAACACGTCATAATATATCTTGGATTCTTCGCCTTAATAGCGAGGAGATAAAATGTTTTTGTAACCTTTGATGATACGTAAGAATCATGTGATTCTGACAATATATCTCTCGCTCTTGCTTAGACTTTGCACATATTTTGACACTTGAATATCATGCTGTGTCTGCATGCTACATGTAAATATTCAATTCAGCAAGAAGAGGATAAGGAAATATTATGCAAATACTCTAAAATAGATCACATCATGTTTAAGGGTATAAAATTTGTTTATCCATACAGCAAAAAAAATTATGTTTTTGCTTCAACCATGTTAAAAACTTTGACAATCTAAGAAATACAACATTCAAAATTATTTTACAATTCATGTACAAATATTATGATTGCATATTACAGTAATAGACAAGAAAGATTCACACTGGTGTCACCAGTCAATACGCAAGGGGGAAATAAAAATGTAGAGTGTGATTTTCGCAAGGAATATTAGAAAATCAAAAAAATTTGTTACTAATTACACATACAGTCAAAACAAAGCATAACAAAGATTTAAGGACACAGATTTGTTTTGTTCTGCTACAACATGGTGCTTGATTTGCAGGGCACGTGCACAACTAGGAAATGACTTATAGAGATTAAAACTACAGACAAGAGAAGAAACAGAGAGAATTGTCATTAATCTGACAGAGAATGCTACATGTAGTCGATATCTGTCTAATCAATGGATTCACAGATTATTGTGACCTTTACAATACATGAACAGTTATGTACATGTATGCATATTCAATGTACTAAGTTTACTGGCTTATATTATTTTCATTGGTTTATACTTTATTCATGTGCAATATGTTAGTGTTTGTAGGACTTCCCTGTTTCTCTCTCCCTCCCACTTCAAACTGTATCCTCTTTAGTGATGAATATCACATCCCCTTCTGTATTAATTACTTTCGCTTCAAGCCCTCTGCTACACCCTCCCTGGGCCAAAGCTACTTTTGCTTCGATTGTATTCAAATCAACCTAGTCCCTTTCAAACTACAAATATATCCCCTTGTACAGGCTCATCTCATAGGATAATACCTCAGTGCTTCAATATCTCTCTCTCTCTCTCTCTCTCTCTCTCTCTCTCTCTCTCTTTCCAATCCCTGTTTTCTTCTTGTCTCTCACACTCGGTCTACTTACAGTCACGCATGTTTAATTTCCTCTTCCCTTGTGTGGTGATTCATCGAGACGGTTAGAAATCCCTGAACGGCCCTCAACAAAATGAACCCCCCCCCTCCCCCCTTTGTAAATGGGGTGCCCCCTGTCTCTCTCATCCTATAGGAAACTAGCCATCTGTCATGGCCCCCGTTCATAAGTGCAGTACGCACAGGTATGGCACTCTCCACTCTCTGTTGAAAGTGAAGGCTAACATGTACATTTAAAGGAACATGTATTATTAAAGAATTCCATTTTGAAAGAAACTGGCTCGAATCATTTAGTTTATTTAGGCCTTTCTTGTGCTAAACAACTAGAAAGATTGTGTGTGCACAAAATGGACGCATAATTTTGCAGGTGGTGTAGAATCTGGAAAGTCTTTTTAGTGCTGCAAAATAACTCATTCACAAATGAAACTAATTAGTTTAATTTATTGATTTAATTTACTTATGTATTCATTACAATCCACGAAGGATTCTTGCCACAGAAATCACTCTCGTTTAATTTTCAAACTGGATTGAATTCATTCAGATATATTTATATTCAAGTCTTCCTTGCTATTAAAGTCGAGTGGCCATCTAGCAGGTTTGCCCTTCTCAGTGTCTGTTTATCAAATCAATCCGAGTAACATTTATAAATTGCTCTGTAGTCGAAACTGTGTAGTACAACTAAACATACAGTACATGTACAGTGTATGCCCACGCTGCATAGGCTTGCAAGCAATTATTTAGCTAATACACCTACATGTACACATCGTAGCAAGTTTAAATACTTTCCGAGAGCCAAGCTGTTTAAATTACATTGTACGGCACTCCCTCTACATTCTGTAGGGGCCTTGTGGGGGTGCAGCCACTCTCTTGTATGGGCTTTATTATACAAACTAAATGCAGCTGTTACAATTATTTTAATGTAGGCATGATGGATTTACAAAGAACATTTACACTAGGCGAATAGCTAATGTTTAATTGGAAAATCTTGTGGACTTGCCTGGCTGTTTAGTGTGCTAAACCTGTTCTATTTATGTCCTATCTTTATAAATGTTGATGCCAAATCAAATGAGTTAAGTGTACTTTTTTTTTTTTTTTTTTTTTTGTCTTGCATGTATTCATGGATACATTGTACATGTTCACATGAATTACTACTTACGGTACATAAAATGTATGTACATGTATGTGTACATGTTTAGGCCTACAGGTATAGTTGGCATTAATATGAACACAACTGCAATTAAACACAACATCTCTACTGATAATATTTACAGTGTTCACACACGTAGCACATTTCCATATATGAAAGGCATTACTAATCAAATCAGAAGAAGAAAAAAAAAACAGCGACAATGTGTCTGATACAGCCTACACATTGATTTATAAGCATAAAGAAAGCATTTGGGTGTTGGCCACAGATCTTGTCTGCCAAACTCTCTCTACATTCTACGACCTTTTCCCCTTGCAGTACAGTGACAGCTTACAATATAGAGGCCATATAAACCGGGACCCTCATTCACTGAACAGGATATCGTCTTGCTATTCTTGGCTTGAGCCAGCCGAGGCTCCATGATTTTTCTGCAACATATGGCATGACTTTTCACAGGAAGGTCGAGGCAAGAAAGCACAATCCGACAGCTATAACGAACAAGTGTGTGTGTGTAATGCGTATGTGAACAATGTCTGTGTTTTGGTGAAATGTACACAAGTGGATTACATGACAAGAGCATATTGGCAGGCTCAAATTTCAAAACACTTCTACATAATATCAAACTACAAGCTCTTCCAAGCTGGCTTTCTTGTTTTTCCTGCGTGACGTGACGCTGCTTTCCCAAATTCTAAAGGTCACGTCGTCGAGTAATAATGATTGTACGGGAGTTACACATCGACAGTCTGTTTGCGTGTCAACTCTCTCAAGCAAATGTCAGGTCCACCCCTGCTCTTGATCACATGAGATGCAGGTTATAAATGGCTTCTGGGAGAGAGAGAAAAAGATTACTCATATGATCTCTGGCATATTTTTAACCTTTCCTCACATTTATCCGGATTTATGTTGCTTGTAACGATCCAAGAATAGCTTTAAAAGAGAAAGACGACAACAACTAAAGTAGGAAGTGTAGAGGGGCATAATGAGGGAATTATATTTCAACCCTCCAAATTTGATGAGATTCTTTTGTATCATGGAGGTAAATCCGATAAAAGATTTTTTAAATTCTAGAAAGTTTGAAAACAATATGGTCATTTTCACAGTAAAGGGTGTAACTTTTCTCAAACAGGGTCAAAATTTCAAAACATGTTTTCATAATCATTTCTACTAAAATTAGTACTATAAGTGTCTAAATTATGGATTTTTCTTGGTTCTGGAGCTTAAACTACATGAGAAACCTGGAAAAATAATGAACAACTGTGACAAATATGATAAATTTGAACAAAAACAACATTTTAATTCTATCAACTTAAATGACAACATTTGTTCTCCAAACATAATTCAATTGCAATTTTTCATTTGCTATTCTAATGTACTTAAAGGCTTATAAAGCTTTTTTGGTCAAACTTATTTGGTCTTTAAAAAAATTCAATGCGTTTGTCAAATTAAAGATAAAATATGACTTTGACATTTAATTTTTCAAATTTACCTATCTTCCAAGAGGGGGAGCAAAATAAAACTTACTCTACAAATACCATTCAGTGAGGGCTAATTACCATGCAAATTCCAAAGAAATCGCATTTCAAATGAGGAAGTTGAAAATTTCTTATGTGTGTGTTTCGGAGGCTTCAGGTTAACAAAATGCCTGTTTCGGAGGCTTCAATCATGTTAACATAAAATGTTGTCCATTACTTAGGTTACATATTAAGAAAAATTCAACTTAAAACTGTTAATGATATGGTAAATTACTAATATAACACCTAAAACATTTGTTTAGAGAGTAAAAATACTTGTTAATATAAAGTACGGTACATGTATGTTACAAATTATCTTTACTTAATACGATGAGTTTTATGTTCAGTACACAAACATTGCAAAGTCACTTAATAGAATCCATGAGGATTTCAAATCTGTGCTGATACTCAGGGAATATATTGTCAAGTATGTAATTTCCAAGGAAATCACTTTTCTCATATCAAAGTTGAAACATTCAGGAAACATATACATGTATAGCTAGGATCAGTTCAAAGTAGTGTTTCGGAGGCTTCAAACATGTTAACACACTATATTGTCAACTACAAAGGCAATATACAAAGCGAAATTTAACCTTACTTTTGAAGGTTTGATGAAATCTTGAACTGTAAGTAAAGTACTTAAAATAATTGTTCACATAGAAACCATTTATGTTAATTCATAGCAATGTACCACTACCCTTCACTTGCGTCTTTGTCATCATTTATTCTTAGTGCATAGAATTAAATTTCCGCACAGTGGCTTCCACGAACTTGTTTGTTATGTGTTTACATTTACACAGACATTCATATATTTGAAACCAATAGCATGGTAAGTATTTACAGGTTTTTGTCCTGGAACACAATTGTGATCTACTTCTTATTTCAAAGAAATTTATCTGCCAACATGTCCAGTTCTCCTTCTTAAAAATTATAAAGGTAAGCTCTGCCTGCTGGGGTAGGGGTCCTGGTTGGTAGAGTCATCTTCTGTATTACCGGTACATCTTTTTTAGGCTGATGGGCTTCACAGTCCTCTGTAAATTCATACAGACCATTGCTGTTCTGGCGCATGAATTTGACTTTGACATTGTCATCAATCAAAGCCTTTACCTAGTAGCAAAATAATAATATATAAAATACAAACTTTCATTAAAACACAGATAAACAGCTTTCAGAATCCATTTCACTTCCTTGAAATATCTCACAGTCCCTTATTTTAATTCACCCTTTAAACTTTGTTCAGTACCACAACACCTGCTCATATACATTTTAGAAAAATCTTTTTGTCTAAGTATTTCTCACATACAGAAAGTTGATCCTGTTAAATGTTTTTTTAATAATCTGAGATCTAACATGGGTAATACTTACAGGAGCCATGAAAACCACCCCACTTGTAATCCTGCTGCTAGATGAAGGTGCATCAAAATATATGGCAACATAATCGCTCACATTTGATGCTGCAATTGGAGAAGAAAATAGGAAATTAGCAGTTTGTACTGCACAGAACAATGTTCATACATATATCTGAGCTTGGACACTAAAAAACAATAAATTTGTTTGATTTTAAAAGTACATCTTGAACGTATATTTGCATAGTGCATCACATAATATTTTATTATTTATCCATGTGTTTTTTAAGAACTAGTTCAGTAGTCTATATGGGCACCATCACTAAGGATGCTTAATGTGTACATTGCACAAATCTTAATTACTAATTAATGACAGACTTGTTTTAATCTGTTTTGCCCATGGATTTGCAGGAATAACCTGTTCAAAATTGTAATATGTACAAGGATTTCATTCATTGTTACTGGTTAACCATTGTGCATAGCCATAGACCTGTATATTGTACACACATGTATATCAGAAGTCTAATTTAAACATTTGGTACTGAGGCAAACCTTAAAAGTCAGGTGACATCCAAATATAAATTGATTCATGTTTATGTGCAGGGCTGCATACAGCTCATAATTTGTTATAAATATATTTCATAGATTTTAAAATATTTTACAATAATTTTTCTCAGACCTGCTAAGCTCCACCTAAATAAATATTCCAGATCTCATTCATCTATCTGTTAATCATTAGTGAGCTAACAAAAGAAATTGGTATGTAACTTTCTCCAGCTCAGCACATGCTCACAAATACCTCCACATTACCTTTCTTTTCCTGGTGATGCTACACCACTTCTGACATAGCAACTCATATGTTGGTATTGTATGGTCTATTGTAAACAAGTGATCAGCTCTGGTTAAGCTATTATACATACCACTGTCTCTTGTTAGCTCACTAATGATTTACAGATGATGTCACAAAATGAATGAGATTTGGAGCATTTTTTTTTTTAGGCTGCACATCAACAGGAATCAAACTATATTTGGATGTCACTCAACCTTTACAACAACAAAAAATAAGTATGATAAAGATACATGTACAATGTACAATACAGATCTTAACTAGGCCTCACTATATTTTTGACAAATTTAAACTTTAAAAACTTTCACACATCAGTTCCATTACAATGACACATTAAAAAAAGTTCAAGTAAAGAAATTAAAGGACACAATATACAGTTCTTACCTCTATATTCTTGTGCATAACAGTAAGGAAATGAGAGAACTGTCTGCAGTGTTCATGCCTGTCTGGAAGAGATGCTAACTACATGTAGTATCAGATGTTGCTAGCACATGTTGCTGTAACCTTGTCAATATCTTCAAGATCTTCATGGTCTATTAATTCGAGTCCTGCCGCGGCACTAATGTCCTTTGGCAAGACATTAATCTACATTTGCCACACTTGACCCAGGTGAGGTAAATTGGCTACCTGGCAGGAATTAATTCCTTGAAATGCTTAAGCGCCGTAATGGAAGCCATGCTAAAGCCGGGGTAATAATTTTCAAATTTGGAAGCGCATAGAGACGTTCAATATGTGCTATAAAAGAACCGAATATTATTATTATTATTCCATTGTCTTAAAAGGGGTTGTACACACTGCTTCCCTAACAATTCTAGAGGGTTCTTTACCCACCAAATTTCTCTCCTACTGTTACAAATGGTTTTTGGATGGCATGGCCTATGCCATTTGATCCTAAGGGGTTGGCAAAGAGCATAATACATGTGGTTAACACTAAATGAAGCCTCCGAAACAAATTGGATAAATGTTAAGGATGTCTTATAATTTGGGAAAATATAGTGATTCATTTTTATATTTTATATATTAAAATATTCATTAAACTTGGAAGATTTATATGTATCAACTTTTTTTATTATTTGGTAAATGATTCTTACATTATCAAGGTTTGAAACGGGTGAATACTCCTAGCACTGGTGTAAAATTTCTTTCTGAAATGCTGACTATTGTAAATCGTTAAAAATATAAAAATCCAATAACATCTAACACATTCCTGTACTTTATTAGACCAAAACCAAACATAAAATAGGAAAACTGTAAACATTCCCCTATCTGTAAAATCACAATAGCAAAAAATATGGTGTTAACTACAGTTTGAAGCCTCCGAAACAAGTTTTTTTGGTTATTAGTAAGTCTTGAAAAAAATTAACTGGATATCTATTTACTTTCAACTTCAAGGGAGCCTGCACATCCTAACATATGATTGCCATGCAGATTTAACATGAAACACATCGGTCTAGGTATTTAAAAAATGAAAAATAATCTTTTTGCTGTTTCGGAGGCTTCAAGTGTTTCGGAGCCTTCAAGTGCTAACGGAAAGTTTGTAATGTCTATTATTTTCTAATAGTTGGGAATATCTAAGCTGTTTATTGACAAGTGACTTAGGGGTCCTTATGCTACATTTTGATATAATGATTGGATAAATTCCTACATTCATATTTGTACAAGCTGTCCGAATAGTTTGTTTCGGAGGCTTCAAATCAGCTAACGGAAAATTGGGTTGACTCAGTCAAACTTTTAAAAAATTCTTACAAGCAACATGCTCAGAAAAATTTTGTCATTAGTTGGAAGTATAGATATCAAGTGTTATATCAAGAACAAAAGAAATGATAGAAAGCACTTTTTAAACCAGAGCTCTTCACATGAAGTTTGTTAACTATTGTTAACGGAAAATGAAGTCTCCGAAACGACAAATTACAACACTCTGTTCTCAAAAATAGATGAGCCGTTACAGTTTAAACTTCTTTGGCACTTTTCATTGAACATCTAACTTCACATTCTGCATAACAAAAACAATCCTCACTGTTCCTGAAAAAAATGCAGGGCTTTACAAAAATGTCTATGTATTTTGTGTACACCAAAAGGGTCACATTTAGGGTACTTATGTGCCTGCCAAAATTTAACGAAGTAATCCCTGAAGATGTCTATGCTACCCAAGGTAGCACCCAAGTAGGTTACTCATATGCCAAAATATCTTTGAATTCTGTAGCTTTATGAGATCACTAGAGATAAAAATGTTCAAATTTCAGAGTTACACCCTTTACTGTGAAAATGACCATATGGTAACCATACCCAAATCATGTGAAGCAACATCGCCTACAAAAATGTATACTGCAAGTACAGTACATGCCTTATGTTTTACCTACATGTACATTGTACATGTTGTAGGTTCGTAAATGTACATGTCATGTAGCTTACATGTAGGTCAGGTGTGTGTACATTTCCCTTTCTGCTTCAAGTGCTTGACTGTATTTGAAGCCCGTTTTTGGTACAGTACATACATGTACATGTCTGAACATGTTTAGGTCTAGGGTAAGTAACCCATAACAGCTCCAATAATCAATGTCCCACTTACAATGTATCTAAACCATGGACCCAATACATGTCTAAACACAAAGCCTTTGCTTATTATGAATCAGTAGAACCAAAGTCTACACTTGTATCAGAGTTATTATCCTCCAGGAAGTACAGGTCATTATAAACCTTGGACTGCTTAGAGTGTAATCATCCAGACCAGTCCAGCAAGACCCCAAACTAGTCTACTGTATACTCAATAGAAAGGGCAGTAGGGCAGTATTGATTGTATTCCAAAGGCTTTGAACTCTTTGAAACAAAATGGCCATTGAATTTGATCAGCGTCCTTGACACGAAGATCAATGGGAGTGCATGTATCCAAGGGTTTTTACTAAGTTCATTCATTCATTCATGTGTTTACATGAAAGGAACAATAACAAAGTAGGGCCATTCTTGGAGAGGGCATGTCTGACCCAACAATCCATGAACGAACAATGCACAAGCATCTGTATGACCAAGTGCACTGCATGACATACAGCATACAGTGTACATGTACATAGTGTTGATCTAATATGGTACTGTATAGGCCTGTCTAACCATCTACATACATTGTACATGTAGTCATGTGTACATTACATCTATCCAATCCTCAGTTTTCTGTCTCATATTATACAAGTACACAGTCAACCATGATCCCAAATCATATTTATATTTATCAAAGGTCGTCATAAAGTGTGCCCTCCTGATCCCTTGTTCCTTATTCATATTGAATTAATGATAAAGCAGCATCCACCCCTCCCCCCCAAACAAAAAATAATAAGAAGAATAAAGAATAACTTCTTGCTCTGAGACAACATGATTTATTGGACACCACATTATCAACTCAAAACCAAGACAAGACCGGCAGACTCTCTGCACACTTTCATGATGGATACGAAACTGAAAGTCTGTCGACCCTGGGTATGAATTATTTGGCCACTTCTGTAAGTTGACAAGAAAGACACAATTGATTCTATTACTTAGGATTAGGAAGTATAATCAAAATCAATGGGGAAAACAAAAGTTGGGGGCGAATAAAACTGTCACCAACATATTTCAAATAAGAAATATATAAAGTTTTAGCGTAATCTGACAATTGAAAATGAAATTAAATGATGGTACATGTACTTGTATTTAGTTTGAATCTATTTTTTTTGTATATATCAAAAACTTGTTCACACCTCTTTACTTCTCTAACTACAGGTACATGTACAGTAAATGTAGGTCATAGGGCAAACATTTACATGTATGTCACCTTTTCACCATTTATGTAACAGGTACATTGTTCGGCCTTGTACATTAATGAATAGAAATGTGATCATATTTTGTTTATGTACTGTGACATGTAGATTGATAGGCTATTTGGCAGTTGTCTTTACTATATTTGATTCAATTCCATTATTCATAGCTTATTTTACAGAATTGAAATTGAATTTTCGTTCTCCCTCCACATTCATAGATTTGTACATGAACATCAATAAAAGAAATTTTTTAAATTTGTTCGTTAGTTTGTTAGCAGGAATATATAAAAGATATACACGTGTGCACAAAGCGACCTGCAGAAGTAAACAGTCCAATCTTGTTTATCTCCTAGTCTCTGGTATTCTTTTGCGAACATTTTTTTCTTCCTCATAACATCTAGCCTAGCAAGTACAAATGTAGCAACAGACAACAACTTCCTCCAAAGGATTATAACTTTCCTGAATCCACCACAAAATCAAGGACGACCTGCTCAGTTCAACTTGAAGTACGAACATGAACATACATGTATACATGCAGTCTTCAAGGCTGTTTAAAAATTGTCTGGCAAAACAATATCAAGATTAAACGATGTCTCTGTTTCCTCTATAAGTCTTGCATTTCCAGGAATCAGATTCTGGTAACTTATTTCCTGGTTTGGTACATGTACAGTAAGTAATACGAGAAAGCACTTCAATATCAAGTGGGTGGGAATATACATACAGTTTTTGTACATGAACAGTACATTTACAATGTTATTGTATAAGTACTTTATTAGTTATTACTATTCACCATAAATTCAAAAACGCGTCATACAAATAATCTGCCACACTAATAGTTTATTTTTAGAAAATAAAATATTGAAAGTTCATGACCTGTATAATTTCTTTTTAGGCTGTTTTATGTTTCGATTAAATTCTAACGAACTTCCTTATGCCATCACGTCGACATTCCAAAAAAATCAACAACTTCATAATTATCCTACCCGACAGTCTTCCTTTTTTCACTTACACAAAGTGACTGAGAACTTTACTAAACAAAAAACTTTGATTTATACTGGTCCTGTGTACTGGAACTCCTTAGACATTTCGCTCAAACAGCTGCTAAGTTTAATTACTTTTAAATAACACTTGAAACATAAACTTCTACTCCATTATGAAAATGTTTAAGGTCATCATGATAGAGACCATCGGTATTATCAACACTTGTTGGCTGGCTGCACAACACACACGTTTTTGTTCTTTTGTTTTGTTTTTTGTTTTATATATTATGTAAAAAAATGTATTATGTAAAGGGAACCTTATTTACATGTACAAGCATAATGCTTCCAAGGTTTCCTCCTCATTACTGCAGATAATTGTTAGCATCATATGTATTTAATGACTTGCCATTACATCGTTTCTATTACTGTTGTATCAATCGAATATTATGTACATGTTTTGTTACCTTGTATATATGCCTTACTTTGTAAATTCTTTTCATATGCAGTTAATGTGGAAATAAAACCTAAATAAAAAAATATAAAAAATTCACATGTACACATGTACTGTACATTGTGGTGATTGTGAGTTATACGTTTGTTTGTTTGCTTTTAATGTTGTGTTATCACTTTAAAAAATCAATTTAAAAAATCCCTACCAGTAATTCCTTTACTCATTTTTTTTCTAAATTAATATACCAGTTGACCAATGTTTTCAAATTTCAAAGGCATCTACATTTCTTGAATAAAATTTGCCCATGACAACTCAAAAGCTTGACAGATGTTTACCCGATAGAGCAACAAGTAATGTATGCGAGATGGATTCCATCTACATGCAATCAGACACAACCAGTGACTTTACATGTAACATGTCCTGTCTTTTTGTTTAACTTTAAACTTTAATATTTTTGTAATTTATTTTGAGAATAGAGTTTGCCTCAAAAAATAGAGGAGTCAGGAGTTTAATCAAATATATCTCTTTCCTTTTTGTTTCTTCTTTTTTCCCCCTCACTAAATCCCTGTCTCCCAAGTGCTTTTCTGAGAATGACAAAAAACACAATGGAGTCCCTCATTCTTACAAAACAATGTTGTGGAACCCACCGACCAGCCCAGAGAAAACTCTATCTGCATGACTTGTACAAAGAAAGCACAGGGAAAGAAGAGAGCTGTGTAACACTTCTGTATTAGCTCATCTCATGCAGAAAGTACTACAGCTTCTTACTCAAACAACAAAGGTTTAATACTTGGGGGTGCTCAAATTTGACTCACTCCAATTTTAATCTCAACTTACATTGTAGATCCTCAAAGAAGACCTTTCCAAGTTTCGAGGAAAGACTTAAGACTAAGAAGAGTAAGACTGAGATTTGTGTAACTTGTGGTGCATCATACATGTACAATGTATGTAACACAAATTTTAAATCTTAATTTTTAGATTCTCACAAGAGACTCATCCAAAGTTTTAGAGTACTTACGAATAACTGATGAATAGAGATTTTGTAACTTGTTGTGCAAATGTGCATCATGTATGGGTGTGCGTACATGTACTGTAGGTATAAATGTTCATTCTTTATCACACACAAATTCAAATTTATTATTTTTTAAATGACTAATTATCTCTTAATGATATGAAGTCAGGGATCAATTATTTACAAATTAATTTTAGGCAAATAAATTTGACCCCAAAACACTATAATAAAAAAAGAGACTGTGTTAACAACGAAAAATTGTTGTCTGTGAATGTGTGAAGTTCCCAACCTTGGTTCCATTAATTGTTGTACAACATAAATTCTAACATTAAAAAACAAAAAACAAAATACAGCAGACTTTGTACAGACATGTACATGCACATATTACATGTACCGTATTTCACTATTGTTGCTTTCCGAAGTCTTAGAAGGGATTTTAATCTTCTCGTCCTTACCCCTTCACATTTTTGTCTTCTACAGTGTTTTCGTCACTGAATGCAGCAAACTCGAGCAACGCAACGTCTCGCTATAAATATTGTTCAGTCATAAAAAAAAAGGTAACACGTGCATAAAAACCAAGCAATCCGCATTGTGGCAAGGACAAATAATAAAAAACAGTAAAGCTTTTTATTGCAGAGAGAGAGAGAGATAAGTGAAAGGAAGAGTTTGAAAGCACTTAGTGTGAGGTTGAGGAGAACCACAAAGGAAGAGAAAAATGGCGGTTGCTAAGTGAGCACTTTCCAGTTTTGTTTACTTCCAAATTTTGCTGGTTTGGAAGCGGGAAGTACGAATCAATGTGCGACCAAAAATATCTCTCCCATGTATTTTGTCTTTCCATCTCTCTCTTTTTCTTTCTATGTTTCATCATGTGATCCAGGCCTACACCCCCTAGGGCTTTCCATAACATCCTTCCTAGTGTTAAGTGGAGATGCATGAACTCGTTAAAATGCTTAGTTCTCTTTGCTCAGCAAAGTTCAATCTTTTTCAAGACTGCTTCAAGAATAGAATTGTGCTACAGCACAAAATTAAAATAATTATTCATTTAAAAATTAAAAAAATACTACTTTATGCTTTTAAAATGAAGGGGCTGCAAAGTTTGCAAATATCATTACAACTACTATCAAATGTTCAGTAGTCAGTACAACTGAGCCAGCTTCAAAATAATCATAGAACGACAAATTTACTTCTACACAAATCTACTCTGAAATTAGGCTACCCTCTGGCAATGAATAAATTGAAAAGCCCCCCAAAATTAATCTGCATGCCACCCCCTCTCCCCTCCAATCTATGTTTTACTTTAAAGGACCCCTTTAACACTCCACTCTTCGTTTATCGCGCCTGCCATCTACTCCACTTTATCTCAAGGACCATCGCAACAGGAAGAGGAAGATGCACATTTTTTTCTTCCCAGAGTCATACATAAAGATGAGATCTGCTATCCCCTGGGGCGAAAAAAAATAAAATAGAAAGATGGAAGAAAAGAAAGAGGGGATGAAGAGAGAAAAGATTGGAAGACTGGGCTAGCATGTACAAGATCCAACGTATTGCCTCGTCATACATAAATGCACATGATTTAGAATCTTGTCTACAGTTAGCAATTCATATTCCAACAAAATGGTTCTGTTTTAGGAACTTTTATGTATGTTTTATATCCAACCAAAGCCCCAACTTACAGAGTTAGTTTCTACTATGTTTTCTCTGTCTCTATCTCTCTAGCTTTTCTTCCTCTCTTCTTTTTCCTACTGCTGCTGCAGCTTTTATACCTTTTTGTTGGTTTCCCCACACACAATCATGCCAGTGAATATAGATTCATCTATCACCTTGACTGCAACCCACGAATCAATAGACCACCTCAAAATTCTCAAGAATATGATCATTAAATGGGAAGAAAACAAGGACAACTTTGGTAATTGATTAAACCCATTGCCATTTCCCCCATTGAATCTACATACTATTGGTAGAACCTGGTTAATATTCAACTTCTAAAATCAATACACAGCCAAGCAGAAACCACCACTATCCTAAAACTAGAAAGAAAAAAGAAACAATAAAGTTTGGTCAATGGTCAATTGATTTATCTACAAAATCTAACCATCCAGCGTGTTCTCTTACTGTATTCTTCATAGACCAAAGTTGTTTACCAGTACTTGCTTTTGCAATGAAACTCTAGGCTAGCAGTAGCACACAAAACAACCATTGATTTTGTACAGCAGTGCATTTTGTGTATGAAAGGGATTGTGTATCAGTTTGTGTTGTAAGATCTATGCGTTGTGTGTGTGTGTAGACGTAGTCGTAGTATTGTGTGTATGAGGAGTTGGCACTGTATTTTATCATGCAGTGAATTCGTACTAGCACAAAACATGTATAGAGTGAATGGGGGACCGCTCCACACATTATGCACACAGCATGCATGCAGTTTCAAATTTTGCATGTCCATTGCATACACTGCACAACACTGTACAAAGGCTTTATTGAAATTTCAATGATTACAATTATTTTTTAAACCCCTTTGCAACACATAATTTTAATTCGAAGCAAAGAAATATTGGGCCCTAATCAAAGAACATGCCTTCATATTCAAAAGGCTTGGAGGCATTTAATACAAATAGATTCTTACAAGCAAACATGTACAGTAGCATTGCTTTTCGGATAGACTAGAATAGAGGCAGGGGCATCGTCATGAGTGATACGCAAGCTGATTTTACTCTTACTTTGCTGTTTAACCAATTATATTTACAGTCCTTCATGTATATGTATAGCAAATTCACAAACCACACCACTTTTTAATTCAGTTGTCTCGTTTTAGACTACCTTCGGCCGAAAACGGAGTGAATTTCACCAGAAAATGTTATGGTTCTGTACTCAAGAATAGGCTACATCTAAACAAGACAATTTTCCCTTTTTTCAAATTCAATCAATGAAATTTACTTCTCAGATTATAAAATGAATTGATATGTATACAAGGACTGTTAAAGTTCAGAGATATACAGAAAGATATACCGTTTGTTTGTTTAGCTTTGAGATACTGGCTTATAAAAGAGCATACATGTACAGTACATACTGGATTTTACTTTGCCAAAACATATTTTCCTGCTGTGTCTTCAGTAGTGTCTTTGAGTCAATTATAATCGTTTAGGAGGAAATAAGATGATGACGGTCCTCTACAATTTTGGCACATATTTATATACCGGTACTCTTTGTTAAATCCATGACTATCCAGATTGCATTGCAATAAACAAGGATCTTACATGAGTTGTGATCATTGATGCCTTGAAATGGTCCGATGTGTGCATATAATATACAGTACATGTAGATACTGTACAATTTCTGTACATGTATAGTTTACAGAAGGGCTTTGAGCAAATTGAGTGAAGATATAAAATAATTTGCTAATGTGGTAAAAGAGAGTTTTCATTGCACCACATATTACGCAATCTCATGCAGTTTCTTCTTACCCTTCTTCTTTCGACTCTTTGAGCCTTTCCAACCCAAAATTATTGCTCACTAAAAATAACTACCGTACCGGTACTCCTTTTTATTTATACTTTTTCACAGATACATGTACTACTGAGCGTGCATCTTGTCTACATGCTGGTATAAACATGTACTTGTAGCACCAAAATACTGTACATGCATGCGAATACGGGTTTAACTGATGTGTTTTATGTACCGGTAAATGAATTAAATAATTATGTCATGTTATACAGTATGTTTTTCTTAATTTGACACTAAATGAATTAGATTCATTGGGGTTTTTTGTGTTGTTTTTTTCGTCAATGTACATGCAATTACATCTAATGGTTATTTTACCCGACTGCTAAGAGGGCACAAATGCTTGTACATGTAAGTAAGCAACCAAACGGCCGACAGCTTTAGGTACTCTCCTATGGACCTGGTAATGAGGATTAATGCCTTACCAAAGCGCTGGTACATGTATGTATATTTTAGAACCTTTCTGACATACAAATTGGTATGCAGAATATGGTTATAAAAATAGTTCTATCTCTAGGTCTAGTGTGTCTTTTGAAATTTCTTTCTTCCACTGCCCCTTCCCCTAGTTAAGATATCAACCAGGATTTTGGACACAAACAAAAACACACGTAGGGTCTACTGTACTTTTTAACAGATAATACTGGATACTGGATTGATCACTACTAACGGCTTTTTGAAAAATGCAATTTTCACATAAAATTGTGTGTGTAAACCCTTTTCTTAGACTACTATTAGACTTTAGAGGGTTTATGGAACCTGAATACCTACTGGAAATAAAATTTACCACGTTCACCCTCTCATCTAGTAAGGCTCTATTCCCCAATTATTTTGTGGAAAAACACTAGCTAATAGTAATAGTTAATACTATGTTTCAAACTGTAAACAATTCAATATTTATATTTAAAGCCATTCTCAGTATATTTACATTCTTCTTAGAATGGATAGAATTAGAAACCCATTTTTCTCCTCTGCCTCTGCCTCGTAAAGGGCAGAAAACAAATCTCAAATCGAGAGTCTACCCTATCTAATGATTGCAAATTTTCTTGATTTTTTTTTACTGTCTTGACCTCTATTTGGAGTATCACAAATCATAGATTTTAATTTTACCTTTCTACTGATGACTTATTTTCACTAGTCTAAAGTCCATTTCAATCACACTCAACAAAATGCATGTGAAATAATTTGCCAAAACATGGTGAACAGAAGGAAAAATAGTAAACTGAAAGGTCAATCATGATAAACACGAATGTTCAACATACGTGGTAATATAGAGTAAAATGAATATTTGACTGGTAGCAATTCCACACATTCAACTTTATTTCAAGCTTTTTTCGATCTTCCAGTCTTTCTTTTTGCAGAATTATCAACGCGTCGCATACAGTTACAGGCCATAGCGATGAGCTTATTGTGCACGAAACGTATGCCTAGCTAGCGTAGGCGATTGCTCCAAAACATTACCTCGTGCAGATTTTTTGAAAACAGCCGTTAACGTTTGAAAAACGAACATACTAATCGGGGAATAACAATAATTTGCAAGTAAGAAACACATACATGCTATAATGATCTATAATCTTAAACATTATTTCCACGATTAAATGAACATTAATAATAAATCAGACAAGGGCAAATAGCTTAAATATATAAATTTGTAACGCAAAGTTTAGATAGTAGTGAGGGTTTCGCGCACAGTTTGTGTGCGGTTAGTATGTACACACAATATATTGCACGACCATGGCTCGATTTCGAGCTGTACTCACCGTTTGAATTGCTCTATAACTTTGTCTTCTCGAATATTATCCGGTAAATTTCCAACCCAAAGATGCCTGGTTTCGCGCACCATGCTTGCCATGGGTCATAGTCCCGGTTAAAATCCTAGTAAATATCTCGAAATCAACGTTATTTTCGGGCGTGAAATCCACATTATATTTCCAGCGTAGTAAGAAGCAAGCGTTGGAGATTGTTGATAACCGCAGCTCGTACACACCGTACCGTTAACGTGTAGTGAAATTCAAGCAAAACTTTGCCCCAGCGTTCTGGCGCTAAGCTGGCTGGCGGTTCGCTCGGGAACTTGTGAGGCCCAAAAAGCCGTGTCGTGGTTTGTGGGTGACGTCATTTTTGAATCGCCCCGTGCATTCAACATACACACTCTACTCTCAATACACAAAGACACACACACATTTCAGTCGTACATTGTGCAGTGGCGCTAAGCGTTATGTATTTACATTGCTTAGTGGAAATTTTCCTCTCTGCGCTCTTCATGCAACATAACTGCAGAGTTTTGCATAGAAAATTCACTTAAATTTATGTTTCTTGAAGGATATTAACGCGGTTTTATCCTGGAATATACTTGGAACGTACTCTGGGATAACTTAATTCGGATTAAGTTGTGATTTTATGTGTAAAATCTTTTCATTTCGCAGTTGAAATGGAACTCTTCAGACAAAGCCGAGACAAAGGCCGAGTACATTATACAGTATGCGCCAGAGGAAAAACAATCGGGTGGGGTTGTCTTATCGCCCTTTTCGAACGACATTCTCACGGAATACTGGAATTATATACTCAATATATACCCTGAAATGAATGCCCTTACTAATTTCACATTAACATATATGTTATGCGAAGTAAATGATTTTAATTTTCAATATTTGCTCAATGAAAACGTCGAGCAGAAATTGGTAATTTGTAAAAACAAAATGGCGACTAATGCATTTTTCACGCATGGATCTACTAGTCCTCTGAGTCTGAAACACATTATGGATTTCTCATTTTGTGTCAAAAATTACCAATCGCCTGTTACTTGACTCCATTTGATTTTTATTATTATCAAAAGACTGATTATGTTAGTGGTTATCATGTGGCAAATAAGGTAACTTGTTAGCATTAGCTTTCGTGTCGTGTCTTTGTAGAACTAGAGGAGTTCTTTGTTCATTGTTGTCGATGTCGTATACGGGCATGTGCATGCGTGGTTAATTTTTGTGGGCGAGAGTGTAATGTATGAAGCCTTTTTTTCTTCTTCTTTTCCCCGACAGTGCAGTCCGCTTGATCATTTGTCTTTTCAAATATTTCAGCTCACAGCTTCAGCTTTATGTAACTTTAATAAAATTGATAATCCACACGTTTCTTTAGACTTTACTAATCCTTTCTTACTGAGCGTATCTGGACGTATATACCAATTGGTCCTGTCCAGTACCACCTTAGATGTAGCTCAATTTACCTCCATATTTTAATTCACATTCGCGCATTGATTGATTTCACATAAAATGGATATGATTATGCATTTTTTTTACTAGGCAGGACGGTATATCACGGCTTCACTTAATTCTCTCTCTCTCTCTCTCTTTATTTCATACTGGTCTGACTTGTGTGCATATAAGATGATAAATAGTCTAAGCCTACATCATATATATATATATATATTGTAATAACTTTAGTTAAAATGTAATTATTCCCTTTGCAAAGAATTCATGATAATGAAGATGAATACATATATATTTAGGATACCCCCCAAAAGTATAGTATATGTTCATGTATAAATTGTGAATGTAGGCTCGTATATGTTTTGTTTTTTGTGACTTGGGATGTATTTGTTTGTTTTTGTATTTCTTTATTTCCTTTATCATCGTATTTTACTTTTTATATTTAATGATCATCTATCCAAGATACTATCAATCAACAACAAAATTCCGAAAAATCCAATCAAGCAAGTCTGGCTTAATCACGGGTAGGCCTACATTGCAGACGACTGCATCTGTCGTGCTCACTGCGCAGTTTATTGTACAACGGGCTACGAAATTCCGCTTACGTGGCAAAGCCCAATTAACACTTTAGAGTTTAGATTTATCGATTTTGTTTTTTCCCCACCCTTGTTATTGCCCACGTCTTTTGTCTCTCTCTCCCTCTCTCTCTCTCGCTCTTTCTCTCTCCACGATCGAGTGCCTGGGATTGTATGCTCATACATCGTAGACCTATACATGATGATTATCTACTTTGGCTGTCATGGCGACAGCACATAGAGGATATTGGTAGTGGGGTACAACAATGGGCATTTGGGCAAGCGACCCCCTTCATCGCCGTCGACGTATCGATCTGGGGTATAACCCGGGACCGGGGGGGGGGGGCATTGTTAAGGTATTGAATGAACCCATCTTTTGAAGGACTTTATACAAATAAAATAAAACAATGTCGATGGCTTGGCTCCCCCTCATTCATGCATGGCTAATCGACTAGGAATAGCAAAAACGTTAGTGTACTATACATGTTCTTGCATCAAGAAACTTAATGCTTGTACATGTATGTCGGCATTGGTGTACTTCTGTCGACAGTTTTCTCGGCACATCAAAATTGAATTTGACATTTTGTAATTCTCATTTTCAGCACACTTGCTCCCCCCCCCCCCCCCCCTCAACTCAACATGTAGGTACTGATCATTGTCTCATCATCAACATCGTCACTTTTCATCATCAACAAATTTGTATTAATTTTTTTTTTTTTTTTTGGGGGGGGGGGCTGGTTAATAACAGTATCCGGTTAAGATCAACAACAAAATTCATCACGTTGGTTGTATTTTGATTAGTTATACAATTTCATGTGCTTGACTACTGCTTGACTAGATAAACCAATTTATTAACCAATATTAATAATTCCTTTGACCAAATCCTGGTTTGCCAAGGACAGATAGCATTGGCATTTATTTTGAGACCGATTCAAATGTTATAACGTCACACTGTTTTGCGGGTTTGTTTGTTTGAAAAAGATGACGCAGTATTCAGTAATAATGTATGTTTTTCATTACTATTCCAGATTAATTCTAATAATGGTAATTGTTTTCAACTTGCCTCGTTAAAATCCATCTCATTTGATTTTTCTTTTGTGAAAAAAAAACGAAAACAATTGTACTGACAATGAACAGGAATTTTTGTTATGCCCACATCCATTATGAGACTTGTTTGAATCACAATTTTAGCAATTTCCCTTACAGAAACAAAACAATGCTTACAAATTAGTTGCATGACTGTAACACAAAATTATATAATAATATATTATCATAACTATATTGATATGTTATAATTAATATTAACTCTTTATGTTAATAGACGATGAATAATCATTTTAAATTTCTATTATTTAGGGGACATTTCGATTATATGTTTGTACATGGATGTATATTTAATTTTCACGTTAAATTTGAGGGGAAAATAATGGACTAAAGGTCTGAATCGTACGCTAATCTACACTTGCCACGTTGAATGTTATTTATAACTTATGAGTCAAACACATGTGTTCTTTATCCTTATATCTTACACAGATTGTATGTCTCACGCAAGGGCCTGAACTTCAAGTCTCTCTGTATAGGTCTATAGGCCTACGTGTAATTGTAAATGTGTATTCTGTATCACTGCAGTCTACAGAGTATTCTATAACAAAACGGGGCTTGTAGAACAAACAGGAATAACTTCGTTTTACACGCTACAGTTAAAAAAAATGATTCAATAAATATACACACACACTAAAATATTCAAGTGTATGGATGTTTCTTTTCTGGTAACCTACAATGTACCTAGCGAATAGTTATTTCATTTAACCTGTGTTTCATGAATGAACTACAATACTTGGAATCCATTCTGCAGACATCCCTTGTTGCTATGTTGGAGAAGTATCGGGCATGCTTTCAGGTTGTCAAGAACAACCTTTGTTTAAAAAGTGTGCATACAATTTGAATATGCTAGTAAACCGGTCTGTTTATTATTTACCACAGAGTCTTACTACCAAAACACCAACGAAAAAACTTTGTAAATTCAAGTTGTTTTCATTTTTTTCTTCAAAATTGAGGAATAATGTGGACATGGTATTGTAATGGCTTCGTTTCAGTTGTGCATTTAATGTCAGTTTAGGGAAGTGCAGACATTTCCTCCAAAATCTAGTCAAAGAGAATACATTATAGGGTGGGTCTCGATCAAAAACAATATTTTCCTTTTCATATTGAGTTGAAGTATATGGTTTTACATCTTGTTTTCATTTTCAAAAAATATCTGCCTCAATGCCTCGAATATTTCATTTCATGTGGCGTAAGAAGGAGATAATAATTGTTGTTCCTCAGAACCATTACTCTTTGATTGTTCTTGTTTTATTTGGAAATTGTTTTGTTTTTGTTTCGGGATTAGTTTTTTGTTTTTATTTTTCCCTTTGTCTGTTTTGATTTTATAGTCATGGCCGTGTACTCCCGTACACTCATACAAGTTCCCCTTTCTGTGATTTCCATGTTGATTTTGAATTTTCGATAAATAGTGAAAAACCACGGCTTGCTCGTTTCAGTGACATTTCCGCCTCGTGATTTTGTTCTGGACTGTTCTTTTTTTCATCTGATAAAGCTTTTCAAAGATGAGACTCTCCTTTGTATATATGCAACGTCATGAAGAATCAATCATACACATTATACTACGCACGTTTTAGGTGACAAGTCATGCAGTAAAAGAAAAACAAATACGACAATAATGATAGTTGATTTGTTGACTGTGATTTCCAGTTATAAAATGATTTATTTTCTCACGGAATGCAATAACATCGGCAGGGTTCATTCTGTCAATTCAAACCTTTTATTTTCAATTTACACATGCACCAATACATCAACTGTGAAATTATATATAGGTAACCTTGGAGGCTCTTAATATTTTTAATTAATTTTCACGGAAGACCTGTTTACTAATTGTATGCATACTCTTCAAGAAAGAATTCCCTTCACAATTGGCTGAAAAGTTTGCCAGCTATACATAACAACAGCTAATGTATGCAGAGATGTAATTGTGTATAGCACTAGCAGGTGGGGTCCTTTAGAGAATTCGTAAAGGAGACCATTTTGATACTAATAATAACGAGTCCATTCCCATAATAACACAGAAAGCCATCAAGAATTTATACAAATATTATACACATGTACTCGTATCTATCTATCTCGTATCTTTTACATGATCAAAACATGTGTTTTGATATGTGGTTATCATAGTTTATGCACAGGGTCTGTCCTTGAAAACTAATTAGAATACGCGGGCAGTGCTTGCAGTTTGGGGAGTCGTGCGCAAACCGAGGACCGTTATGGCGGCTTGGCTTCGATTATTATTATCAGCTATGGCTTATCATGTGACATGATGTTTATCACAGCATGGGAGGCTCGTTTCGCCGGTTGGTGTCTGAAATTTTTGGAAACTGGAAGGGCACAACAAAAAGGCCCTAGTAATGTGCAATTCTGATCTAACCAAAGGCTTGCATGTCGTCTAGAAATGAATAAAATATGGAGACGATCATTTACTCTGCACTCTGCTTTCGTACACAAAGTAAAGCAGAGGTTTTTGTTGACTGAATTTTCTGTTAGCTAGTCAACGGTTTCATCGTTGTCATTGGATTCGTTTTTTTTTTCTTGGACAAACACAAATCCGCAATTTGCTATGTGGCCTACTATACAATTTTGTTCTATCAATGCTTGATTTGTGAAGACCGGTTATTCACGTTTATACACAGAAAACATGCATGCATGCCTCCACAAGATCCCATAGAACATTTAATTACCAGGGGTGATATAACCCCTTCTAGTGTTGGGGGTCCATATGGGTTGTTTTTTATGTAGTGTGTGTGTGTCTCAATGATCCCATGACTGCATGACCCAGTGTACGGCCCCCTGCTAGCAAAGAATGCGACATCTAAAACTTCTGAAGAGAACTCGAGAACAACTCGTGTGGAGAAAAACAAGATGCAAAACTTTGCCTTGTCGAGGCTATATAGAAAGAAAAGCCGTTCCCACTGATTAAGCGAGTACCTTTTCCGCCGCTTGTTATGGAATATGCTGCATTCAGAAGCACACATCGCGCCTCATACAATCACAAATGCTTGGCAGTACGAATAGTGCTGCGCCAATGTATACGGGCTATTCAGGGATCGTCTTCGATTCGGGTTGATGGAGTCCGTATGTTTTTCAAGAGAGATGACACATAATTATGTGAAAAGAAAATAGGCATTCAAAGTTGAGCAGCCAATCATATCATACCTAAGACATTATGCTAGTGTCACAGAGAATAGGCATGTGACATTTTGGTCGGAAAAATTAATCTTTATACAAAAATACTTGAAGATTGGACGAGCTAACAAACTGGGTGGGTTGAAACTTGAAAGCGAGAGATAGCAGGAGTAAAAACTCCTGTAGATATTTAAAGAGAGACTGACTTTTTGTATGATTATAATGAAACATATACCAGATACACAAGGAAAAATAACAACCAACATGCATTGACCTAGTCCTAGGTCCATTGACATAATACACGTACATAGGGGCAAACTGATAACAGGCCTATACCCGCTATACATGTCATAAACTACCGCTTGGGAAATGTGACAAATGTATATCTTCAGAGGACTCTACATCCCCGCATAAATACCAAGTAGAAATACACGGGAAATAATTTACCAGTATGAGTAATAAGGGCGCCCAAAGGTAAAATGATGTATGAAACGTGCAATGAAAAACATGCTGTATGATTTTGAATTTTTAACAGCGAGCAAAAAGAAAAGATTGGAAAACAAACTACTGCCAGTAGAAGAAAAAAAAACATTAGCAGGATACCACACTGGTATTTCCTTCATTAAATTTAAAAGAAAGGAACTGGTCCATGTAGCAACAAAAACTACATATCGGGTGATCGTTGAAATATATTAAAGGTACTATGTCCCTTTTGCAGCCAACCTCAAATGCTGTAGAACTTTGCAGGAATTATGAATATGTCATGTATGTCCTATCTGTGAAATTGAAACGTTAGCAGTGTCCTCATATTCAAATTATGCAAGGAAAACCGTTTACTTGCTAGACTTCACTGTCAGACACTATTGAGTGACTGACTGGCCTTTTTTCTTCTTTGGTAATAACATACATGAAAAGAGTTGTAAAGGGTACATGAGTATTTGTCTACATCAATAACCCACTTCTTGTGATGGCCAAGATTAAATTGATTGAATCTTTGCGCAGCATAAAACGTATGACCATTCGGTACAATTGTCTGAAAATCAAGACTATTACTTTTGGGCTCTATAGCCCTAAAGTCGATTTGACAACTAATAGTCGTTATTTTCCCACTTGAAGACATTTTCAAGCCCCACCTTTTTTAGGGAAGTTCTAAATTAGTATTATCTTTCAAATGCAGTTGGAATTTAACTTTTTCATTTTTTTGGCCTGCAAATGGGACATAGTCCCTTTAACTGCACATGATGTAGCACACTATTTAACCTTTTCGCACATTGCGGTGTGCCCCTTTAAACTTGTTATTCTTCCCTTCCGCGTCCCTGAGAGAGTGAGCGAGGCCTGAGTAATTTGGCAAGCGTTCAAATATTAGTCTACCTCGAAAAGACCTTATATCCTTTCATGCTCTATTATGAAGAACGTTAATTTTACGAATATTTTACATAAACTGCGCTATTCTGTTTAATATGTCTTAGTCATTATTAACCTATATTTGTTTATATAGTAGTTAGTACAATATTTTATGTTATATAATATGCTTTTACAAAGAAGATATACGTATTAAATGTATTCATGTAGTACGTGAGTCTGAAGAGTGAAAGACTACAAAACATATCGCCAGGGAAGCGGGAAACGAGGATCTCTGTTTCTCAACCAATCAGCTTCCACGTGCGTCACAGCTCAATGTCTACCGCACAACTATCCGGTATCCGTAGTCTGTGAATGCATACCCCATACGTTTTACTGAGCAGTAAAAATATCGATTATTATTCTGTTTGTTACTAATCAAAGGGCCATTTTCGCTCCATTATGAATGATTGGAGTATAACATTCCAGGATGCAATTTTACAACCTAAATATATCTATTTAGTTGATACATGCTAAATTTTCAAATATATTGATCTTGTTTTTTAATGGAAGGATCTCAAAAAACGTTTGATGTTTGAGACTGTATTTTGAACTCGTGACATTTAGCGAAGTGATGGCTGAGGCTAAATTTATCCTGCCGACCGGTCAGCTTGAGCGAGGACCATCCAGATTGGAGCTTTGTTTCTCTCTCCAACTCTCCCTTTATATGTGTTTGTAATATGGTTCTTGCAAAATAGAATACTATTCCCCGCTCGCTCTGTCTCTATCTCTGTCTCTTGCTTCCTATCTCTCTGTTTGTCTATCTCTCTGCATCCATCTACAGTTTACTATTTGCCTTTATTTTCTGTTACGTTTCTGTCGTCTCTGGAGAATATCCGTTATTACAATTTCTTCTACAATTCACATTGAACTGTAAATTGTAATGACAAACAATTTCGAATCCCCACCATTTCTAAATTTAAAATTGGCAAACGGCAAATATGTGCAACTTTCATAGTCATGCATGTATGGATTTGTATTTTAAAAAGCTATTCTTAAATGGGGCCTACGTTGGCTTACATGTATCTACATTGAGACGACATCCACTTCTCAAAGGAAAGATAATGTTGGTGAACTCAAAGTGAATTGGGATTTTTTTTTTGTCGTTTCGCAACAGTCGAATCAATTCATAGTTTAGGGGAAATGTGGAATACATTGTGTGGTATTTCACTAGTATTTATAGACCCCCAACAGCCGAGCCAACACCCTCTTCTATACTAGTTCAAAGAAGAAGAAAAAAGAGGGGGCCGCACTCATTTCATAGGGACGGTCGACGTACGGCTACAAACTTTGAACATACACATTATACGGGTGAAAAGCGGCTCACAGTATGTCTCTGTGCACTGCGGAAGTTCCTATTGGTATATGTACACTGCAATGCATTTTGTACGTGGAAAATTACAGCGTACATCTTGGTTGTCATTCTCTTCGTCGCCATATTGCTTTCTCATTGTCAACAAAACCTGTCATATTTCTTCAGAGATAACTCAAAGTAAAGTCTTGGTCTTCCATGATGCGCAGTAATACAATATTGATGATATCATTATTCTACTTTATTATATACCATGATGTGGAAGGTGAAAATGACCCACAAAAAGACTTCCAGTAAAGTACATGAT
The DNA here is from genome assembly GCA_035222895.1 of Strongylocentrotus droebachiensis. NCBI lineage: Eukaryota > Metazoa > Echinodermata > Echinoidea > Camarodonta > Strongylocentrotidae > Strongylocentrotus > Strongylocentrotus droebachiensis. The sequence continues at coordinate 102,185 of JAVYIG010003650.1, forward strand.
CTTTCCTGGTTGAATTATTTAGTATTTTTTTAAGGGATCACTTCTCCCTGATTTTTCTGGTGTCGTGAGGGACGTCTGTTCATCGAATTATCTTAAAGACTTAACGGATAAGATATAAGCATGAACCAAATGCTATAACTTAAAAACCAGCAATATAAAGTGCTTTAGAATTACATTTAGATTGGGCAGTGTGTATTATCTAGGCTAGGAAACTCTGCTCTAGCAAAATAATTTACCCACATTTTCCAAGGAAATCCCTTACACTACACTACGTGGTCCTATTGAAGATACTCTATACGAAGTTACACACAGTGGCGAATATTTATGTGGTGATGAAAATAAAATGATCATATTTGAGCGAGCAATATTATTTCCTCTGCCGCATATAACGATGACGTCACTGCTAGATCTGGAGCGTTACTTGTGCAATGAAAAGTGTAAAAGCGGCAAGAGAGGGTTGCAAGACTCGACTCATAATGGGAGAAAAATCCATTAAATGTGGGCCCTAGGGGGGTTCGAGGCCATGTATTCCAAAAGGACAAAGCGAGCATAAAACCAAATAAATACAGGCTGAAGGGGGAAATGGCACAGCTTTTTGTTCCGAATACACACACTACTGTATTAACACACATACATACTACACGATGTGTATGTGAAGCATATTTACTTCAAAAATGCACACACACACACACCCACGCATACACAATTATACAGCGTTGTGAGTTGTGCTTGCTCTCGATGTTTCCAACCGTGTGTGTGTGTGTGTCTGTCTGTGTGTGTTTGTATATGATGATATCGGGTTCAGCTCGAGTGAGTGCATGGCCTTGTTTTTTCTTTTTAATGTCATCTATTGAGTTCCGGGATATAGTGTCCGGGGATAAAAAGACAACTATGATCTTTTCAAACGCTTTTTATCATTCAAATATACACACAAGTATTGAAGTCATGTGGAGTTAATAACCTTTAGATTGAGAAGCAACATATTAATTTTACGAATAGTAAGAAAAGTGTATATGTCTCGCAACATCCAATTTATAATCTGAAACTATAGTTTTCAATGTTTTTTTCTTTTCATTTCCTTCCTACATTGTTGCAGGCTTTGTAAAGACCTACACTGTGATATATTGTGTAGAATTAATGCAAAAAAAATCGTCAGTAAAACATGAATTTGGCGATTTTTGTAAGCTTACTGCCCCCTTCGTTCCTCTGTGCGAGAATAAGCATCAAATTAAATATGAACGTAAATATGGTCTCTTGAAAAAGCACGAACGATTCACGGCTGTGTGTATTAAAGGAAGTGAGGACACGTTATTTTCATTGTGCCACATATTGGCTAGACATGGGGGTTTTAGCGCATGTGCACAACCACAGGGCGTAAACCACAAACATCGTACGATCGGACAGGGTGAAAAAAGAAAGAAGAAAAAAGATAACTTTGTAGATGGCTTGATAGGTTCCTTGTTGTTTGTACGTTCTTTACAATTTGTTGGTGCCTTATTTTGACCTATGTTTATAGTTAGTTTTACCAAACAGCCGTTTTGTTCCGCTTGGCTTATACAACGCACAAAATCCTTCGGATGCAAATCCAAGATCAGGATCGTTACAATCGTGTGCATTTTATAGAGAGCCTCAAAATCTCTCTCTCCTCTATAGATTCACCCATAATCTTTTTCTATTGTATATTTTTCGGGATAGTGTGTAGCCTCTTGTCGATGCCCTCGCGCTGTTGGAGTCTCTAAATTCTGACGAGCGAAGCGAGTCAGAGAAACCGAGGCGCTTTGCGCTGAGGGCCTCTTGACAAGTGATCTGAATTTCTTATGTTTTACATTGTTTGGCGAATATTCCGACCCAGCAGAGTTCGGTGAAAGTCATCCAATCAGAGAGAGCTACTATGACGTAATATCTACCGCTCTGTGCGAATTCCCTCCGTGAGAGCGAGACTGGCCGCCTAGTTGTAGTCTGCAAGCACAAACCCTGGTCAGTCGTAAAAGAGAGTGTGCACTATAAGACTACCATATGCCACGTACTATAGCTGCTCCTGACCTATATTGGTACAACCAGTAGGTACCAGTAGATAGCTGGGCTAGGCTTCTCTCAAGGCACAATGATTTTTTGATAAAGTGTCAAATTAGGGTTTGTGCTTGCAGACTAGCCTAGTTGGGCAATCCCGAACACACGCGTACACACACACACAATCGCTGCGGTCTAGACATGCATAATTCAGTAGGAAATCGGGTCTCATGAATATATAATTCAGATCACTTGTCAAGAGGCCCTCAGCGCAAAGCGCCTCGGTTTCTCTGACTCGCTTCGCTCGTCAGAATTTAGAGACTCCAACAGCGCGAGGGCATCGACAAGAGGCTAGATAGTGTGTGGCTTTCGGACCCGTTCCTACAGTAGTGCTTTACCATTGTACAGTGTGTACGGAGTACTACGGACATAACAACCTCAGGGATCTTCTCGAAAGTGCTCAAAGTGGCAGTGCTCGAAAACGTATGGACAACGTCAACGGAGGTCTCTTACACCATCCAATATGGCGACCTTCCTTCTCGTGGTGCAAGAATTACAAAGATTCTCGGACTAGACAGTTTACCGGCAGGATCCTAAATTGATCAAATGATAAACATAATCATATTGAGAAAAAAACGGAATAAAATCAGTGTTACATCCCTATTCCTGGTAGCGCCTCATACTTTTTCATTTAATGTAAATTTAATGCAATTAAAAGTCAACCTTTACTTGTTAAACTTTTCTTTTACAGACCATGGTAGACTTAATCCTCGTACAGTATGGCTGTGGAATTTTCCATTCACAATGGCGGCATTTCTACAAGGGCAGGGTCGGCTGGGTTCACCCGATCGAATTTTATTTTATGCTCATTGTAGTTTGTACTCACTCAATATTCAAACACATAATTGCACGAGCCTTGTAAAATCAATAACATGCCGTATGTGAAATTGAAAGAACAAAACAATACTTGTAGACCCTACTACATTTGTACCTGCCGTGTAACATAACATGACTTCTCGTCAAATATGCAAAAGAGACATGTGATTATCTAATTCTAAGTGAAGTAGGCTAGTAAAGAAAAGTATAGGCCTATGGTTCGTTCGCGTAGCAACATGTAGTCTACAGTGAAAGTCTTTGTTCTGTTTTTATTATATTGATGTCTGAATCCTATACAAATCCAATATTCGACCGTGGCTTTGATGGTTGGCGAGATGGAAACGTCGAAATCTAATATTAGAAGAGAAATAGAAAAGGACACGTCGCAAACAACAACAGCTACACACAGCTAGATTATATGAATCTCAACTACAAATCCACGCAGGCTAGGCACGCTATACAGACTGTACGACAAACACGTAATGAAATAAAGCCGCTTATAACCATTGACGTCACGGTTTCCTTGTCACGTGATGGGCGTTGTCGTTGAGAGGAAATGTCACTCGGGTCGATTCATCGATGACTCCCAGGCTAGGCTGTAGCAGGACAGGCGTTTTGTATTATTATATGGAGGGGTTTCATTTGGCAAGAAGGCTGCGTGGAAGCCTACATGAATTTCAAGCAAAACAAAAAAACAAGCATTGGACTGCATGAGCGTGATTTGAGTGTATTGCTAATAATGCGAACGCTCTTTTTTACGGGTCTGTATATCTTTCAAGTAAATCAGATATTGCGATTACAGTGAGTATGAAGAGCTGGTTGCTAGGCAACGTGGATGCTGACGCTTGTGCATCGAGACGTTGGGGTCACTTCAATTTTTCATTACAATGGATCGTGAAAAAGCGGCCTACATTTTGCTCACGAAATAAAAAGAAGTAAATGATAAAATTACAAAAAAGTGTATATTTCACATAAAAACCGAGTTCAATTTGTCTAGTAAGGTCACGATCGAAGATACTTTGCATTCTAAACAATTTTGTCATTGAATCATGGCAACGCCAGAACGTTATCTTCTGATTCTGTATTAAAGATACCAAGGCCTCCCGAATGTAGAACTTACGAAATTGTTTCTTTTTGTCTAGAAAAAGTAAATGTGATTTCAGTGATTTGTATCAGATGTAGGGCTACGATGAGTAGGCCTATAAATAATTTTTATTTGATTTTATCGAATTCCGACGGTTTTTTTTTTTTTTTTTTTTTTTTAATGTTCTCCAAAATAATATTTAGAACAATTCAAGATATATGTGACTATAAATCTTCTGTTTGTTGTATTCTATCATTCTTCTATCATTCTACGATACATGTATATGATGTTTTAACCCCCCCCCCCCCTCGCTCTCTCTCTCTCTCTCTATATATATATATATCTCTCTGCACTACTACTTCTTCTTCTTCTTCTTCTTCTTCAACTTCTCCACCTCATCATCATAATTTTGGCACCCCTCTTGCTCTCTTCTGTCTTTTATTCTCCATCCCGGCTTCTGATGAGGCTACTCTGGGTAAACAAGACATATTACTTCTTCTTCTTCTTCTTCTTCTTCTTCTTCTTCTTCTTCTTCTTCTTTTTCTTCTTCTTCTTCTTCTTCTTCTTCTTCTTCTTTTTCTTCTTCTTCTTTTTCTTCTTCTTCTTCTTCTTTTTCTTCTTCTTCTTCTTCTTCTTTTCCTCTTCTTCTTCTTCTTCTTCTTCTTCTTCTTCTTCTTCTTCTTCTTCTTCTTCTTCTTCTTCTTCTTCTTCTTCTTCTTCTTCTTCTTCTTCTTCTTCTTCTTCTTCTTCTTCTTCTTCTTCTTCTTCTTCTTCTTCTTCTTCTTCTTCTTCTTCTTCCTCCTCCTCCTTCTTCTTCTTCTTCTCCTCCTTCTCCTCTAATTTCTTTAAAATGGATTTGACATGTTTTACCAAGTCAGCGTGTGTCCATAAACACGATGTGGCGCTCTTTGATGTGGAACATGGTAATATTATACAGGTATACAATGCCACTATAATTAGGACGATGGAATAGCTTGGAATACTGATTTTGAAATAACTCCAAAATAAAAGTTTAAAGTGCTAGTCCACTCCCCCAAAAAAAATTCTTTCGATACAAGTACACAAATCAGACTAACCAATCAAAAAAAGTTTGAGCAAAATCGGATAACTAATAAGAAAGTTATAAATTTTTAGTAAGAACTATTTGATGATGACAATGGTCACGGTGATAGTGTTGGTGGTGGTGATGATGATGATGATGATGATAGTGTTGGTGGTGATTATGGTGATATTGGTGCCGATGATGATGACGGTGATTTAATGAAGATAATGATGATGATTACAGCATTGCTGAACATAATGGGAGGATTTGTTATGATTTTGATGGTGGCGGCCGTGGTGACGATGATCATGATGATGAAGATGATAATGATTGAGTTTGTCAGAATTCGCCGAATATTCATAAAAGAAAAAAAATCAAGCCCCCTTTTCTTTTTATTCTTCTTCTTCTTCATTCCCTTTTCGACTTCTTCTTCTTACGAAACAGGACATATCAAGTTATTATATTCTTTATTTGTTATTATCTCCTCTATCTCTTCTAAATATGTTTAAAGTCTACATGTAATGCTTTCTCCTCTCATTGCAAACGCAATTCTGGAGCCAAATGTTTTTAAATCGGTGTTTGTTTAAAAGCATATGTTATCTTCCTTAGATTTGAAGGACAAACCTAATGTAATGTGCCAATTATTTGAAGTGAACTGGGATATGAAACAGTCATATTGTCATTCAAATAAGCTATTATGTATGCACATTCTCAATGGGATATTCTTCGGTGAGCGAGGTAGGGTTGGTCAATTTTGGAAGTTTTTACTCTTAAATACATCATTCTAAGCCAAAAATAAATAAATTATGACTACAATTTGTATATTAGTTGTATGCTTCTTTTAATACAGTTTAACATGTTCAGAAATTATTCAATTTATTTATAAAAGCTAATATTATGAGACATCTCGAAGTTCATCTCACCATTACAACAAGTTACAATGTAAGCCTTGGTAGTCATTGAGATTCTTTTTAAAGTTATCTTTGCGCAGAGGCAGTATCGTAGCCAATGAGGTTTATCCGAGGCGCGATTATTGCTAGTTGAAAACTTATCCCAATACCCCGCTCTGACGACGTGAAATACCGTCGGCTGTAGCAATTTTTCCAGATCTCCAAGGAGATCTTCAAAACGAAATTAAAAGAAAGACTTGTTTATTCTTCTTCTCTTTATTTTTTGTTCTTCTTTTCATTTCGTCTTCACCTTCTACTCACTATGAACATGACGGACAAAGAAACAGGACAAAATATACAGTTCCTCTTTCTATACCCCTAACAACTGCTGTGGTAGATAGAGGAACATCCCTTCACTGCTATTATGTAAAAATGTGTAGAACAGGTGAATATGCATGTGACACCTGTTCGTCTTGTCCTCCTCCTTCTCCTTATCCATTTCCACCTACTCCTTCTTTCTTCTTCCTCCTTTTATTTTTCTTCTCCTCCTTCTCTTTTTCGGTTTCAACTTCTTCTTCTTTATCTTGTCCTCCTCCTTCTTACTTCTTCTCCCTCTTCACCTTCTCCTTTGTCTTTCTTCTTCTTTCTCCTCCTCTTCTTCTTTTTCTCCTTTCTTTTTTTTTCCTCCTAGAGCTACATTACAGTTAAACAACTGGACCGCCCTAAAACTCGTCACAGAGATGCAGGTTACATTAATTTTTACAATTCTATTTCACCAAGAGATGACGCTCAACCAGAATGTTTAAAACATATGTTTTGTTCGATTACAAGTTTACAACAGTAAAGTTACAGACCTCCACTTACAAGACCCTCATATATATAATAATATGATTTAGGAGTTAACAAAATGCACCATGTCATTCTTTGTAAATATAAAACATTGGTGTATTATGGGTTACACTTTTTGTTCGTAAGAAAATCTTTTTTCAGATTGCTTAACTCATATTGAACTAATTAGTTTGCAAAGGAGATATGTTTTTACTGTAAAAGATGTTCCTTTTTATAATGTTGTATCCGACAATATTGAAGCCCTTCTGTAATCTGTACTATAGTTATATTGTCATTCAAATAAGTTATTATTTATGCAAATTCTCAATGGGATATTCTTCAGTGAGCAAGGCAGGGTTGGTCGATTAGAAAGTTTTTACTCTAAAATGAACTTTTCTAAGCAACAACCAAAACAAAAATCATGTGTAAAATTTGTAAATTACTCTAACTTGTATTCTTCTTTTAATACAGTTTAAATGTTCTTTTAGAAATATTCAATTTGCTACAAAAGCTAATAAAATAAGACATTTCGATGTTCATCTCACCATTACAACAAGTTACAATGTAAGCCTTGGTAGTCATTGAGATTCTTTTTAAAGTTATCTTTGCGCAGAGGCAGTATCGTAGCCAATGAGGTTTATCCGAGGCGCGATTATTGCTAGTTGAAAACTTATCCCAATACCCCGCTCTGACGACGTGAAATACCGTCGGCTGTAGCAATTTTTCCAGATCTCCAAGGAGATCTTCAAAACGAAATTAAAAGAAAGACTTGTTTATTCTTCTTCTCTTTATTTTTTGTTCTTCTTTTCATTTCGTCTTCACCTTCTACTCACTATGAACATGACGGACAAAGAAACAGGACAAAATATACAGTTCCTCTTTCTATACCCCTAACAACTGCTGTGGTAGACAGAGGAACATCCCTTCACTGCTATTATGTAAAAATGTGTAGAACAGGTGAATATGCATGTGACACCTGTTCGTCTTGTCCTCCTCCTTCTCCTTATCCATTTCCACCTACTCCTTCTTTCTTCTTCCTCCTTTTATTTTTCTTCTCCTCCTTCTCTTTTTCGGTTTCAACTTCTTCTTCTTTATCTTGTCCTCCTCCTTCTTACTTCTTCTCCCTCTTCACCTTCTCCTTTGTCTTTCTTCTTCTTTCTCCTCCTCTTCTTCTTCTTCTCCTTTCTTTTTTTTTCCTCCTAGAGCTACATTACAGTTAAACAACTGGACCGCCCTAAAACTCGTCACAGAGATGCAGGTTACATTAATTTTTACAATTCTATTTCACCAAGAGATGACGCTCAACCAGAATGTTTAAAACATATGTTTTGTTCGATTACAAGTTTACAACAGTAAAGTTACAGACCTCCACTTACAAGACCCTCATATATATAATAATATGATTTAGGAGTTAACAAAATGCACCATGTCATTCTTTGTAAATATAAAACATTGGTGTATTATGGGTTACACTTTTTGTTCGTAAGAAAATCTTTTTTCAGATTGCTTAACTCATATTGAACTAATTAGTTTGCAAAGGAGATATGTTTTTACTGTAAAAGATGTTCCTTTTTATAATGTTGTATCCGACAATATTGAAGCCCTTCTGTAATCTGTACTATAGTTATATTGTCATTCAAATAAGTTATTATTTATGCAAATTCTCAATGGGATATTCTTCAGTGAGCAAGGCAGGGTTGGTCGATTAGAAAGTTTTTACTCTAAAATGAACTTTTCTAAGCAACAACCAAAACAAAAATCATGTGTAAAATTTGTAAATTACTCTAACTTGTATTCTTCTTTTAATACAGTTTAAATGTTCTTTTAGAAATATTCAATTTGCTACAAAAGCTAATAAAATAAGACATTTCGATGTTCATCTCACCATTACAACAAGTTACAATGTAAGCCTTGGTAGTCATTGAGATTCTTTTTAAAGTTATCTTTGCGCAGAGGCAGTATCGTAGCCAATGAGGTTTATCCGAGGCGCGATTATTGCTAGTTGAAAACTTATCCCAATACCCCGCTCTGACGACGTGAAATACCGTCGGCTGTAGCAATTTTTCCAGATCTCCAAGGAGATCTTCAAAACGAAATTAAAAGAAAGACTTGTTTATTCTTCTTCTCTTTATTTTTTGTTCTTCTTTTCATTTCGTCTTCACCTTCTACTCACTATGAACATGACGGACAAAGAAACAGGACAAAATATACAGTTCCTCTTTCTATACCCCTAACAACTGCTGTGGTAGACAGAGGAACATCCCTTCACTGCTATTATGTAAAAATGTGTAGAACAGGTGAATATGCATGTGACACCTGTTCGTCTTGTCCTCCTCCTTCTCCTTATCCATTTCCACCTACTCCTTCTTTCTTCTTCCTCCTTTTATTTTTCTTCTCCTCCTTCTCTTTTTCGGTTTCAACTTCTTCTTCTTTATCTTGTCCTCCTCCTTCTTACTTCTTCTCCCTCTTCACCTTCTCCTTTGTCTTTCTTCTTCTTTCTCCTCCTCTTCTTCTTCTTCTCCTTTCTTTTTTTTTCCTCCTAGAGCTACATTACAGTTAAACAACTGGACCGCCCTAAAACTCGTCACAGAGATGCAGGTTACATTAATTTTTACAATTCTATTTCACCAAGAGATGACGCTCAACCAGAATGTTTAAAACATATGTTTTGTTCGATTACAAGTTTACAACAGTAAAGTTACAGACCTCCACTTACAAGACCCTCATATATATAATAATATGATTTAGGAGTTAACAAAATGCACCATGTCATTCTTTGTAAATATAAAACATTGGTGTATTATGGGTTACACTTTTTGTTCGTAAGAAAATCTTTTTTCAGATTGCTTAACTCATATTGAACTAATTAGTTTGCAAAGGAGATATGTTTTTACTGTAAAAGATGTTCCTTTTTATAATGTTGTATCCGACAATATTGAAGCCCTTCTGTAATCTGTACTATAGTTATATTGTCATTCAAATAAGTTATTATTTATGCAAATTCTCAATGGGATATTCTTCAGTGAGCAAGGCAGGGTTGGTCGATTAGAAAGTTTTTACTCTAAAATGAACTTTTCTAAGCAACAACCAAAACAAAAATCATGTGTAAAATTTGTAAATTACTCTAACTTGTATTCTTCTTTTAATACAGTTTAAATGTTCTTTTAGAAATATTCAATTTGCTACAAAAGCTAATAAAATAAGACATTTCGATGTTCATCTCACCATTACAACAAGTTACAATGTAAGCCTTGGTAGTCATTGAGATTCTTTTTAAAGTTATCTTTGCGCAGAGGCAGTATCGTAGCCAATGAGGTTTATCCGAGGCGCGATTATTGCTAGTTGAAAACTTATCCCAATACCCCGCTCTGACGACGTGAAATACCGTCGGCTGTAGCAATTTTTCCAGATCTCCAAGGAGATCTTCAAAACGAAATTAAAAGAAAGACTTGTTTATTCTTCTTCTCTTTATTTTTTGTTCTTCTTTTCATTTCGTCTTCACCTTCTACTCACTATGAACATGACGGACAAAGAAACAGGACAAAATATACAGTTCCTCTTTCTATACCCCTAACAACTGCTGTGGTAGACAGAGGAACATCCCTTCACTGCTATTATGTAAAAATGTGTAGAACAGGTGAATATGCATGTGACACCTGTTCGTCTTGTCCTCCTCCTTCTCCTTATCCATTTCCACCTACTCCTTCTTTCTTCTTCCTCCTTTTATTTTTCTTCTCCTCCTTCTCTTTTTCGGTTTCAACTTCTTCTTCTTTATCTTGTCCTCCTCCTTCTTACTTCTTCTCCCTCTTCACCTTCTCCTTTGTCTTTCTTCTTCTTTCTCCTCCTCTTCTTCTTCTTCTCCTTTCTTTTTTTTTCCTCCTAGAGCTACATTACAGTTAAACAACTGGACCGCCCTAAAACTCGTCACAGAGATGCAGGTTAATTTTTACAATTCTATTTCACCAAGAGATGACGCTCAACCAGAATGTTTAAAACATATGTTTTGTTCGATTACAAGTTTACAACAGTAAAGTTACAGACCTCCACTTACAAGACCCTCATATATATAATAATATGATTTAGGAGTTAACAAAATGCACCATGTCATTCTTTGTAAATATAAAACATTGGTGTATTATGGGTTACACTTTTTGTTCGTAAGAAAATCTTTCTTCAGATTGCTTAACTCATATTGAACTAATTAGTTTGCAAAGGAGATATGTTTTTACTGTAAAAGATGTTCCTTTTTATAATGTTGTATCCGACAATATTGAAGCCCTTCTGTAATCTGTACTATAGTTATATTGTCATTCAAATAAGTTATTATTTATGCAAATTCTCAATGGGATATTCTTCAGTGAGCAAGGCAGGGTTGGTCGATTAGAAAGTTTTTACTCTAAAATGAACTTTTCTAAGCAACAACCAAAACAAAAATCATGTGTAAAATTTGTAAATTACTCTAACTTGTATTCTTCTTTTAATACAGTTTAAATGTTCTTTTAGAAATATTCAATTTGCTACAAAAGCTAATAAAATAAGACATTTCGATGTTCATCTCACCATTACAACAAGTTACAATGTAAGCCTTGGTAGTCATTGAGATTCTTTTTAAAGTTATCTTTGCGCAGAGGCAGTATCGTAGCCAATGAGGTTTATCCGAGGCGCGATTATTGCTAATTGAAAACTTATCCCAATACCCCGCTCTGACGACGTGAAATACCGTCGGCTGTAGCAATTTTTCCAGATCTCCAAGGAGATCTTCAAAACGAAATTAAAAGAAAGACTTGTTTATTCTTCTTTCATGTTGTTGTCCTCCTCCTTCTTCTTTTCTTCTTTTTCTTCTTCACTTTCTCCTTTGTTTGTCTTCTTCTTCATCCTCCTCCTCCTCTTCTTCTCCTTATTCTCCTTCTTCCTTTTCTTCCTAGAGTGACATCACAGTTAAACCACTGAACCCTACGATGGTAAAACTCATCACAGAGATGCAGGTTACATATTTACAGTTTCACCAAGAGATGGCGCTCATTCAGAACGTTTAAAAACTTATTCTATTTTAGTTTAGATGCCTCTTACATGGTCCAAACGTAAGCCTAATGTATTCTTCCCACATCCACTTTTTGTCAAAAATACAAATTGCTATATCGAGCAAAGATAAAAAATAGAAATTAAATAGAAATAAAAAGGGAAATTAAGAGAAAGAGATATGGAAAGAGACATACCTCAATATACCTTATTTTAGGTGAACTCGATATGGGACAACCAGAAGCTCATCGAACAGTCATATTGTCATTCAAATGAGTCATTATTTATGCAAATTCTCAATGGGATATTCTTCAGTGAGCGAGGTAGGGTTCGTTAATTTGAAAGTTTTACTCTAAAATGCACTATTCTAAGCAACAACCTAACAACATCATGACTTGTGTACTATAATATTATTTCAACTTGTATGCTACTCTTGATACAGTTTAATATGTCCATTTAGATTGATTCAATTTATTATATATAAAAGCTAATATTATAAGACATTTCGATGTTTATCTCACCATTACCACAAGTTACAATGTAAGACTTAGTTATCATTGAGATTCTATCAAAAGTTATCTTTGCGCAGAGGCAGTATCGTAGCCAATGAGGTTTATCCGAGGCGCGATTATTGCTAGTTGAAAACTTATCCCAATACCCCGCTCTGACGACGTGAAATACCGTCGGCTGTAGCAATTTTTCCAGATCTCTATGGAGATCTTAAAACGAAATTAAAAGAAAGATTTCTGATGCACCTTCTTCTATCTATCTCTTCCTCCTCCTTTTTCTTCTTCTTTTTTTCCTCCTCCTATTTCTTTTTTCTTCTTCTTCACCAACTCCTTTTTCTTTCCCGTTCTTCTTCTTCTTCTTCTTCTTCTTCTTCTTCTTCTTCTTCTTCTTCTTCTTCTTCGCCTCTTTTTCTTCCTCTTCCTTCTTCTCTCCATCTGCGTCTTATGTAGAGGACATTTCAAGTTATATGAGATTATCTATTATTTTATTTATATCCTCTGTCACTCCTTGCATGTCTAATGTCCATATAATAATTATTTAATTTCAATAACTTACTCTTTTCATTGCCAGAGCAATTTTGGAGCAAAGAAAGACAAAAACCCGAAAATGTACAAAATGTCTTGTTCCATTTATAAATTATTATCATTTTTTTAATTATAAATATGTGTTTCTGTTTCTAAAATATGCTCTTCATTTGGTATGAAAGGGACATACCCAATATGCAAATTACTTGAAGTGAACTCAGAAATATGGGACAACCAGAAAATCATGGAACAGTCATTATTGTCATTCAAATAAATTATTATTTATGCAAATTCTGAATGGGATATTCTTCAGTGAGCGAGGTAGGGTTCGTCAATTTGCAAGTTTTTACTCTAAAATGCACTATTCTGTGCAACAACCGACTGAAGACAAAAATGAGTACAATGTGATTATTAATTCAATTTGAGTGCTTCTTTTAATACAGTTAACATGTCTATTTAGCATTATTCATTGTATTATAAAAGCTAATATTATAAGTATCGTAGCCAATGAGGTTTATCCGAGGCGCGATTATTGCTAGTTGAAAACTTATCCCAATACCCCGCTCTGACGACGTGAAATACCGTCGGCTGTAGCAATTTTTCCAGATCTCCAAGGAGATCTTAAGACGAAATGAAAGAAAGAGTTCTAATCCTCCTCCTTTTTTTCTTCTACACTTGTTTTCTTCATCCCCTCTTCCTTCTTTTCCTTTTTCTTCTTCCTCCTTTCGTTCTCTTTCTCTCCTTTTTATTTTCCTCCTCCTCTTCTTCTTCCTCCTCCTTCTTCTTCTCTCCATCTCGGCCTTATGTACAGGAAATTTAAAGTTATTAAAGATATTATTTATTAATTATAATTATTTGACGACGTGAAATACCGTCTGCTGTAGCAACTTTTCCAGATCTCAATGGAGATCTTAACAACGAAATTAAAAGAAAGATTTCTGCCTCTTCTTCTCCTTCTTCTTCTTCTTTTTTTGTTGTTGTTGTTCTTCCCACTTTTCTTTTTCAACAATTTCTTCTTCATCTTGTCCTCCTCCTCCATCTTGTTATCCTTTTTCACCTTCTCCTTTGTTTGTCTTCTTCCTCCTCCTCCTTCTCCTCCTTCTCCTCCTCCTCCTCCTCCTCCTTCTCCTCCTCCTCCTTCTCCTCCTCCTCCTCCTTCTCCTCCTCCTCCTCCTCTTCCTCCTCTTCTTCTCCTTTCCTTTTTTTCTTCCTAGAGCGACATTACAAACTGGACCCTTAAACTAGTCACAGAGATTCTGGTTACATTTTTACAATTCCATTTCACCAAGAGATGGCGCTCAACCAGAATGTTTAAAACATATGTTTTGTTTGATTACAAGTTTACAACAGTATAGTTACAGACCTCCACTTACAAGACCCTCATATATATAATAATATGATAAAATCTAGGAGTTTAACAAAATGCACCATGCCTTCATATGTATATAACAAATTGGTTTATTATGGGTTATGAAGCAGCACCTTCACCTTACACTTTTGTTTATATAAGAAAATCTTTATTCAGATTGCTTAATTTATATAATTTACCTTTGGACTAATTAATTTGCAAAGAAGATAATTATGTTTATACTGTAACAAAATGTTCCTTTTTATATTGTTGTATCCAACAGTATCAACATGAAGTATTACCGTCACTTTTGACTTTTTTCTGTATTAAAAAATCTATTTTGTTTCTCCCAAATTGCTGGATTGTATCAAATTTTGATTGAATATGTGCTATATATTACTTTGAATACTTACGAAAAAATATTTTTTAAATATGTCTGTGTTTATAATGTATGACACAATGCACTTTGTTTATACTGCAAGAACAATTATGTTCCTCTTTATCATTTTGTATATGAAAATCTGAATAAAGGCAAAAAGGCTTTAAAGAAAAAAATATATATATATCATAATTTGGATGCTGCTTACGTGGTGCAACCGTAAGCCTAATGTGTATACAACCCATTTTGTTCCCATAGCCACCTTTTTTTCTCTAAAAACAAGTTGCTATATCGAGCACAGATAATAATCTTAGGTAAAAAGAAAGGAACAAAAAGGAATCTATGGAAAGAGACATACGAATATCACTAGCGATATTATTTTCGATACTATATCCGCATGAGTAATATATTTAGCATACCTCAATATACTTTACTTGATTGATGTTAACTAAGGGATATGGGACAAGCAGAACATTATGGAACAGTCATATTGTCATTCAAATGAGTCATTATTTATGCACATTTTCAATGGGATATTCTTCAGTGAGCGAGGTAGGGTTCGTTAATTTGAAAGTTTTTACTCTAAAATGCACTTTTCTAAGCACCAGCCAAACAAAACCATGTGTACAATTAGTATATATTATTTCAACTTGTATGCTACTCTTGATAGAGTTTAATATGTTCATTTAGAATTATTCAATTTATTATAAAAGCTAATATTATAAGACATTTCGATGTTCTCTCACCATTACAACAAGTTACAATGTAAGCCTTGGTAATCATTGAGATTCCATCAAAAGTTATCTTTGCGCAGAGGCAGTATCGTAGCCAATGAGGTTTATCCGAGGCGCGATTATTGCTAGTTGAAAACTTATCCCAATACCCCGCTCTGACGACGTGAAATACGTCGGCTGTAGCAATTTTTCCAGATCTCCAAGGAGATCTTACAATTAAAAATTTAAAGAAAGATTTTCTTCTTTTACTTCTTCTTCTTATCTTTCTCCTCTTAGTTCTTCTTCTTCTTCTTTCTTCTCCTCCTCTTCCTCATCCTCCTCCTCCTCCTCCTCCTCCTCCTCCTCCTCCTCCTCCTCCTCCTCCTCCTCCTCCTCCTCCTCCTCCTCCTCCTCCTCCTCCTCCTCCTCCTCCTTCTTATTTTACTTCTTTTCCTTCTCCTTTCTTCTACTTTCTTGAAAATGGATTGAAATACCCTTTTTGTTTTTACAAAGTCTGCGTGTGATCATAAACACAAGGTGGCGCTCTTTGATCTGATACAACAATGCCACTATAACATTATTTGGAATAGCTTGGAACACTGATTTTGAAATAACTCCCAAATAAAAAATCTAAGCTAATTATATTTTTAGTAAGAACTATTTAATGGATATGCTGATAGTGTTGGTGGTGGTGATGATGCTGATGATGACGATGATGATGATAGTGTTGGTGATGATGATTATGGTGATAATGATAATGGTGACGATGATAATGAAGATAATGATGACGATGGTGATGATAGTTACGGCAATGCTGAACATAATGGTAATCACAATAATGACGGAAAAGAGGAGTAGGAAGAAAAATCAAGCACCCCCCCCCCTCCTCCCTTTTAAAAAAATTCTTCTTCTTCTTCATTCCCTTTTCGACTACTTTTTTAGTTATTATATATTAGGCCTATATTATGTATAATTTGTTATTATCTCCTCTATCTCTTCTATTATGTCTAAAATCTACACGAACAATTATTATCTGACTTTCTCTTTTCCCAAAAAACTAAAAAATTGTGTTAAAGCGTGTTTATCTATAAAAGAAATATGATCTTCCTTATAGGACATACCTAATATGCCAATTATTTGAAGTGAACTCAGGAATGTGGGACAACCAGAAGATCATGGAACAGACATTGTCATTCAAATGAGTTATAGTTATTCAAATTCTCAATGGGATATTCTTCAGTGAGCGAGGTAGGGTTGGTAAATATGACAGTTTTTACTCTAAAATGCACTATTCTAAGCAACAACCAAAATAAAATCATGTGTACAATTAGTATATTATTTCTACTTGTATGCTACTCGTAATACAGTTTAATATGTTCATTTAGAATTATTCAATTTATTATAAAAGCTAATATTATAAGACATTTCGATGTTCTCTCACCATTACAACAAGTTACAATGTAAGCCTTGGTAATCATTGAGATTCCATCAAAAGTTATCTTTGCGCAGAGGCAGTATCGTAGCCAATGAGGTTTATCCGAGGCGCGATTATTGCTAGTTGAAAACTTATCCCAATACCCCGCTCTGACGACGTGAAATACCGTCGGCTGTAGCAATTTTTCCAGATCTCCATGGAGATCTTAGAAGTGAAATGAAAAGAAATATTTTCTACTTCTTCTACTTCTTCTTCCTTTGGTTCTTCCTCTTGTTCTTTTTCCCATTACGTCTCGTCCTCATCCTCCTCCTTCTTCCTCATCAATTTTCACCTACTCCTTCTTTCTTCTCCTCCTCCTTTTTCGGCTTCAACTTCTTCTTCTTCATCTTGTCCTCCTCCTTCTTTCTTCTTCTCCTTCTTCACCTTCTCAGTTTTTTTTTCTTCCTAGAGCGACATTAAAGTTAAACAACTGGACCACTATAAAAGCTAATATTATAAGACATTTCGATGTTCATCTCACCATTACAACAAGTTACAATGTAAGCCTTGGTAATCATTGAGATTCCTTTAAAAGTTATCTTTGCGCAGAGGCAGTATCGTAGCCAATGAGGTTTATCCGAGGCGCGATTATTGCTAGTTGAAAACTTATCCCAATACCCCGCTCTGACGACGTGAAATACCGTCGGCTGTAGCAATTTTTCCAGACCTCCATGGAGATCTTAAAAACGAAATTAAAAGAAAGAGTCCTTCTTCTTCTTCTTCTTCTTTTTCTTCTCCTTCTTTCTCCTCCTCTTCCTCCTTTTCCTTTTCTTCTTCCTCCTTTTGTTCTCTTTCTATTCTTCTTCTACTTCTTTTTTATCCTCCTTCTTCTCCTCTTTTTCTTCCTCTTCCTTCTTCTCTCCATCTTAGTCTTATGTAGAGGACATTTCAAGTTATATGATATTATTTATTAATTATTCATCTCCTCTATCTCTGCTTTCATGTCTTTCCATAATAAATTATTATATAACTTAAATAACTTTCTCCGTTCACTGACGGAGCACTTTTGGGGCAAAGAAAGAGAGATAGGGAGGGGGAAAAACACGAAAAAGTACAAAATGTCTCGTTCCTTATCATTAAAAAAACAAATTATATGTGTTTCTGTCTCAAATATATGCTCTCAGTTGGTTTGAAAGGGACATTCCAAATATACAAATTACTTGAAGTGCACTCAGAGATATGAGACAACCAGAAAATCATGGAACAATCATAATATTGTCATTCAAATAAGTCATTATTTATGCAAATTATTCTCAATGGGATATTCTTCAGTGAGGAAGCAGGGTTGGTCAATTTAAAAGTTTTTACTCTAAAATTGACTTTTCTAAGCAACAACCCACAAAAGAAAAAAAGTGAATACATGGTGTGTATTAGTTCAATTTGTATGCTTCTTTTAATACAGTTTAACACGCATTTATAAATATTTAATTTGTTATCTAAGCTAATAAAATAAAACATTTAAATGTATATCTCACCATTGCAACAAACTACAATTTAAGCATAAGTAGACATTGAGATTCATAAATTTTCAATTCAATTCGATTCTAGCAATTTTTCCGGATCTCCATGGAGATCTTCAAAACGAGAAAAGAAAGATTTCAGCTTCTTCTTCTCGTTCTTCTTCTTCTTCTTCTTCTTCTTCTTCTTCTTCTTCTTCTTCTTCTTCTTTTTCTTCTTTTTCTTCTTCTTTCTTCTTCTTCTTTCGTCTTCAACTTTTTCTTCTTCATCTTTTCCTCCTCCTCCTTCTTCTTATCCTTTTTCACCTAGGCCTATACTTCATTGTTTTCTTGTTCCTCCTCCTTCTCTTACTATCTCCTTCTTTTTCGTCTTCAACTCCTTCTTCTTCTTGTTGTCCTCCTCCTCCTCTTCTTCACCTTCTCCTCTTATGTCTTCTTCTTCTCCTATTCTTTTTCTTCCTTTTCTTCCCAGAGCGACATCACTGAACCCTAAGATGGTAAATCTCATCACAGAGATGCAGGTTACATTTTTACAATTTCACCAAGAGGTGGCGCTCATTCAGAATGTTTAGATGCTGCTTAGTGCACTGTATATATTTCATATTTCTTCCCACAACCACCTTTTCCCAAAAATACAAGTTGATATGTCGAGCATAGATAATAATCTTAGGTAAACAGAAAAAAAAATGGAAATTAAGATAAAGAGAGATGGAAATTAAGAGAAAAAGAGATGGAAAGAGAGAGAGAGATAGAGAGAGAGAAAGAGAGAGAGGGGAGAAAGTGAGAGAGAGAGAGAGAGAGATAGAGAGAGAGAAGGAGAGAGAGAGAGAGTGAGAGGGAGAGGGAGAGTGAGAGAGTGAGAAAAAGGAAAGAAAAAGTTAAATTGATAATTGTTAACCACGAATGTGGTAATGTTTTGTTGTTTTGAGAGGAAAAAAAGAGAAGATGATGATGAAGATGAAAGTTAAACTTAGTTTGTCTTTGTTTCTCTATTTCTTTTGCATATTTGTTTGATCTTCTTTCATCTTCTCGGTATCACTCTGCCTCCCGCTTTTATTACCCCACTCCCGCGCTTCGATAGTTAGTATCGCCCCCTTCGCTCTCAGTCTCCCCCTCTCTCCCTCTCTCACCCCCTCTCAGTGGCGGATCCAGGGGGGGGGGGCCCGGGGGGCCCGGGCCCCCCCCCTTGAGAAAAAAATCATGTAAAATCACGCGATTTTTACCTTTTGGGGGGGTTGGGCACTTGGGGCCCCCCCCCTGGCGCTCAAGGGGGGGGGGGGTGCTCTCCTCTCTCTCTCTCTCTCTCTCTCTCTCTCTCTCTCTTTCTCTCTCTCTCTCTCTCTCTCTCTCTCTCTCTCTCGCCCTCTCTCTTATTTTCACTTTCTCTTTTTATTTCTCTATGAATATAATGCGTACTTTCATGTGAAAAAAGGCTATGGGAAAGAAAGTCATTCCGTTTCAACATTCTGAATGAGCGCCATCTCTTGGTGAAAAGAACAAAGGTGTCATGCATTTCTTTTATGAGTTTTATCACCGATCTCTATGAAGAAAACATCGTAGAGATCAACGATTTTACAGAATGACCCGGGTGAATTCTTTTCACATAATTATTTGTTAACAAATTGTAAGTATTATGCAAATTAGTAATTGTGGTATCTCGGAGTGCTGTTATGGAATACACATAAAGGTCAATTAAAAAGCAAAATTTGCTTGTAAAATACAAAGCGATAATTTCTTTTGTCAAAGTTTTCTTATAATTTGTTAAGCACTTTGAGATGGGTCTTCCCACTATTTCATTGAAAGTAAAATAGTTTAGCGAACATAGTTAAAGGAAAATGAAGACAAATATGTTTAATCAAAAATGTAAAGCTAAAAGTAAACTTAGGGGGTGACAATTCCGAGGAGAAAAAACACAGAAGAAAAAGAAAGAAAGAAAAAACTATCAAGTTTCATTGAAGGGGCATTTTGGGATATTTTATTATTTTTATTATTTTATTTGGCAGAAAACACATGATATCAAAATACAGAGTTGAAAATAAACAATTACTAGCAAATCACACACAAAAAAGGAACACTGGGTGCACCCGGCTGTGCTGCCAGGCATTGGGCAAAGTTAACCAAATAACTATAGTCCGCAGACCGCCCTCGCCTATACCCAACTAGATGCAACCAGTGTTGCAGATTTATGTGACAAGAACAATATAAAAGATACATGTACCACTTTCAAATAATTAAAATGCATCAAGACAAAGCCTTCAAACTTCCTCAAGGTTGCATCACACGCCGGAGACTCATGACCACACCAGCAGAAAAAAGTGGCACAATATGATTTTGAAGGGAAATTTTGTATCCGGAGTGTGACTCAACCGTAGAAAATCATATAGACCTATACATACAGTACATTAAACATAATACATATATTAAAAAACATGCAGAATGTGACATTACAACAGTGATAATATATACAGTTAAAGTATAAATGCATATATACATGTACATGTAATTGAAGGAAAATTGCATGCAAGTTGAAAGAACCAACTCAGTCGATGTTACAATCACTGAATAATAAATATACATGTAGAAACATAAGATGATAAAGTTCATTCAATAATCTATTGACCAAGTGAATAGTAAATTATTAAGTTTAGTTGAAATCTATGAAAAATAAGTATTAACATCATATGAGTAAAAACTGCTGTGGCATGTTGGCAGGCCAGCTTATTAAAATATACATGTATAACTACAAAACATTCCTCTAATAATTATATTGCACTGCTAAGCTAAATATCTGAGATTTCATGATGGTATTGAAAATTGAAGTAATGACTCAACTGAGTGTGAACATTCAGATTTAATGGTGCCTTTATAATATTTTACTTTACCCCTACATAAATATTAATGTATATACATGTATAGTTAAATACACTTAATGGAATTAATACATAATTAAAATTCAGATAAATTGCATAAATATATAAACCAAACATTGTCATATCAAACTCAAGGTGCATCGGCAAGATGGGATTTTAAGTGACTGCACCATGTGGGAAAAGACACAGTAAGGACCGAGTTCCTAAGGTCAGAAGGTAGAGTGTCCCACAGCCTGGGGAACTCATGTATTGCACTGAAATGCAGTCCATCTTTGCGTGCAAAGAGATGCCTGAACTTCAGGTCTTCCAAATGACGTGGGTTCACAACAACGAGAGAGTTCACAACAGGGCATTGGATGTGTTTGAACAGACACTTAGTAATGAAGGCCATTGTACAGTAAGTCCTTCTCAACTTGAGAGAATTCCAATTCAGCAGTTGTAGGCGTTCCTCATAGGGCATTTGGCCTCGCCGTTGCTTCAAGGCAAGACGTGTTGCCCTGCGCTGTATTGACTCAAGTCTGTTGATCGATCCTACTTTGTGCGGAGTCCAAACAGGAAGACCATATTCCAGGATTGGGAGGACCAGACTCTTGTACAAGCTGAACACAGCCACTTTTTTATAGGGGCACAAATTAAAACAATAAATTGGGAAACCTTTTTTCTTCTTCATTTGTATAATGGTACGCCATAAATAGTTTTTTTTTTTTTTGGGGGGGGGGATCCGCATCACCACCACTCTAATATGTTATGCAGGCCATGGGAACGTTTTTCAAAAAAGTAAGGGGGGGGGCTAAAGTATTTACGATCAGGTAGAGCAAAGCGAGCGAAGCAAATAATTTGATACTTTTTTGTGACACTGGCATGCAGGTCACAAATTGGAGTGGGGTCCAGGGGGCGGAGCCCCCAGAAGCTCAGTGGTTTTAGGCATTTAATTACGATCAGATGAGCATCCAGGGGCTGCCTTAGGGCCTTTGGTAGGGTCCAGGGGGCAGGGCCCCTGGAAGCTCAGGGAAAAATCATATAATTTCAGCAACATTTGTAAATCAATGGTATCGAATTAGAAATAAACCACGATTGAATTTTATTTAGGGGAAACTGTCCCCCAGGCCCCCCCCCCCCCATCAGCACGTAAGTGCGAGTGAAAATAGTGAATGAGAGGGGTGAAGGTGACGGAAGTGACTACCCCCTCACAGGTTTTTGTAGTTTGTTGTATTAACAAAAAAAAATCCTTAGCAAAAAACAAGCAATATACTTTTTTTCACAACTCACTTTTCTCGGTATTTACTTGTACATTTTGAAGGATTTTATGCGAGGGAGCGTAGCTTCCGAGTGAGAAGACTTTTGCATTTTATTTGTCTAAACGCTGCACTCTTGGGCCCTCCGGAGCCTAAAAGTGTGTTGCAGTCTTTAGTTAGTATTTGCTATAGATTTTTTGTGTGCACTTTTTCAAATTTTGAGGGGGGACGTGTCCCCCCCCCCCTTCCCCCTCGGGATCGCTGCCCCTGGACGTTGGTGTTGTTACTTATCAGAGATTTTTTGATGGAAAGTGTCACCGCGAATCCCTAGTTTTTGTATGCGCGTGTCATTGATTGAATTCAGGTTTGTGCCCCTCGTTTTACAAAGCATGGATGTGCGCCCTACTTGAGGAACAGACGTAATGAAAACAGAGAAATACATCTTCATATAACGAAAACAAATATCAAACAACAAGAGTAAAGTTAGCACAGCACAAATGCATACAATCAAAACACACAAAACAGGACACACAATGCAAAAATGCCAACATGATTGTTCTTCCATTCAACCGTTAAGTTAAGGAAAGGCAATCAAGACGTAAAATCTTTTAGCCGCAATTATTTGTGTACTAAAATCAAAACATTCTCTCTCCGAAAAGACGCATATCATAAGACAAGGTAATTTGATTATTTTTAGATCTCTGTTTAACAAGATACGATGGATTATTATCTTAATCTAAAAATAACAATGAAAGGGGAGACAAAATGCATGACTAATGCTGAACACTATCTTCAGGTTCAAATTAGAATAATTTGTATATACCAAGAATTATTTAAGAACGATCTTCCTGTATTGTTATTGTGTTGTTTTGCAAAACAATGAATAGCCAGAACGCAGTCTTTTAATGAACAAAATAATAAATAATCAGTAGAAGGAGAAGAAGAAGATGAATATACTTATACATGTACTGTACTCATGTCACACTTGTGATTATCACACTGCCAATACTCCAATTTCAATACTTTTTAATACTTTTTAATATTTATTACACCATCTGAATGAAATTTGTATTGCATTTTATCACAGTTTTCCCTACGTTGAATTCCCCTATATGTATACATTTTATTTTATTTGTTTTGATTTAAACATTTACTCGATTTTGCTAGCAATATTTTATATCGTGTAATTTTTTATTTTGTTATTTATTAATACCGCTTTGATGTTTTGATGTAAACATTTATTCATTGATACATATAAATATATATTTTTCTTTTTCTTCTCCCATTTGCTATGTTTTCTTTGGATCCGGGCTAACTCGGACCAGGGGACAACTCAGCCCAGCTGCAAAAACGGTCATTTTTTGTCATTTTACCCTAACTTTAACCCTAACTCTAACCCTAACTCTAACCCTAAACCTAACCCTAAACCTTAACATGCAAAAAATGACCGTTTTTGCATCTGGGCCGAGTTGTCCCCTAGTCCGAGTTAGCCCGACTCCGTTTTGACTCCGTTTTCTTTATATATATAAATATTGTATTTTGATGTAAACTTGCATTTTTAGTCTTTGGACTTTTTGACAAGTCGTGAATAAAACCTAATTTGAAACTTGAATCTAGAAAGAAGAAGAAGAAGAAGAAGAAGAAGAAGAAGAAGAAGATGAAGAAGAAGAAGAAGAAGAAGAAGAAGAAGAAGAAGAAGATGAAGGAGCAGAAGAAGAAGAAGAAGAAGAAGAAGAAGAAGAAGAAGAAGGAGGAGAAGGAGGAGAAGAAGAAGAAGAAGAAGAAGAAGAAGAAGAAGAAGAAGAAGAAGAAGAAGAAAGAAGAAGAGGTAGAAGAAGAAAAATAAGATGAAGAAGAAGAAAAGAAGAAGAAGAAGAAAAGAAGAAGAAGAAGAAGAAGAAGAAGAAGAAGAAGAAGAAGAAGAAAAGAAGAAGAAGAAGAAGAAGAAGATGATGAAGAAGAAGAAAAGAAGAAGAAGAAGAAGAAGAAGAAGAAGAAAAGAAGAAGAAGAAGAAAAGAAGAAGAAGAAGAAGAAGAAGAAGAAGAAGAAGAAGAAGAAAAGAAGAAGAAGAAGAAGAAGAAGATGATGAAGAAGAAGAAAAGGCTTCCTTTTCAGGGATAATTCCAAGAACTCTGACTTACGATATACTTTTCTTTATTCACTTTCTTCTTCCTTCCCATGAAAATTATTATTGTTTTGGAATGTTCAATTACAAGCAGGAGCGACGGAGCGTCTTCCAAAGTGGGGGGGGGGGGGGGGGGGCGACCAACAAAAAAGGGGCACCTACAAAAGTAAACTTCAAAGCGAAAATTGGTATATACCCCCTACATTGTGATTACATTATCAGGGATGATATAAATATTTGTTTCTCTCTTTACATGATCCAAAATACTGCTCCAGCATTATACTTCATATAAAGATTTTTGAGGTCGTAGTGCAAAAAAAAGTCTAATAAAAGAAGGAAAACAAAAATTATGTTTTTTTTAGGGAGGCGCGATAGCTCAGTTGGTAGAGCAGTGTTCTTGCAATTCGGCGACCCGGGATTCGAAACGAAGGCGATGCGCTATAATAGTGTCTTTTGGTAAGGCATTAATCTTCATTACCAGGTCCCCCGGAGTGGACCTAAAGCCGTCGCGTCGGTCCTCTGGTTGCTTACGAAAAAGCATTTATGCTTTCTTAGCAGTCAGATAAAAATATCCTCCACTACTAGTACAATCTAATCATGAAAAACTGCAATGGCCTTTGATAAGAGACATATTTATATAAACTTTAAATGCGAGCGAGCGTAGCTAGCGAGTTTTGGTGAAATTAAAGAA
The DNA here is from genome assembly GCA_035222895.1 of Strongylocentrotus droebachiensis. Lineage (NCBI taxonomy): Eukaryota > Metazoa > Echinodermata > Echinoidea > Camarodonta > Strongylocentrotidae > Strongylocentrotus > Strongylocentrotus droebachiensis. Next base: position 127,261 of record JAVYIG010003650.1, read on the forward strand.
AAGTTTGCTCTTCGTTGCTTAAAATTAGGTACACAGTTTATGGTGAAAGGAAAAGGGAGCACTTATCCAAAGGGAAAGGGACACTTTTAAGATAATTGAACAAAATTAACAGAGATGAAAATGAGGTATTTACCGCACTTGTAAGGGACAGTCATCAGAGATGAAGAAAAAAAAGACTCTTTTGAGAACGGCACTTATTACAAAGAAAAAGGGGCAATTATCAGAAGGAAAATGGCACTTCTTAGATAAATTAAGATGGCACGTGTCAAAATAAAAAAGCCACTTATCGGAAATGAAAACGGGCACTCATCAGAAGGGGAAGAGGCACTTAGTACGAAGAAAAAGGGCACTTGTTAAAGTAAAAATTGGCTCCTCTCAGATTTTAATAGGGGCAATTATTAATAGGGGCAATTATCATCGTTGGAAGGGGCACTTATGGTAAGGGATACTTATAAGAATGTGGAACAGGCACCTATTAGAAATAAAAAGGGGCACTTATCTGAAGTAAAAAGGGGTATTTTAAAGGTACTTGAAAAAGTGTGGGGCTGCACTGTCCCCCCCCCTCCTCCGGGTCCGCCGACTCTGATCTGAAGACAGTGTTCTTCTAGCAAAGAACTTACAATGTATATCACATGATAATATTTATACATATTGATCATAAACCTGAATACAAAAAAAATTGTAAATGAAATAATTATAACATAATTTTAAACATGAATACAAAAAATTACATCATCTCTATGTGATAAGAAATGTAGTTACAATAACAATAATGTCTTTTATAGCATACAATAAATAGCCATATTACATGATACATGCAAATAATCTAAGTCATCTCTTGACACCTTGTCAAAATAAAAGGGGCACTTATCAGAGGGTTTTTTTTTAAAAGAGGGGGGGGGGGACCCCTCGCACCTAAAAAAGGACTCTTATTTCAAAGGGAAAAAAAGCACTTGTCAAAAGTAAAAAGAACACCTATCAGATTAGAATAGGGTCATTAATCATAGGTAAAAGGGCATTTATAAGGGGGAAGGGATAGTTATTGGGAAAAATAAGGGGTCATTTTTGTCACGTAAAAGGGCAACTTTGTGGGTACTTGAAAAATTGTTTCATGCTACACGACTTGAATTGTGAACTATTAATAGGCCTATTCATTAAAGGGATCGTTTAACAATGTTAAATCTGAGATGTACGGCCCTACGTGTTACCAGTGTCTGTGATATGGTGTTATATTGAAGCCCTAAAAAATTGCGCTTCAAAATGATCAAGAAGTGCCTCAAAGAAGTAAAAACCTTTGAGTGACCGGTTTTACCATACTCGTTTTTCCCAAGAGACTAGTGTTATGAACACCGGTTGGCAAACGCAAAGTTTGATTTCGATTTTCAATCATAAATATCTTGGTAATCAGACAGGCGATCGGCCTGTAAAAGTCATGGGGTTCCTGATTGACCTAAAGGTTTATAATTATCATTGCAGCATAAGCTAAATCAAGGATTTTTTTTAAAGGATCTAAGACAAAGTTACCGGATCCCTTTAATGGTTAACACTAACAGTGAACAGGTAGGTCTTCAGATGATTATTAAAAACGATCAATATTTTTTTTCTCTTTGTCTCTAATGAGGTGTTTAATCAATATTAAAAAAATATATAATTTCACAACGAAACAATGGAACATAAATAATACACATTATATTTGTTCAGATATAACTAAGCAAACTTACATAATAATTCATACTTTGTACATTCAAATGTTTATTTATTTTTTAAACGATCAATATAGTGACTGCTCTTTTTACAACCTTCACAGATAATGGAAATCGATGTGATCTAGACCGGCTCTAACAGTTCAAATTTATTCTGGGAAAAAGTAACCAAAATAAAACTACTTTTAAAAACTATTGGATATGCATGAAGTTAAACTATTTAGGATTTGGGCGCGAACGTGATCGGGTGCCAGTACATTCAATACTTTTTCAGTCCCAGTGAGAGAGAGAGAGAGAGAGAGAGAGAGAGAGAGAGAGAGAGAGAAATAAAGAGAGCCAGTAAGACACAAGTGAAGAGAATCCAATACACCTCATTAATCTAATAAAGTCTGAGAATCTCAATCCACATATTTACAAATAATTAATATATTTTTTCGGGAAAGCCAGATATTAAAAAACAAAAATGTTATCAAATTTTGGAGTTTTATACTAATTATTATTGTTGTTGATATAAAAAAGAAAGAAAATAGAGACCTATTGTTTTTATGGGTCCTAATGGTTTATATTGGTCCTATTGGTTTATATTTGTCCTATTGGTTTCTATTGGTCCTATTGGTTTATATGGATCCTATCGGTTTCTATTGGTTTCTGATGGTGTAAATGGTCACTATGGGGCCAACAGAAAACCAAAAGATTTTAATAAAAACCATTAGAGATCAATAGAAGCTGGCAGTCGCCAGCGTAGCCTGCGGCTGGTAGCTTTAGCCACAAAGCCATGTCCATTTTTAAAGCTGGATTCAAGAGCCTCCTATTGCCAGGTTTACAACTTTTTTCTAATATTTTCAATTATAATTTTCTCGTTTTATTCACTCTAGATCTACTGTCCCGTTCTATCCTTTTCCAGTCTGTAAACAACATGTAAAGCAACATGAAAACAATGATGAACAGGGTTTTACTTCTCCTATAAATTTGATAAAAGCACCCTCATCTTGCACGAGGTGAAAGGGGCTTTCACATTTAGGTATATTGAAATCATTCCTCACCTCGCCTGTATACCCGAGCAGAATCATATAGTGCTCAACAATAAAGACCCACAGTCTTGGGTAAAGAGGTTCATTATTTTGTTTGCAGAGGCGGCGGAGCGACTTCCAAAGTGGGGGGGGGGGGGGCACGAAAAAAAGGGCACTTTCTGGGGAAAAGGGGCACCTACAAAGGGAAATCTCAAAGCGAAAATAAACAATTTTTAGACATTGGTATATACCCCTATAATTTGATTACATTATCAGGGATGATTTCAATATTTGTTTCTCTTTATACATCGTATAAAATATTGCTTTTTAAAGCATCATACCTTGCAGTTGGGTGTGATGGTCGAAAAAACCATTTGCGAGCGAGGACAAATATAAGATTTGTGAGGTCACAGTGCGCAAACTACATCTTATAAATAGGAAAAACCAATCCTCATCGGGTTATAAATAAGCACATTTTCATAACAGCAAACTGAAAAGACCTTTGATAAGTAACATAATTATAACATCTATAAAATGTGAGCGAGCGTAGCGAGCGAGCTTTGGGAGATATTGCTCTTAGTCGCTTGAAATTAGGGGCACGTTTAATGATGAGAGGAAAAGGGGACACTTATCCAAGGGATAAGACACTTATTAGAAAATAAAAGGAGCACGTGTCAAAATACAAAGGGTTATTATCAGAGGTGAAAATGGGGCACTCATCAGGGATGAAGAGGCACTTATGAGAATGGAAATTGGGCATTTGTCGACGGAAAAGAGGCAACCATCAGATTTTGATAGGGGCATTTATGAAAAAGGGATAGGTTCCTCATAAGAAAGGAAAAGGGGCACGTATCATTGTTAAAAAGGTTAATTATCAGAGGTGAAAAGGGGCACTTATCGCACCTGAAAAGAGGCAAACCCCATATATGAAAAAGGCACTTATGAGAATGAAAAAGGGGCACTAATAATAAAGGTAAATGTGCATTTGTGAAAGAAAAGGAGCACCGATCAGATTTTGATAGGGTCATTTATTCGAGGTGAAAGAGGGCTTTTATGAAAAGCGGAAATTATGAAGGAAAAAGAGCATTTATTAGGAAGGAAAAGGGGCACGTGTCAAAATAAAAGGGGGTGTTATTAGAGATGAAAAGAGCACTTATCAGGAGGAAAAGGGGGCACTTGTCAAAATAAAACGATTATCTCTCAGGATTGAATAGGGTCATTTACCAGACATGAAAAGGGGCACTAGTAGGAGAATGAAAAAGGACTATTTTCATAGGTGAAAAGGGGCATTTATGAAAAGGCGAAGGGCTCTTTGTTAAGTGGGGGCACTTATCATAAGGAAAAGGGGCACTTATTAGAAAGGAAAGGGGGCACATGTGAAAATATACTCTCTTAAAAAAAAAGAGTGAATTTTCACTCTATTTTCACTTTCTTGGGAGTGACGTCCGTGATCACTTGTTTAGGAGTGAAAATCGATTGATTTTAGAGTCTCTCTAAGATGAAAAGAGTGAATGTTCACTCTATTTTCACTCTATTTTCACTCTCCAGAGGAGTGACGTCCGTGATTTTGAAAATTCACTTTTTTTTTAAAGAGAGTAAGGTGCGCTTATCCGAGTTAAAAAGAGGTAGTTATTAAAAGGGAAAGGGGCACTTCTTACAAAGGAAAAGGGGCAATTGTCAAAGTAAAAGGGGCACCTCTAAGATTTGAATAGGGCAATTATCAGAGGTGAAGGATTATTTTCAGAAGGAAAATTGAATTTATTTAAAAGAAAAGCGGCACTTTTTAAAGTAAAGTATTTATTACAAAGTGAAATGGACAATAATGAAAGTAAAAAGGCACCTATCAGCTTAGAATAAGGGCATTTTTGATAAGGGGAAAGGGCACTTATTAGAAAGAAAAATGGGCAACTCATCTGAAGTCAAAAGGGGCACTATTCCTACGTTAAAAAAGGACACTCTGGGGTACTGACAATGAATAGGTAAATAATAAACAACCCCTTCCCGAAAGCGTTATTTTTTCTGCGGCACAGATTGGGGTTAGGTGCGTGTTGAGCCTATGGGAAAGTTTAGGGTTAGGGCAGGGATATGTGAGTTTAACTCACATATCCCTGGTTAGGGTTAGGGTTAAATCAAGACCTCTTACAAAAAAAAGCCCTTGCCGCAGAAAAAAATGACGCTTCCTGAAACCCCAGAATCATCATCATCTCGAGACTTTCTTAAACTAGTCTCGCATCTGGGAAATTATATAATTTATCAGACCTCGCATATTTGTATTTTTCTTCGGATAATCATGATGATTCCAGATATCGCGCAAAAAAATTTAAAAAAAATGTTGTTTACTATAAAGAAAATTATTTTATTTGATTTTATGTAAAACTAAAAGCTAAAAAAACCTCTGAAAATTAAACAGCTTGTAGATCTAACTGTATTATCTTTCTGCATACATCAATCGATTGAATGGGCTTGCGCTGGCCATTGATTTTACACACACGCAAATGTGTTCAAGTGGACAATTCGACACTGCTTGGAAAAACACCTTGACGCTAAATTGATGTTCAATGCGGTTTCCTAGATTGAATCACTACCAGACGTGTGAAACTGTTCCGAGAAGAGTAATTTTGAGGAAGTCATCGTTAATCAGGTAAATTATATGCGATATTTTGTGGTAAATCAGTATTACATTTGTTGTTTTTTCTGACGTGTTTGGTACGGGTAGTGGGTGGGTCATCCGTGGGCTCACGCTGGGTGTGTGCGTCGTCAGGAATCCGGGCTAACTCGCCCCGCGGGACATCTCGCCCCAGCCTTTTAGGCTGGGGCGAGATGTCCCGATATGATTAATCGATCGAGAGATACCAGTAACCAATGTGTATATGTTTGTGCTCATTGTGACTTAATAATGCCATTTCCAACCACAATCTGCAATGGTATTGTGTTATATGATACTATTGAAGACAATCTATAACTTCTCTTTAGGTAAAATGACAAAAAAATGGCATTTCGGACAATTTACTCACAGCTCGCAAATCGCATTGCCGCACGTACATTAAATGTGCGTTGTATCGACTCGGACCACTGAAATTCGAGCAGTGTTTTTGTCAGTAAATCACTGCAAAAATATCATTTTCATAATGTATGAAGGTCTATTTTTTATTCCTGGTATACATTTTAGATTGTCTTCAATAGTATCGTATAACACAATACCATTGCAGATTGTGGTTGGAAATGGCATTATTAAGTCACAATGAGCACAAACATATACACATTGGTATCTCTCGATCGATTAATCATATCGGGACATCTCGCCCCAGCCTAAAAGGCTGGGGCGAGATGTCCCGCGGGGCGAGTTAGCCCGACTCCGTCGTCAGTATCCCCTATCTCGCTAGAGCTTGTATCGTCTTTCCAACCATTCTTCATAATACATGGCACGGCGAAAGCTCATTTCTTCATGATAATTTATGACCAGTTTCATGTTGGTCTGTTGTGTGCATGGTTAGGAGTGAGAGTTAGCCAAGTTGGTTTAGAGTGGAAGAGAGATGGATGGAATGTATTCATTCAACATGTTTTTAAAGCCTTTAGTTTAAAGGGATCGTTTAACAATGTTAAATCTGAGATACACAGCCCTACGTGTTATCAGTGTCTGTGATATGGTGTTATATTGAAGCCCTAAAAAAATTGCGCTTCAAAATGAAGTGCCTCAAAAAAGTAAAAAAATCTTTGAGTGACCGGTTTTACCATACTCGTTTTCCCCAATAGACTGTAGTGTTATGAAAACCGTCAGGCGAACGGTTTTCAAAATTTGTAATTCCAATCATAAATATCTTGATAATCAGACAGGCGATCGGCTTGTAAAAGTCATGGGGTTCCTGACTGACCTAAAGGTTTATAATTATCATTGCATGATGAGCTAAATCCAGAATTTTGTTTCAGAATCTGAGACAAATTACCAGATTCCTTTAAAGGGATAATAATTATCATTGTCCCTCCCTACGACTACAAGGGGTACTAAATCAATGCAATAAACACTCTCTTGAATGTTAACGTTCTTGTTGGTCAACGTTATATCCCTTTTTAGTACGTCAGGACTAGGATCAGAACAGATTCAGTTATCATGCATTCATTGTTTTATTGTGATTTGCAGTCTTGTCATATATTTTATACAATGTTACTCTTTCATATTCATACGTATCACTATTTGACTGTTTGAATATATGACTTCTTCTTCAATATATGACGAAGTTAATATGTTGATTTCTGAAAAGATGATTGCTACTACAAAATCGGAGAATAGCGTTAAAAAGAGCCATAACTAAAGCTTTTTGACTTGCTCTCACCAGAGTAAAACTCAAGAATGAACAGAAAGCCGAAATCGATCAATATAAACGGAAACTAAAAGGAACAAGACGCGAATATAACGAGCGCTGATTGACTGTCTAAAGTAACGTTAAATTAGGCTTATAAATGCCAGTCGGTTATACCGGGATAATCGCTAGAATTGCTGTTGATTTCTTGTTAAATAGTGTCATCCGACTCAATATAAATCCCTTTTTGAAGGGTGAGGGGGTTCCAACCAACTTGATTTTAAATTTATGAAATGAAAGGCTAAATTTTGAAATTTCAGGAATTTTAATTCAAAAAAGATAATAAGCATTATTAGTTTCTGATGACTCTGAGATTAAGCAGCAGATTTAATCATCTATCAAATCCTGATTTTGATTCTGTACAGTCTCTTGTCAGAACATATACATAGACATTTAGTATGAGCATACATGTAAGCCATCAATATCAATGTGTTGATTATGAATTACTTTGTAAAATTGTTTGCTAATGATGATACGTTGGTCATTAGCATGAAATTTGGAAGTATGATTGATTATCCTCGATACTTCCTCTTTTACAAGCTGTATATTAACGCTATCAAATTTACACAGTCATAATCATGCACATGTTTACTGCAGCTTTTAAGATGAAATCATTCAGAATTACCTTTTTAAATGGTCATGTACATTTTGTATAGTGAGCACTGCAGGGACGTTTACATAGAATTTGTTTTGGTTTTCCCTTTAGTTAGAGGTCACTTGATTGTAATTACAAATGTGAATTATTAAAAGTTTTTGGTCAGGTAATGTGAGAATAACATGTAGGTAGTTGCAAATAGGATATGTTTGGAGCCAGAAGGATGTTAACTCATACACTGTAACACAGAGTTAATGCCCTTCTGGTTCTTAAGAGATGATATGCAGATATTGTTTCTCACAAGTATCAATAAAAGTTTATTTTCCTGCAAATTAAAGTTATAACAATTAGAAAGCCTCTCATTATATGATAAAAGTACAAGTGTACAACCACCCCAGAATTTTATTTAGTAATAAACTGAGGAAATATTTTTACAAATTAATCATAATAAACAGGATATGCACAGAAATTAATCATTTAAACAAATTAAATTTGCAATTTAATCATGATTTGCATGATTCTCAGATTTCAAAAGAATTATGGTACCATTCATGACAAGCAATAAATCATTCTATTGTGACTCAAATAACTACATAATCAGGATATTGTCATTTTTGGGCATTTCCTCATTATTTTACCACATAATATCTAAAAATAAAGTCCACCAAAGCTAGACTTTGTACACACCATCATCTACAATTAAAACTGTCTATTATGGCCACAGGTCTAAGGAAACACAGACAATTGCCACTGTAGGCAAGTGGTAATTATAAATATTATTGCTTATCATTGCATTTTGATTTTACCACATGTTGAAAATTAAATGTCTGGAAAAAAAATTCACCTATTTTGGTATTCTGTACAGACATTAAACCTGTATATTAAAGCCACAGGGGAAAAGAAAAAGTGGCTGCTGTACATGTAGATAGGTGGGCTTTCTAGACAGGTTCCACAACATTATTTTTTTCTATATGCATTGACATCTTTAGGTGACCACTGCATGTATTTCTTCTTTGTATGACACAGGATGAGTGACCACTATAGAGAAGTGGCCTTCATAGAGAGGTGGTCATTTGTATTTGTAAAGCCAAGACTTTACATGTTCATGTACATGGCCTACAACATGACTGAATATCATCAATCCATCATCTCCATAACGTCTGTGTATTATTTGTCTTTATATGGATAATCAGATATATCTGAATCTAAGCTTTCCTCTTCGTCTGTTGTAATTTTTCTTCTTTGTTTACTGAGTTAGTCATGTCCTCATGTGCTTCAACGATCATACAGTTATGTAAACAAAACCTCTTTGCCAAGTAGAGGACTTTAGTCACTCTTGTACCAATACATTGTCTGATTATAACACCCCATGTATTGTAATGGAATTGGTCTGATGCTTTTCTTAGTAGCTTATCACTAAAGATTAAAGAACATCATGAATGTTCCGTTATGTGACTGATCTTTGGCTTTTGATATGACGATTATCATGATGGTAATGATTGTACGCAGTGAAAGAAATCCAGATGTTTACTTTTGCGATATTTCCGCATGAATAATGCAAAGCTGTGTCTGGCCTAAGGCTCATGTACAATTGTACATTGTGTATAAGCAACAGAGTGAACAGACATGCAATGTAATGTTTAAATAGAGACATTATATGAAGTGCTATATAAAAGCGGAATATTATTATTATTATTGCATACAAATATTTAATATTTCATTCAATTTTGACTTGAGAATGCACTTAATAATCACTTAGTACGTGTATGTAACACTCTCAAGAAAGTGAAAAATAGTATTTGAGAGAATGAAGCAGTTACATGTACTACTCTGTGTAATACTGGGTATTATTTGCTGTTTGTTTTAAAGATAAAATTGAGCTCTTATCAAGACAACATTGAGACATTTGAGAGAGAACTTCATCTGTCTCGAGGCATTTGGGAAAGGTTGATTATGTAATAAAACTGGTGTAAACTGTATGGTCTTGGATTTGTCAAATTGATTGGAAATAGACTCAATCTTGCTAAAAGCCATGTACTCTACACAGAAATGGATATGTGGAACCACACACATGTGGCACGATTGTTTGGTCCAAACACTTCAGCAATTTCTTGCCATATCTCAAAATATGAGGGCACTTGTAGAGCAATCCTTCTCAGGGGACATTTTACCATGACGTTCCTCGAAGCTGTCATTACAGAATTAGAAAACTCTCAATAGACCATTTTAATAATTTGATAAAATTTAATGCTTGAATATTTGTTAAGTCCCGTGTTACAAATGATTTTATTCACCTGTTACAAATACTTGTATTTCAGTAGTCGGAATACGTATCGCTTACATTTCGTGTTGTTATAGGACAAGCCATAACGTTTGTCCTACCAGCAACAATCAGTGTATGTAATTCAACTACCGGTATTGAAATACAATTATTTGCAACAGGTGAATCAAAATTTGTAAAGAGGCACTTAACAAAGATTTATGCATTTAATTTGATTATATTACGATCCTGGTCCATCAGTCCTGTTTGGCTGCCAAATGGCTGCCTATTTCACTTGACAAAGAAGATGCAGGATAATCTATTGAGCTAGTTTCTCAACTGCAGCAATACGCAGCCTGCTAATTGCGTCTTCAATTAGTGGACTGTTTATTGCTTTTCACGTTTGTTAGTTAACTCCAGCTTCTTTAAAGATAAAGTTGAGTTCTGGTCATGCGATTGCATTGTGAAAGAAACATTATGGAATCGATCAGAAAAGGTTCATCATTTAGCATAATTATAAGTATTGGTGTACTGCATTTTGGTGTCCCGATTTTTATGATGTTACATGCCATATTATTTAGAATATTAAGGCATTTGAAGAGCCATTGCTTTCAGGGAACATTTTTTCTCTGATGTTCTTCCACACTTCCATAACAACAATGATAACGCTCACAAACTGTTTTCCACCTCTTCCCAGAACTCAATCTTCTCTTTAATTCTCTTTAATTCATAATGAAGTGGTCAGGGTTTGGTTTGTGCCTGGGTTTGGTTTAGGGTTAGGTAAAGTGCTAGGTCTACATGTAGGGTTGAAGTTAGTTCTTCACCGACTCCTTAACAATTGACCGCAGAGCATTCGTCGCTGGAGTACATGTAGAATCACATTGAAGGATTGGATTTTGAAGCGTACAACAAACGTTTTCCTCCTATGTTTTCGATCAATCGCAATTAAAGAAATCACATCATGGATAATTAAGTTCATGATTCTGGTAATTGATTTATAACTTTTTACGACTTGGCTTGATTTTCCTGCCCTACGTGTTTACATGCATTTACTTAATTTGATGTTGACTGCTGAGTATGAGAGTCAGAAAGACCTTAAAGGTATTACAAAGTTTTGGGAAATTTTGAAAAATGGGTGGATACTGATTCTTTACAATTTTAATATATTTGGATGCCCCTGTGGATGTATTAAAAACACCAGAAATTTTAGCCCCTAAAACACTTCTGCTTTCGAGAAAAATTGAATATAAAGATTTACCGGTACTCCCGGTAAATTTTGATAAATTTCAAATAGCTCCTACGGCTGTACAATGGTAGCTGCGACCATGAAAATATCAGAGTATGTAGCTGTGGTATATAATTTCCGAACGAGAATAGCTAATCATTCAATTTTAGTCAATAAACATTGTTTTATAGCTTAATTAATATCTTGACCTTGAGAGGGAGCTATTCAACATAAAGTGTATATTATTTACAATTTCATAACTTTAGAGTCGATTTCGACCGCGACAACGATCACTGAATATTGTAGGATCGTATATGCTTCCAATATGTTCATTTGAACCAAATTCATGACTCCATACCAAAACTTTGTATTACCTTTAACTCAGTCTTAGAATCAACAGCCTTCTGGCTCTGAACATATACACTTAAAGGCTGTCTGTATTAGTTTGGCTAGGAGGGATTAGACCACTCAGGGAAGTCACTGACAGGTGGCTATCTCATCAACTCAGCTCTCAATTAACATAAGAAAAAGAGGATCACGGGGGACAACTGGTCACCAATTAGGCATTGTTTTCTATATAGAGGGAGCAAGTAGCTACAAGTAGTACAGTGGGCCTTTAAATGTAAGTGAATAATCAACCATGTAGTGTAAAAAAAACCTCACTCCATATTTCCCTTTTTAAGGGACTGGAAACAGCCCTTTTTCTTGCAGAAGGAATAAATACTCACAATTGGAATGAATCCAAAAGATGTCTAAATTCAGATCACCCAGTACATGTACATGTATCTAAATGTCATAGGCTACACACCGGCAGGCAGGCTGAATTAAACTTGGCAGTGCCTTTAGCTCTGTATGAGTAAATCTTGTTCATTTGAAGTGCTCTGTAATAGGGTTAGGTTGCCATGGCAATTTGTTCAGCTGCCTCTCAATATTCTTTGCCTTTCCGATTCTATGCAAGAAGTGCTTGCCCATAATATGGTAATGGCCTTGTTTTTTGTAAAATATCTGGTACTTGACTACCAGGTATATCATTATCGTGGTGGTGTCAATTCGCACACTTTGTGTACATATTAAGGGCATTACAGTTGTGGAACGCCTAGAGTGTCAAGTCTGACAGACATTCTTTCACACAAAGTTAATTCCCTTCTTGCTCCAAAAGATGATATAATACATGTAGTTTGAAATTTTGCACGAAAATTATGACCTCATCACAGACCCAATGCTTTTAGGGAATCTTGCCTCTCTCTCTATCTCTTTCTCTCTCTCTATTTTTTTTAATGTGACAGAATTAGACGTGTATTGAATCTACATCGGATCTCTCTCCGTTTTAAAGAGAAACAGGCTTTTAAACTATTTTCATTCTATCTGTCAGAACATACATGTGAATGGTGAGAATTCAAAGATGACCTCGTCACCTGATATCTGTTGCGGCCACGATTCAATAAATGGTGAGAATTCAATGATGACCTGTTATTTCTTACGGCAACATTTCCTCTGGGGATCATTTCAAGGAAGACAATCATGTAGGCTTGTCCGTAGGATGCAAAAGGTTAGGAATGAGGATTATGGTTAGGCTTATATTTATTTGTCAGGATTGGAAAACTTTAGGAATTCATTTAGTATAGAAAATTTAACTGTGGAGAAAGTGTCGCCGAAGCATGAGTTGCAGAACTATTTCTATTGGCCATTCCATTGTTTGTGAAATGTTGCTACTTTCATGAGTACCGGCAATTAATTCCAGCAGTTCTTGGATGGAATTATGTCAACAGAGATGAGAAGAATGTTATTTACTGTCGATTCCTTGGCTGGGCTTAGAGTTGACTGGTGACCATTGTTTGCCGATAGAAATGCACCCGATTCTTATGTTGGGAACGTGAAGCCGGGATGGCAGTCTCTCAAATTGTTTACATCATCTCGTCGTCGCGCACATCACAGAGCTGATCAAAAAGAAGCGCAGGGATCGCGTGATGGTAAGACAACGCTCTGCCGAAAGCCGATCCTCTCCCACCCCGGGCGTGTTGATCTGCGTGACGTGTATCCGGCCAAGAACCCATCTTCTGGCCAGCCTGTCTCCCTGGCTGCACCCTCGCTCGCTCCACGCAGTAAATAATTGATCGCACGTGCCGGGTTCGAAGGGCAGTTTGCACGGTAATGTCCTGATTATCTGGTGGCGGGTAATTTGGGTGGTAAAAGTGTTCACTTCCCTTGTCTTCCCCTGAAATGAGACCCCTCCTTAGAAAGGGTTTCATTTTTTGAAAGAGAGAAGAAGTAAGCCTCCATGCCAGCTGTTGAGAGTGAGAGGCAGAAAGGACATTAATGTCTCTATTAAATTCATGATTAAAGCCCTTATGGCCCTCATCAGATGATGTAAGAGTGATAATGTGATCCAGAGAAAACTTTTGAGGGCATGCCTACGTGTATGTAGAGGAAACAGATATGTTCAGAATGTCATGTTTATTTAGAAATGGTTGTAGCATCAATCTACATGGATTAGCCCCTGGCATGTACTATAGCTCTCTTTTCTGCTCTTTCTTGGTTTGAAATAAATGTTCGCCTACTTGCTAACAGAAAACTGAATAAAAACATACCGGTATTTAGAAGAAATAGTTTTTTCAGAGGGTTGTGGGAAGTGACAGTTAAGAGAGGACAGTTAAGAAAGGAAAATGTGAGGGTTGAACAAATAAAGTGGCAATCAGGTAGAGGGAAGAAGTGAGCAAGCAAGAGAGAAACAGAGGAAGAGAGAGAGAGAGAGAGGAAGAGAGAGAGAGAGGGAGAGAGGGAAAGAGAAAGTCTGTAGTGATGCTTTTGAAACAGACAAAACTCTGTAATTTGGTGCTAAAAGCAACAGACAATGTTTTGAAAACTCTTTCATGTGTGGAACATAGCCAAGTGAGTGTTTACATTGCTTGCAATAATATGAGAAGCTTGTTGTCTGTAAACATACTTCTTTTCACATCTGTCTTCTATAGTCCCATTAACACATCCCAAACACTATTCTGAAAAATTGACTGCCATTTACACTACTAAAAAAAAAAAAAAAAAAAACGTTGGTGTTTGCTAATTCCAATTTTTTGTTGAGTAGTGTGCATGCACGACTTGTAGCTGCTCTGCATGTGATCAGAGTCACGTGACCAAAAAACAGAATCTTTTACGAGAGCGAGGCTTTTACACTGAAAATATTGGTGGAATATCTGCCAGCGTTTTCCAAAAACCACACTACAGAGGTGGATTTTTCGATTTAGTTTTTTCGCCGTGTTTGCCAGTAGTTGCTTAGTTGCTAAGCAACTAGCGACGATTTTTGCTTGCAGCTTATTTGGTACCGTAGTTTACATGGCATTATACATCCAAAAGTAGCCCAAGGTGAAATTCACTGCATATTTCAAATTGGAGGAATTGTTAATAGAGATTGAAGATATGAAATGTAGTGGGATATAGCAACCCCTCAAGAAACATTTTTCTTCAGGGGTACTTTTCCTATTTTTGAAATTTGTCCATTAGTGGGAGAACATTATTCACGCACATGCCCTGAAAGAGAAAAATATGCGGGCTACTTTGAGGCAAAATGGGAGACTCTTTCGGAGCTATATATATTACCATACCTCTAGTAGCAAAACCACCCAGAGCACTGTGTATCTTGAATGTTAAAATATCATGCTCGAATTTTGAGGAAAAATGGGGACATTTTCTGTTGCAAGTTTGAAAATGTACTGAACAGTTTTTTATTATGAGCAGGTTGGAGTACAATGTAGGAAACTCACCTTCGCCTTATTTTGACAAAGACAAGGAAGTATCTATCATCTGAAAATTGTGAAAAGATAGTGGAAAAACCCCTATAAACTGGATTTAAATGTGGACAAAATGATATGCTATTAAAGTTTTCAGTAAAGCTGGAATCTGCTTCGTAAGCTTGTACGGAAATCTTCTGAAATACACAGTGTGTCTTGATTAAGAAACACATCTTATTTTTATTTTTTTATCATTAAAAAAAAAATCTTCAAGAAAGGCAATAACCTTTTTTTTTTTCATTTAAAAATATTTATACAGCATGACAATATCAGCCAAAGCTGTTTTTCACATTGTTCTGTCTGTAAAGGTCCTGTAAAGATTTCAGTAATAAAATATTTTTTTGTTATTATTTGATTGATATAGTACATGTATATTATACATGTGTGCGTACACAAATGTTCCCCAGGGAGTGGAAAATGTGCAAACAATTGTGTGCGGGTAAGCCTGAATCCGATAACCGGGGTGATAATATATCTGTAAACGCTTAATAATAATAATAGTGGCTACTTGTATAGCGCACAGGTCGACCTTTCGGTGCTCATGGCGCTTAGGCACATCATTGTATGGATGTATTGGGCACTATATAAAAGCAGAATATTATTATTATTATTATTATGCATTAAATCTAGATTTTATTAGTTGACTGTACTCTTTAAAAATCTTATCCTGCATGATTTGGCTTTCTAAATCTCTCATTCATAGTCCTACCTCTTCCTGCTACAGTAAAAAGTAAAATCATATTTTACTCTTGTTTTATTGGGATCAATGCAGGTGGATGGAAACGATATTTATTTAATATTTGATATCGAACAAAGTCCACCATGAAGTATACATACTAAGGGGAGTTTCTGACCTCTGTACTGTGAATCGATCGCTGTAGCAACTACATGTTTGTAGTCTACCCTGGGCAAGAGACTAACATTTAAAGCCCAACTGCACTACTACTTGCGCCCTCTATATAGTAAACTATGCCTAATCGGTGACCATTGGTCCCCCATGATCCCCTTTTTCTCATGTTAATTGAGAGCTGATTTGATGATATAACCACCTGTCAGTGACCTTGCACGGAGGTCTAATCCCCCCTGGCCAAACTAGTGCAGAGGGGCTTTAAATAATATTATTTCCATGGCAAGATTTTGTTTAATTGCAAAAACTTAGTGACTTGTGAAAGTTTTACTATTTTATAGGATATGGTTTTGTGAACCCTTCATAGGGGGAATAAATTAAAGGGAGAGGTGAGCGATTAGCCGCGCAAAGATTCAGGGTAGGATGGAAATCTCAACAAGTGACAAATATTGAATTTCTATGGAAATTTAAATTATTTATTGAAATAATAAATACTGAAAGATCTCCAAAGAGTGGCAACAACTGATGAAAATAAAACTTGACAAATAGAAATTGAAAGTGTCATGTGACTTAACATTTGAAAACCTAAGATAGCCCTTTAATTTCATCAAAGATATAGTGTTAGGATTATAGTTGATTTGGGTTTTTAGGTGAGATATATAGGGTTAGGATTAAAGTACAGGTGTTTGGTACAGGGTTGAAGTTGGAAGTTTTGTTGGTGTTAGAAATTAATCTCAGAGCAATTGTTGCTGGAGGATGTGTCGGAGAACAACAACAACAGCAGACAGTTTCATTTAAATATGCATTAGTATGTTATATGAAGCACATCTACACTGCGACTGCGTTGCCTTCAAATGGCTCCAATGCATATAATTCTGATGCATAATCCAAGTTATGTAACTAATAATTGTTATAACCATGTTGTATAGTCCTATTGTAGACATTACCTTCATATAATACCAATGCATAATCCAAGTTATGTAACTAATGATGGTTATAAATAGCTCTGTTGTAGACTCAAGAATGTTTGGTATATGGACATTTTATGTCAGAACTTCCATGGCCAGATTCATTCAAACAATCTTTTTCATTATACGTTTGATTCCTATTGTAAAACGTCAAGCAAATAGAGATTATTCTGTTGTATCGCTGTAAACTTTCATCCATGAGTATTCTTCTTTGTTATGATGTGATCTTTTCTAACTTTTTCAGGTTTGAATTTTGTTTAAGTGACTGTCACTAATAATATCGAAATGCATTAAGAAAGAGGAGAGTTATATAAATTTCTTAGAACTTTGCGCAAACTCGATAAAAACAACTTGTTACAATTTACATGAGGTACCTGTAGTATGATGTACGATGCGTTTTAGGTTCACTGTAGAAAAGGGTTTACTAATAACTTTTAATCTCTGTCCTTCACAACCCAAGTTCAAGATGCCCCCTGAAGCCTCGAGACCAGCTCCAGATATTGCGCTTAATTTGGAGGCCTGTGAAACGTTGGCATGTTTTTAATGAAGCAAGAACCCAATTCATGACAGGCCATGCTATTGATTACCAATCTGCCCCTGAGACAGAATCAGTGATAATCTGTTTAGAATGTCCTTGATAATGAGTATCTGCATGTAAAGGATGTCTCCTGTCGGTATACCCCAAGGAGGTGTACTTGGACCTAGTTTGTTTTCTTGGAATGAAGCCATTTTCATTAAGGTGGCTTTTTCTTCCATGATGTAGTTATCTAAGTTAAGGGTGTTATAATCACTTTTAAAAGTTTTTGTGGCGGTCATGATGAAGATCAAATACGATTGCATAAAGATTTGTTGTTACCGGTATCTTGATTGTCTTGACTACATGCGTTCACCTCCCCATCTTTTTATCATCAATGTCTTCAAATAATGGCCGTTATTATAAGTCAGTCAGTTTGGTGATGTGACTGGCCATAAGCATCATGATCAGTATTTTCATCAGCATTTGATCTGAGTCATCATTTAGATTTCCTTGTTTAATTACAAGTTCATGGGTTATCATATTCATTTACTTTGATAATGAATTTCATGATTATGATCACATGCAGTCAATTTTCACAAAATGCAAATTCATCCATCCCTGTTACAGGTACCATTACCATGATCATTAATATTATCTTCAGTATTTTCATCAGCATTTGATCTTATTCCTCACTAAGAACTTTGTCGTTTTAATTACGAGTTCATGAGAGGCCATGATATTGATTTACAATCATTCATGATGGATCAGGGTAGCTTGATTAGAGTGTCATTGATACCCATGTTCCTGCAGGATACATTTATGTTTTGTTGGTCTTGATGGATGTTCTTTCCTTACCATTTATCGTCTTGAGATATAATGTCAAAGCCCCACTGTACTACTTATAGCTCCTTGCGCCCTCTATATAGCAAACAATGCCTAATTGGTGCCTGTTGGTCCCCCATGATCCTCTTTTTCTTATGTTAATTGAGAGCCGATTTGATGAGATAACCACCAGTTAGTGACCTTGCAGGGAGGTCCAATCCCCCTGGCCAAACTAGTACAGATGGGCTTTAAAGAGAAAGTTCAGTTCGGATAAACGTGAAAAATTATGGGAGCATATTCTTTTTACTCTCATGTGGACAAATATAGTAGCGATATCACATGAAATAAAATGCTCTCACATTACAAATATGACAAGAAATTTCTATAGTTGTAACTTTGGTCGATTGGCCATCGATGATTGGGTGACTTTCACTGAGGTAATGTGAAGGGGTGTTGTGTTCCTCTCCCTTTTCTGTGTTAATTTGCAGAGGTTACAGATAGACTTCCACTGTCTAGGATTCAATATTTTTGTACTTCCATGTTTATTTGTTCAAAGTTTGAATATAAACCGATAACATACAATTAAAAAAGAAGTATTTCAAAGGATAATTTGAATCATGAAAATAGGGGGTCCATATGTTTGGGGATAATTCTTCTGGAAAGGTCGAATCTAGATATATAGAAAATTGGATCCTTTTGTAGTCTTTATCTGTACAAGAGCATCGATAAAATTAAAAAGCTCTCTTTCACCAAGTAATATCTCAAATACTATGAGATAAAACCATATGTCATCTGCTTAGAGATGAGAAGGACTCTTCTGGCTCTCAACAGATTATATATTATTGAATGTTGTTGTTGTTGTTGGTAGTTGTTTCATGGCGTTCATTCAGTACTGAATATATACGCAGAGCTGCCAACCATTCCGTTTTTCCCGGAATTATTCCGTTTTTTAATCCCAATTACGTTTTTTTTTCACAAAATACGTTTTTTTAAAATTTATTTTTTTTTTTTTTTTTTATTTTTTATTTTTTAATTTTTTTTTTTTTTACATACCGCACGTCAAACAACTGCCCTAATATGTTATTTTGATCACAAATTCAATAGAAAACTAAGGTTGAAACATACTTGAAGAGAAAAGTATTCTCAAAAAGAAGCATTGGAATTGTGTCGCGCGTGGTTGTAAGTTTTGTTTTAATGAATTCCTTTTTTTTGCTTGAAATTCCTTTTTTTTGCCATCATAATTCCTTTTTTTGGTCGCACAAGGTTGGCAGCTCTGTATACGTTGTACAATGTATCTTCAGTTATATCAGGGGATATAAGAAAATTTAGTTATCAATAAAGAAAGCTGAAAATAAAAAATTGTAATAATATAATTAATTCACCAGTATCGCAATTTATTAGGAGTCTCTTGATGGTTTACAACACAGTAGTTCTGTTTCATCACTTTGAATCCAGTCAGCCCCGTTTCGACTGCATTGAATAGATTTACAGAACCTGCAGACAGGATACAAAACCTTGGAAACCTAGAAAAATATGCAAAACGCCCTCTGAGGGTCTACGGTGTCCTTGGACGACCAAAGACCTGTTATGACCCCTGCAGCTTTATCTAATCTAAAGATATCGTGTTTAATTTGAAGCGCTGGAAATGGAGAGGACAGAGGCGAGTCCATCCATCGTGGCCAGCGTGGAAAGAGGCAAAGTTCGTTAAAACGTCGTCGTTGATGTGTCCAGATAACGAAGCTCCCTTGGTGTGGATGCGCTTGCTCTGAGGTAGTGAGACGGGTTATTAATTTGAGGCACCGGGATGTGGAAGAGGTTTCTTGATGGTTAGCTAGCTGATGCAGGACTGTTCGGTAAAAGCATCTCGTCGTTATTAGTCAAGTGCCCATCAGGGGATCTTTGATAAAAAGATCCCTGGTCTGTCCATAACATAACTCATCCACCTGATTCATCAAATATGTAACTTAGAGTCTGTCAAATGTCATATTAAAATGATAAGTACATTCAGATAGCTTTCAAGAATGCATCATTAACAGGTACATTTAGGTCAAATAAGAGAAATTGTATAACATTGTCATAACAGCCTCTAGTTAGTTTGAGTTATTTGCTGCATTCAATTATTGTTGATCAAAATTTTTAAAGAAATGAACTAAATTCATAAAATTATTTCAAGTTAATATAATGACATGATTTCTAGTTTTTTCATTGATGTGCAACATTATGGTAATTTGTACAAAATGAACAGGTTGGCATACGGTAAGCCATAAATCAACGTCCCGAGTCTGCTCACTTGAACCTGTATGTCAAGTTAGTAGGCTTTTACAAATACATACAGGACAATAAGAAGACAAACTTAATGAGGACATGGCTGTGCATCCCATGAGCAAATTTAATGATGATCGCCAGTCAGAGCTGAACAACAATATCGTCTTGATGGACCGCTGTGAGTTGAGCTTTCGGCCAATGACAAACTGGCGTCTTAATGACATCCAATGTCATTTTCTTGGCTATGTTTCCGGATAGCATCGTCTGGTAATGACCAGTAGGTCCTAATCAGTGCTGGGTTCTAGGTCGATTTGATCATCAAAATGGCAATCGAAAATGACGTCATCAGGATATGCAGTACAAACATCAGAATGACAACTATACATATGGTACATGTATTTATCTGTACATTTGAATTTGAACATAAGATTCATGCATTTATTTATTTATTTATTTATTTATTAAAACATCTTTTAACAGGATAACATTGATCAGCTTGCAGGCTGTTTTACATGATAATAATATTATTATTGCTTATATAGCGCTTAATACGTCGGGAATGTCCTAGTTTCTAAGCGCTTTACATTATTACCCCTGGTCATCGGATTCTGGCTTGCCCGCACACAATGTATGCACTTTCTCCACTCCCTGGGGAGCATTCCATAATGGTCCTGCACAAGGATGGAAAATACAATGCATAAAAGTATCAAGAAGGCCAATACCAGGGATGTAGAACAAATGATTCAGTGACTATTGCACTTGAGGTAGTATCCTACACTAACCGACTTCTAAACTTCAACCAGGTGAAGTTTTACAATAATGATTTTTGGAAGATGGGGGTCTTGGGAGGGGGTTTGTGGGTTCTTACATTCATTTTCTCCATGTGTGTCACAAAAATTGGAGGGTGGCTTGAGCCCCTAAGGCAGCCCCTTCTAGAACCACTACTGACTTCAATTACTGGGAAAAAATACACGGGGGCTCAGGGCGAATTAGCCCCCAAAATGCCAAAAAGAGCCCCCGAAAGTCATAAAAGAGCCCCAATTTTTTTATAAAAGAGCCCCCCCAAATTTGCATAGAGTTCAATGCAAAACAAATTAAAGAGTGTTATTTTCATGCAAGCAAGCTTGAAAAGTAGCCCCACCCCCCAAAAAAAAACAAAATTTAAAGTATTTTTTCCCTGCCCTGGAACAAACACTATTCCTAACCTGAAGACTTACCCTTAGCCTAACTTAAAGCCAAATTGCAACCTTACCCTAAATCTTTTGATGAAATTAACACCAGGTAAAGTGTCACCATAGAATATATTGAGCATCAGCCAAAACATATTCTGCATTAGGGTTCGAAAGTTCTTATATCACATCCAAAAGTAAAACTAACCTGTAACAGTTTTGATGTCTACAGCGCAGACATCTTCCTCAAACCTTCCATAATATATTCTGCATAAATTATCCATACCCCAGTTTTCCTGCAGGTTGAAGCATGGATTAACCATGCATTCAGACTTCCACATTTTATTGTATAGCTATACGAGAATCATATAGTTATGCCATAAGCAATACAAGTTTTGTATAAATTTCTTATACCGGTAGTCTGAACGGCCATTAGAATTCTCTGGTACGAAGGGGGCTTTGGATTGTAAGCAGTCAGCTGACATTTACAGGGATTAATAATTGCACAACCAATGCAACTTCCTTCGATCCCATGCCATCTGAAGGTAATGCCATGGCATTCTCAATACTTAATTATTAACCTGCAAATGCACATTGCTTGCGTTTGTTTTTCCTCGTAAGGTTATGCATTCATTTGTTTTTCTGTATTCAAATGTTTTTAGGTGGATTCCCACAGCCACTTTGAATACTGGTCTGTTCTTACAGTTTTGGGTCTTTAGGATTTCAAATCGTCCTAAATGAGCTTCACGAGTCAAATTTGGGGGTCTTCAATCTTGGATTAATTAATGAAGCTGCATCCACATATGCTCTATGTACAGGAACAACCCTTACAATGACTGTTAATGTTTCTACCTTGGGATAATTTATAGCTATATTCAGTTACATTTTATATTCCCTGGCAGGTTTTAAATTTTGAATGCTCTCTTTAAAAAAAAAGTGTTATTTTATATTCAATTATTTATCTCTTTATTTATTTATTATTCCTTGTATTTTGCTTGGAGGAAAGGTTTTCAGTTTCTTTTCTTCAGAAAAATTGGTCCGACAGTGATGAACCAAGCATTGTCAGTTTGCCATTCCCCAATCTGAAATGTGCGATTACAGAGATCTATGCTCTTCTCGGTTTCAAGATAAATGGTAATGATTTAGGTCAGTGTATATATCCATTTCATTTGAATAGTCCCCAAAGCCAGGGATGTACTATCACCGTCCACTCATTAACTGAACTAACAAAGAAATAATGGAGGGAGGGATTGAGAGGGGGAGGGAGGGAGGGAGAGAGGGTGAAGGAATCAGAGAGATGTAGAGGTAGAGGTAGATTGATAGATAGATATTGATGTGTTTATATTACTCATTTCTTTTGTACTCTCACCAAGACCTCTCTCCTCTTTAAACAAAAAATATATATTTATCTCTATCTCTATCTAAGTCATACTTCATAAGGCAAGGTCTATTTCACATCTTTCTATCATATCTTTATCCTCTGTCCTGTAGCTTCCCTTTTCTGCCCGTTTTGTATATTTCTCTTTCCTTCTTTCTTTCGCATATCTCTATCTCTTTGTCTCTCTATTTCTATCTCTCATATTCTTTCTCTCTCCCCTTCCCCTCTCTCTCTCTCCCCCTCTCTCTCCCCCTCTCTCTCCCCCTCTCTCCCCCTCTCTCTCCCCATCCCCTCTCTCTCTCTCTCCTCTCTCTCTCTCATATTTCTTCTCTCTCTCTCATATTTCTTCTCTCTCTCCTTCCCCCTTTCTCTCCTTCCCCTTTCTCTCTCTCTCTCTCTCTCTCTCTCTCTCTGTCTTTCTCTTATCTTCTCTCTCTCTCCCTCCCCCTCTCACATTCATTTCTTCGTCTCCATCACCATCTTTCCCCAACTACTCAACAATCCACCCATGTCCATCCTCCAAACATCCAGCCTTCGCAAACCTTCCATCACCAGACAGTCAACAATTTACTTTTA
Organism: Strongylocentrotus droebachiensis; assembly: GCA_035222895.1. NCBI lineage: Eukaryota > Metazoa > Echinodermata > Echinoidea > Camarodonta > Strongylocentrotidae > Strongylocentrotus > Strongylocentrotus droebachiensis. The sequence continues at coordinate 150,739 of JAVYIG010003650.1, forward strand.
ACATGCTCTACTTCATCCCCAAGAACCATTTGTTGATGCTTGTGATATTGGAGGCATCCTTTTGGCGCCTGCTTGCGTCTGGATGCACCCCGTCCCCTCCCTCGTTAGCCATCGAGGCCTGACCGCCATTAATTAGGTCGTGACACACATCTGAAATATGAATTAGCCGTCATTAGAGATTAACTTGCGCCAAATCCTTGTAGCCATGCCCATTATAGGCCTGCCTTCATCAGCTCGAGTTTGCCAAATAACCCACTATTTTCAGACTCAGGATATTATTCCGAAGCTCAAAACTGCGTCTTCATTTTTTAGAAACAAGACCATCATTTCTCTGGATATTGTCTCAACCAAATATTCCGCTATTTGCAACTGCGGGCTGATTAAGACGCAAATTAACTGGTTAATTTGCGATTGGGATAATTAAAATAGCGGGTTATTTGGCAAACTGGAGCTGATGGAGACAGGCCTCCTAATAGGAATTAACCTAATATTGCTATGAGGCCATCAACAATATTGTAAATTATTGGACTATATTAGCTATTTTCATGTTTATCTCTGTTAAAGTTCTTTGGACTCATATTAACCTGTATCTTTAGGCATGTTTTAGATAGCAAAGGTACCGGTAGTCTGTCCGTTTTGCAGGCTGAAAATATAAAATTATGTAAATCCTATGGTAAACAAGAGATAATACCAACTAAAAATTCCTCTTAAAAGATTAGAACTGGTTATTGCCTCGATGTGGAATTATACCAACCTTTAGGAATTTTCAAAACGCATTGCAAAAAAAATACTCCTAGAAGGTAGTCTAATTTTCAGACCCTTATACTGTATAGTCGTACGTTTTGTGCTGAGTAAAGACTTGATAAGTTGAATTTCGGTCATTAAAAAAGGCGGGTCGTTGATGTGTACAAAAACGATAATGTACCCTTTACAGCTAATTTTATGTACTTATTAACAAATTAAAACGAGTCAATCAGTCACTCAACAGTGTCTGACAGTGAAGGAGGCCTTTAGTAATCTGGTTTGGATTTCTTATGTTAACCTTTGTTTCTGACTGGAGTTCTCAACCGAAATGGTAGCATCCATCACGCACACACAGTAAACTGTACGTACATGTAGTACGAACATGGACCTACTACGAGTAGAAGGTTCATCGTACGAATGACGTAAAGCAATTGCTTGGACAAAAGGACTAAAACCTAAGACTATAGGCCTAACATTGAACGAAAACGAGTTTGACTTTGTCATTGTCAAAAGGCTAAGATTAACTAAGAATGATGATATTTGTAGTGGTTCCTATATTTTCATGAATTATTGTAAAATTTTCGTTTTAACCTGGGCAGGGTGTAAGGGTGAGTTCAAGCGATTTTTTTTAAAAGCTAGAATCACAAACATGAATCACAAATCAAAATGCCATTAAAAACATGGTTACTGCGGGAGAGCGTTAAAGCAATTTTTCGTCAACGCTGATTCTCGCTCATTTCAAGCCAAGCCACTGCTCATCACACTGTGCAGTTTGACCCAGGAAGTATAGGTCAACTTCGCTGCATGCTTTCTGAATTTGTTTATGGTCGACTGTCAGCCAAACCGGATGCAGGCCACAATAATGACGTTATAGAATCATGAATGAGATCTCCGTTCGTTCAAGCAATTTTTAGCTACTGTGATACAAAACGCATCATTTTCAGCGTTTCATGTTTGCGTTTTTAAACACGTTTATTTTTACGACCGACGAAAAATTGCATAAAATTGCTCGAACGCAAACGCGTTTTAAACTGAACGTCTTTGAAAACGGTGTTTCTAGGGTGAAAAGTGTCGCTTGAACGCACCCTAAAATCAACCATAAGGCTGGTGTCTGGAGCCAGGGTCAATGCTAATGGAAGCATAACAGATCAGGGCCGTAGGAATATCTTCTTTACCCCAAGGATATTATCTCTTTGTACTCAGAGCATGAATTTTGTATGTATGTGTAATACATGAATTCAAATGAGCTGTGCCTTTGAGCATGCATTTTGCATGTTCTAGGCATCGACCATTGTGGCGAAGATCTCCTTAAAGAGAAGCTTCAGTTTTGGTAATGGTGAACAAAATTATGAGCTGTCTTATTCTTCTTATTCCTTTGTGGAAAGACATTGTAGTATGACTCTTGCAATAATATATTAGCATGCTTCCAGAAATGTAGAAAGTGTTTTAAAAGCTTTGAATAATTATCATGAGGTCACGGCGTGCGATGGCTCGGTAGTAGATGCACTAGTGCCCTTTGGTACGGCATTGATCCTCGGTACCAAGTCCCTCGGAGAGGACTTAAAGCCGTTGGTCCCTTGGTTGCTTTCTTAGTACTTACAAGCATACACATGCTTTCTTAGCAGTCAGGTAAAAACAAACAAACGTATTCCTAAAGAACCAATGTGCATCCATAAATATATCTCTTATCCTATTCCAAAAGCCTCGTCTCTCCTACTGCATGTAGCTTACATGTTGGATCATACCCTTTGACCTTTCAAGAGAGATCACATAACCCTTCTAGTACATTACATGTACATGTCGATGGAGATGTCCGATGACATTGACACACATCTTAACTTGCCTGAGACATGCCTGTGTCATCCTATAGCATAAGATCTATGGTACCCAAGATCTATTCCAGAGTGTATAGTCTCTTTACCAGATACTTGTAAATGATGGTTAAAATGGAAATAGAAATAATCAGAGATATCCGTTTATATGGTTTTTCGTGAAGGATTTTTTTCCTTAAAAATGGGTGTAAAAGATGAATGGAGGTGGGGGCAACATATGTAAATTTGTAAAGGATAACTATTTCAAAGTTTTGAACTTTAGTTTCTTCAGCCATATTTATATGAAACCTTTCAGCCGGTTGATCAACAAAATTATTTAAAGTGATATGTTTTATAATTCTTATATATTAATTTCCTATCCTTACACTTCAAAACTGAAATTTAAAGAAAAAAAATTACCATAGATAAGAATCTAGATTCAAGATTTAAGTATTAGAAATGGAAATCAAAATGGACGTATTATTTCTTTCCAACATGTTGCAACACATCTATTCATTGCATTGCAATCCATCTTTTCTTTGCATTGCATAAAGTGCACAATGTGTATTTCGTAATGGAGGCATGAAGAAATAAATTCATGAGATGTACTTGAACGGAGGAGATATCTTGGAGACCAAATGACACGTCTCTCCTCTCTTAGCCGGCCATCACGGATAATGTTATCAATTGCATCAGACAGGAATGGTCCTAAGATACCCCCAATAACATCTCCGTCGTCAACCTAAAACAAATATCTCGCCAGTTTACGGCCTCCTGCGAGGTAATGGCGACGGGGATAAATTAGCGATATATTATAAACGTGGGGCTTCTGCTCACGTTTGCGCTGGGGCCTGCACACAAATGGTCATCGTCGTTCGAGGGCAGAGTTGTCAAGGTTGGGAGCGGCGAGTCGTGTTTGCGAATTATTTTATCTTTAGTGTGTGTTGTGGGGGTGTTTTGTTGGTAGGTGAGAGGTATTAATAGGTGTAATGGATACCGGAAAGCAGAGGTGTGCGAGGAGAAGCGGAAGAAGGTAGAGAGAAAGAGAGAGAGAAAATGGGAGTGGAAGAGAGAGAGGGAGGGTGAGAGAGAGAGAGACAGAGACAGAGAGAGGGAGAGAGAGAGAGAACGGGTGGAGGAGAGAGAGAGAATGAGTGGAGGAGAGAGAGAGAGAGACATAGAGAGAGAGAGAGAGAGAGAGAGAGAGAGAGAGAGAGAGAGAGAGAGAACAAATGGGGTGTGAACTAGGGTGGGAATGTAAATAGATATAATGGATAATTGGAAGTAAAGATGTGTGGGGAAAAGGTTCTCAGAGAGAAGAATAGAAAGAAACAGGGGAATAAAAAAAAATTAAACACAAACAGAGAATGAGAGAGAAAATTGTGTGAGAGACAGACAGACAAGAGAGAATGAAAGACAGGAAGATAAAGAAAGAGTGTATGGGGAGGGGGGGGGGGGGGGGGGAGAGGGGTAGAAGAAAATTAAAACAACTTTTTGATACATGAGAATCCAGAATCTCAACAAAGACAAATCCCAGTTTGAAAACAAAAATCAGTTATGAAATTCTCTCCTATCTCATCTTGTTTATGCTAACATATACCCAACAGGATACCCCCTTTCCCGGATAAATAGATGAAAAAAAGGAAGATAGTATGTACACTTTAATTAACTTGACACACGCTGGGAATGTCCCCGGCAGTCACGCCATGCAAAGTCTTGACATTTGTCGTGTAAACCTAGTCAAACCTTGGGCTGGCCGGCTCGCCTGCTCGTCTTTGCATCCCCGAGATTTAAAAAGAAAAAATGTTTCATAGCGCGGTCCCTCGACGACGGCACTTCTTTTCTCCTGTCCACGTTCCAAGCGGGCTACGCAAACATTCTGAAAATGTCAGATCTCCTCAGAGCCGGTTTTTAACTTTCCCAGACATGATTTTATTTTTGGTCGTACCCCGAAGCATGCCGTCATGTAACCTTTTGTGTTCACATGTTCAAACTAGAGAAGTACAAAGTGAATTTTGAGAGTGAACATGGTATTTGTGTTCACATTATAACTTGTAAGATACTAGCTTATAGTATTTTGTGTTTACACATAACATTTTTGATGTCACAGCTTATAACTGCCATCCATCTGTGTTCACACGTGGCATTTGATATGTATTTGTACCGTAAAGACATGTACTATGTTGTGTTCATACTTTAAAATGTGAAGGCATAATTATGTAATAGGATAAAGCCTGCATCCTTTTTGTTCACTCATGAAAACGTATATATGTGTTAATGTTTAATATTGGCTGAATCTTTTTTGTTCACACATAAAATGTATAAGGCTTAAATTTAAATACATGTATAGGGCACCTTTTACATACAAACTTAAAGGCATTTAACAAACCTTACTACAACAGGTGAAGTTGTAATCTTCCTGTTCACACTTTTGTTTTTAATTTAACCTGATTTTGTTCGACACTAATGATTAGGGTTCAAACTCAAAAGATGTTTTAAATGCTTATTCAAGAATCATTGCAAAACATAAATAACCCAATGCTTTATGTTGTATACCGGGTAATACATAACAAAATATATGTTTTTGTCAAGAGGGAGTGCTGAAACTGAAGACAGCAAAGACATAACATTCTATAATTTAAAAGCCCCCTCATATTAAGTGTTTTGCTTGATTTATACGGATTTGTATATAAGATGAATGTTTTACTTATTTCCTTGTGTTGTCTTTATAGTTGCTGAAGTGGCCTGTTGAACTGTGAACAAGTTGCAGCTTTGTGTGCATTTGGAATAGGAGATACATGGACGGTAAGTTATTCTTGTCTTGAAAAGCTAATTTCCTTTTCTCTGTTTTCAAGTTTTGTATTGACCTCTGATTATATGTAGTCACTGTAACCAGAAGCCAGATACGTCATGACACAAAACTGGCAAAATAGTAAATGTAGGCCATTTTTGCAGCTAGATTTTTTTGCAAATTTAAGAGAAAAAAAATGTGTTTGACAAATATGATTTTTTTCTTCTTCACTAAGATTGACAACTCGCCATCATTGGCCCCTAATTTAAGCCTAAGACAGATTATTTAAACCTTAGTGTGGTATAACCTGCAGGAAAGATTCTATTCAAATATGTGTACAAAAGCAGTTTCAGAGCACAATTACAACTGGCAACCCTTATGCTGGGAACAAGAAGAATGTCTTAATCATAAATAGGCAATTTTTGTAATGTAATCAAATTGTATACACAAATCTTTATTAAGTGCCTCGTTACTAATTATGTCATTCACCTGTTACAAATAATTGTATTTCAATATTCAAAATGGGAATTGCATACATAATGTGTTGCTAGGTAGAACAAGCAATAGTGTTAGATCTACTTATCAACAATTAATGTATGCAATTCGCATTCTGATCATTAGCATGTAATTATTCGTATCAGGTAAAAGAAATAATTTGTAACGAGGCACTTAACAAATATTTATGCATTTAATTTGATTACATTACGAACCCGGGAGGTGTTTCACAAAGATCCTAAGTAGAACTTAACACTAAGTTGGACTTAAAAATTATGGACAGCCATTGGAGCCTTAAAATGAAATATATTTAAAAGCAGAAATTCAAGGATTTTAGCCTTTTTTTATAAATTCCACATCAAGAACATGAAACCTCCTTGATAATAGAAAATATGAATGATGTGAATCAACATTTTATGCCTTTTAAAAAAACTTTTACAAAACATTTTCAAAGACGCTAACGGCTTTCCATATTTTTTAAGTCCAACTTAGAGATAAGTTCAACTTAGGATCTTTGTGAAACACCTCCCTGGTCTATCAGTCCTGTTTGGCAGCCAAATGGCTGACTATTTCACTGGACCAAGAAGATGCAGGATAATTCGTTGAGCTAAATTGTTTCTCAACTGCAGCAATAACGCAGCCTGCTAATTGCATCTTCAATTAGTGGACTGTTTTGTGGTCGCGCTAATTTTCCTGAATCTGATTTAGCAGGGTATTGTGAAATTTTGAGGAAATGAGGAGGTACACAATAATATAAGGGGGACCGTCTTGCCAAGACTGCCTTGGTCTTTTGTTGTAACCTTTATTCCATGTGTAATTAGTTGCATCTTCTCTGTGTTTCTGACTTGTAGTGACTTGCTTGTGTGCATGTATATGCTTCTATTGGAATTACATAAATTGAATTGAAAAATAATTCAGAAAACAAAACAAATTAACCCTAATGACTTAGGCTAAGTAAGATTATTGCAAGGGGAAAGTTTCAGAATAAATGAATCTTCCTTATCTTGAACAAGCTTCAGCTTTAGGTATTAGACTGATCAGTGTTTTTTTTCTTGGAGAAAAAAGACTGAATTTGAAGTTGCTTGTCTTTGTTAGCCCAAGAGAAACAATCTTTGCACAAGGAGTATGAGCTTGAGAAACAGGGTGAAGCTATATAGTCTGATTGTTCCTTCATTCTTTACTTATGAAATAATTGGCTATTTTAGGAACAAGCCTGGGTGTGCTTGGAATAATAGCTGGAGCTAATTTCCCAAAACAAAGTTCCTTCGCTGCAAATTAGTTTATGGTATGGCAGGGGGAAGTTTCAAAGTGTGATTGTGTCGGCTAGTTATTAGCAGCCGGTAGCAGAACTGACCCCATATAATCAGAATTACCCAGAACATCTCCTACACTGTACCTGTCATGCCCATGCTATAGCGAAGTTCTTGTAATTGTTCATTTGTACTTACATAATAAAGCCACTGTACATGGACATGGACATGAAGGCTTCTCTTAAAGCGGGACTGCACTATTTGTAGCTACTTGTTCCCTCTATACAGCCAACAATGCCTAAGTGGTACCCGTTGATCCCCCATGGTTCTCTTTTTCTTATGTTAATTGAGAGCTAATTTGATGAGATAACTACCTGCCAGTGACCACGTAGGGAGGTCTAATCTCTCCTGGCCAAACTAGTGCAGATAGGCTTTAAATTGTCCTATTTAATTTTATATACATTTTATACAGAAAGATTCTTTATACACTGTCAATGATATGATTTATTGGAAGTTATTTCATGCAATTCCTTTGTGAATATATATATATCGTCTGTTGAGATCATTAGAGCCAAAGTGGCATACAGTGTAAATAAAAATAATGATAATATTCAGTTCTTGTATAGCCCATATCACATTATAAATCTTCACTACACTGACACTATATGTGCTTCCAAAGAGCTTTGGATATTATTACCCTATAGTTCAGCTTTACCCTAGCTCTGGCAGCCGTTATCAGCGCACAGTGCATTTCAAGGAATAATCCTACCAGGTACCCATTTACCTCACTCATATATTTTAACACACAGTTAATATAACAGGTGACATGTTTTTTTTTTAGCTTTACTATATTTTATGTCAAAAGCAATGACTGAACATTTGAATTAATGAATGAAATAGGAACACAAAACTGAAGTATGAGAATCTATCGTGCATAAGATGTGCCTTACTGCTTAGTCACGATGGCCTGATGTAGCAGACGCGGGAGGTAGGAAATCAGAATATTTTGGGCTGCCCTCGGAGGTGGGGCGGCAGGCGAAGAAAGAGTCGTCAGTCGATTGTTAATCATTGGAAAATGGGTCGTTAGAGGGGTGTGAGTAATTGGAAAGATAAGCAGAGGAAACTATACAGGATGCTTGTTGACCTGGGAAGGAAGTTATAAAAGAGAGAGAAAGAGAGAGAGAGAGAGAGAGAGGGAGAGAGAGAGGGAGAGAGGAAGAGTGAAAGAGAGAGGCATAGAGAGAGAGAGGGAGAGAGGAAGAGTGAAAGAGAGAGGCACAGAGAGAAAGAGAGAGAGAAAGATAGAGGGAGAGGGTGAGATGGAGAGAGAGAAAGAGAGATAGAAAGAGAGAGGGAGAGAAAGATAGGGAGAGCACAGGAGAGGGAGAGAGAGAGAGAGAGAGAGAAAGAGAAAGAGAGAGAGAAAGAGAGAGAAAGATAGAGAGATAAAGAGGGTAAGAGGAAGAGAGGGGAGGGGGGGGGGTGAGCAGGTAGAGGGAGGTGGGGGAAGGGAAACAAATGGAGAGAAAGAGAAAGAGAGGGGAATAAAGATAGAGTGAAGGACAGAGAAACAGACAATCGCAAAAAAAACGGGAAAAGAGACAAAGATTGGGAATGCAATAAAAGGTAGAAAGAGATAGAGAGAGGCTTTATTCGGATACTCTTCTTTATTTTGGTAATAAGTTACATGAATATATTCAGGTATCGTGTACTCATTTTGTGTATTTAAAAAAGCCTTCATTACATGTACGTGTATTTGTGCAGTCTTCATGGTTACAATTTCTTCCAAGCAGACTAATGGAACATTGCTTATGACTGGACTATTCTTATATATTCATTTCATTGACATTGCTTTACTGTTGATGAGGGGCATGTAGGATATTTGATAGAATCAAACAAATAATAACATTAGGAAAATGATAATAATTGTAATATATTATATAATAATATATAATATATATCTTTTTCTTGCTACAATCACAAAATGCCTTTAAATTGATACTTAGTATTCTTTGCTTTGATCCAGACAGTCTAAAAGCATCTCTCTATCTCCCACATTCATGATCTCGCATGGATGCTTGCAAATCGTTTGTCGACACATCGAGGAGGCCCGGTCGGGGTAAAGTTGTTTCTAGATAAGCATCGTAATAATGTCTTCGTTGACCTTCTTGTAACGGGACTTGGTATTAAAGCGTCATGCATTTTTACGCATGTATACGCACGCAATGTAATTAGACATAGTTCACACCTCATGTTTGTCTAGGATTCGTGTGTTACTATATGCGTATGTGCTGTCTGTATTGGGGCTGTTCTGCCAGGTTTGCAGGAAGTAGACAAACATGGCACAGCTCTTGAACTTGAACCTGACCTGAATTTCCACTTTCTCGATCAACCTAACAAGAAACAAAATCAATGAAACAAGTAGAATGTATTTTGATATTTATATATCTCTCTTTCCCCGCCATCTTTCTACCACTCTCTTCCCCCTCTCCCTCCTACTCTCCTTGTCTTTTTTCTGTCTTCCTTTCTGCCTTTCTCTCTTTCACCTAATGTTCTCCCCCTTTCTCTTCCCTCTGCCCTCCAATCTCCCTGTCCACCCCTCTCTCTCTCTCACTCTCACTCTCTCTTTCACTCTTAGAATATCTTTTCCACATTCTTTATAATACAATTACTCTCTTGCAGTCTTTTGTTTCTCTCCACACTCTCTCTCTGTCTGTCTCTCTCACTTGTTCTCTCTCTCTCTCTATCTCCCCCTCTCTCTTTCTCTTTCCCTCTATCTCTCTACCCCTCTCATCAGCTCTCCATCTCTTGTGTGCATTAACACATGAATGCTCCGTGCAGCTGGACGTGCAAATGTCACATTGTTTTGTCACATACATACCCCGTGCACTGTAATTGTGTAGCTTGGAAACAGGTGTCTTTTTAACCATTTTCTTGTCTGAAGCCGTCTGAAGCCGAGTACGATTGAAAACTTGTTTTGCTTGCATGCATGCTCGCCAATTTGCAGACATACATGTGTAATACATTTTACACATCAGCAAAAGAGAGAGAAAAAAAAGGGAGAAAATATGTACAGAAGGAGAGGTGGGTGATTTACATGTATCTCAGGAAAGCTCCAGAATACCTCTGGCAAGGTGAAAAAGAGCACTAATTAATATACACAAATTAAGTACTTGAAATATTACTGCCATGAAAATTTTGTCAGTTTTATAGCCAAAGAGAGATGTAAACAAATAAATGTACAGTAGGAAAGACGAACATACATGGATGGTGGAGAAAAAGAAATGAAGAGGAATATTAAAAACTGCACCCCAAAAATCGTCTCGTTACCACAAGGTCACAGGTTCAAAACCAAGTTAATGAGCTAGTGACCTTTGGAAAGGCATTAATCCTCAATTATCTCAGCAAGCTTGAATGCCTAGTCCTTCAAGCCTACTACTTTCCTAATCAGTTGGGTAACACAAAACACCAATCAGATCGATTATGACAAGTAAAATACCATTACATTTAAGTATTTCTTTTGAATAATTGTGTTTAAGCTTTTTTTCGCCCTGTGCACCTGGTATTGAGGGTAACATTAGTTTCGGTCTCATGCTTTCATCATTGTCACTTCCAATGGGACATTAGGTATGTAGCTCTGTCAGCTTATGGGTGCAGCAGATTTATTATATGAAAGCTGTTACATCATTAACAAGCATGTTTTATGATGAGTCTATAGATGCAGAACCCAGTAAATGGCCGTTTAGAATCTTGAAGATTTCAACTTATATTACCTCCTACAGTAGCTGCTTATATCCTGAAATTTGTGCTCCTCTACTCGACTTCGACTTTTACTGGAGGGTTTTGACCCCACAAAGGGTCAATCTAAATGTAGTTTTGACTCAAGGAACTGCACTTTTTATTCCAAAGGATTTACATGTTAAGTAGGGTCTGTGTTTTGAGACTAGCGACCGACAGGACATTAAAATGTAACTGCAAAATGTCATGTAAAGACTGATGGCATGGCATATGCACCAAGGTTAATAGTGTAGAGCATTAACTCTCCTCACATGTCTTGTAATTTCCCTTGTGGTACATGGAGTGGGTAGGCTTTATTATTGATGGGTGTGGGGGAGGGGGGGGGGGGAGATTGTTCCAGTGGGTGGGGGAGGGGGATGGTTGAGTGGTGGTGATACATGGAGAACAATTAAAGTGATGGCATGAGATACATAACCAACTTGTAGAGCATTAACTCTCCTCACATGTCTGAAGTGGGTAGGCTTTATATTGGTGGAGGTTGGGAGGGGGGGGGGGGGAGATCATTCTAGGGGTGGGGAGGATTGAGTGGTGGTGATACAAGGAGAACAATTAAAGTGATGGCATGAAATACATAACCAAGGTTGATAGTGTAGAGCAATAACTCTCCTCACATGTCTTGTAATTTCCCTTGTGGTACATGGAGTGGGTAGGCTTTATTATTAATAGGGGGAGGGGGGGGGGGGGGTGGTCCAGGGGGTGGGGGAGGGTCGGGTGGAGGTGATACATGGTGAACAATTAAAGTGATGGCATGAGATACATAACCATGGTTGATAGTGTAGAGCATTAACTCTCCTCTTCTGTGTCTTGTAATGTCTGGTGTGGTACGTGGAGTGGGTAGGCTCTATTATTGATGAGGGTGGAGGGGCATGGGTACGGGGGAACGAACAGTAAAGGAAAGTGTTACACTGTATGTTTTTAATGGTAATACATGTTTATACATCATGATTTATGGCAAATTTTGTTCTCTCTTTGTTTCACTTTCACATAATGTGTCTAAAGTTAGATTAATTAACTAGGATGGGGAGCAGGATTAAGGGAGGGGGAGGGAGGGGGTAGCTGCGGTAGCGGGTTGGTATAGAGGGGCTAGATAGCTAGGTAACGTTCTATCTATTTTACATGAGGATGATATTTATTAAATGATAACAATTATTCCAATAGGTTCATATCTTACCCTGAAGAGTTCCAATCACAGAGACGTTAAAAAAGACCCTTTTCCTCTAAATTCTACAAACATTTGTTTTTCTCGAATATTAAATCATTATTCCAACTGCATTGACAATATTCGAACTGTACAATGTTCCTAAAATTGGAGATTAAAACATTTATTTGTCTTATCACCTATGTATATCACCTCTCTATAAGGATAACAGTATAAATGTAACACAACTAATCACCATTATTTATTCATTCATCAATTTATGGAACGAACATAAAGAAGATTTTGGTCTACATGTATCTTATCACCTCTGTACATGTATATCACCTACATTTATGCATAAGGATTGCAGTGTAATCATAACACACTGAATAATATATTATACTTTTAAATATACCATAGCTCCCCAGATTCCAATCTCGCCACAGTTTATGTATTTATGAATTTATGAAATATTAATAAAGAACATATTGTTTGTCTTGTCACCCCTTTGTAACCCCTTTGTAACCCCTTTGTAACAGCTCTGTGTAACAATAGCAGTGCAATCACAATGCACTGAATCATTCATTATACCTTCAAAGATACTATAACTCGATGGTTTCACATATCGCCGCATTTATGCCTCTATGAATTTATGAAATATAGATAAAGAACATATTGTTTGTCTTGTCACCCCTTTGTAGCGCCTCTGTGTAATGATAACAGTGCAATCACAATGCACTGAATCATTCATTATACCTTTAAAGATACCATAACCCGACAGATTCCCATCGCGCCGCAATTTATGCAGTTTACCAGCTGCTCGATACCAGACAGTGGCAAATAGATTCTAACACGGTTTGGTGCAAGATGGTCGACCAAGAGAGAAACCGAGAGAGAAACCAAGTGAGGGAGCGAGAACAAAAAAGTAAAGAAGAAAGATGCGGGGAAAAAATGTCACAGAAGACCCTGGCTCAGTATTGTGCGATGAATGGCATTAGCCAGTTGAGTGTACTTTTCAAAAGGTCACTGTAATATCTTTGGGGCATACGCTATAACGCGAGAATGAAGAAGAAAAATGCTTCGCTTGAAGATGCTTTCGAGTGAAATTTGAGGGGGGGGGGGGCGTAAATGCGAGGATGTTTGATGTAGATGAGGTCAAGATACATGTTAAATGTATTGTAAAGGGTGGGATCCCTCGAAAGAAGTGCATTAAGATTGACGAGGCAGTGTTCTGAAAAGCCCGAAGCACAAGCGTATGAGGGATGTTTTGTTTAGGCAACGCAAACAGAGTGTTTCACCTGTAAATATATCTCCACCTTCATCTATCTTTTGTGTTGGATGCGAAGGCTGGTAGAATATAGCCGAAGGTATAAGGCTTGAAGAAATTGTTTCACTTTATTTTCATTATCTCTCCAAATCGTGTTTATGTCAATACACACACACATGCATTTTTGTAAAATTGTATTTGGATGGGAACGTTAGAGTTAGCATCCGGCATTTTGCAGGCTGTCATCAGTCTAGATGATGTTTCAAAAATGTCTTTCACTCGAAGAAGCTGATAATGATGTGAAATAGTAGGATATTAAAGGTAAAGACTAGTTTTAGAAACGCCCCCCCCCCCCCTCTCAAAAAAATGAAATGAAAGCTCTTATTACCAATCATGTGAAAGAATATGTTTTGACTAATACGTGATGATTTGCCGGGAAACCGCCTACTAATTGATATATTTGGTAAATTCTTATATCTATTTGGACCTGATAGATACAGCGCAGGTGTCACGCACATGTCGCGTAGTCCCATATACATCTTTCTGTGTACAAGGCTTGTAACTTTTTCAAGACTGGGCCAAATTTCTTATCATTTTGATGATTCCAGAACCTTGCAGTACACACCAATATTAGATGATCAACCTTTTCTGATCAACTCCACAACGTTTCTTTCACCAGAACTGGTCTTTAACTTTAACCTTGGTCTAAGGCCTCATTCACCAACTACATGGTATACCACTTAAGAAAATCCACTAGTCACACTAAGATAACATAATGGGGTATGCTTTAAATTTCTCTGTCTTGTACATATAGTCAAACCTGTCTATAAAGGCCACCAGGGAAACAGAAAAATGGCCACTATAGACGGGTGATCTTTCTAGACAGGTTTTAAAACACATTTCTCTCTCAAGGGAGACAAAATTCATGGCCTCTATAAACAGGTGGCCTTTATAGAGAGGTGGCCACTATGACAGGTTTGACTGTATAAGAGAGTATGCTATTAGGAATAAACTTTTCTCAATGATTTTATCAGTATTATAGCAAAGTAAAATAAAATTGTGTTACACCTTTCTGTATTTCATAATACACAGAGATAAGTAAGTACATTTTAATAGGTGGCTTAACAAAATGGAGTGGAACAAAAAGAAGCTGCCAGAATGCAAAAGTCATACTTATTGGGAATCTATACCACACCGCAAGGATATGAAGCTTATGAATTCATGTACTGATTCGATTAGGGTTAGATATAACTTTCATTCAGATTTGTAAAAACAGAACTTTAATTGACATACATCAGTAATTATAATGCATGTTTTCATACGTTCATGATACGATCTATCCGCTCTTGCTGAGGCTGTTTATGCACCTATCATACAGCTTCAACTCGAGTGCGGGTAGATCATATAATCAACTCATTTGCATACATGGGTCCACTCTGTCCCTCAGTATATTCATAGTTTAATTAACCTATACAATCCTTCTAGAAATCTCAGATCATCCAATTCATCTTAATTGGTTGTACCACAAGCTCGAAATTCCTGGGGCTTATTCACATGCCGGTCCATTACTTGAGTGCAGTTTTAAATTCATTGACAGATAACAGATTACGAAAAGATTGTGGAAAAAACTGTCACAATCTATTCGTAATCTGTTATCTGTCAATGAATTTAAAACCGCACTCAAGACATACTTGTTCAACGTCGCATACTGTATCATATGATTTCATGTTCAATGTTTGTACTCAGTCATGTTCATGTTTATGTGACTATTTCTACTCTTATTTTCTACTGCACCATGAGTATCACTATAGTGATGGATACCGCCGCATTGTAAGTGTTCATATTATTATTATTATTATTATTATTTAAGTATAGAGTTATCATACGGAAGTGGTATAATTTTTCACATCTGAACAGGGTGTTTGGGGACCATGTTCCATAACCTATCTATAGGTAATACTGGTGTTGGATCGTAAGAATGATTACGAATGACAGACCATTCCTAGTTGTAAGCTGAGCCGTAATTTTTCGCAAATGATAGGAATTGGCCTGGATTTGGCCGTAATGAGGTAACGAGTACAACTGACGTTTTGAATTACAGTCGATGTAACGGGACGATATAGAAGATCAATCGCAGATCATAACCATAAGGGACATATAATATTCTTGTTGCATGAACAACACAAAATCCTTGTTTAACAAGGGATAATGTAGCATTTGTCTGATAATTTGTAGCCTCCAATATCTAGCACAAATTACATCGACCAAACTGAAAAAAGGGCAACTACATAGCATTGAGTGTATAGCAAATAATACCAAACTGTGTCATAAGCTTACCCAAATCATTAACCAAATGATGCTTACATTCGTTGAGTAATCATACACTAATCGTATACCTATCATGCTTAAATTACATGCTAATCGTTTTCAAATTATTCTGCTAATCGCAATGCAATCCTGAATTTGTTGTCCTCGGTCGCACCTGAATTTTGGAACGAAAGAAAAGGTTGCTTGTGCAAACATCGTGATGTACTGAATATAGCTGTAGCTGACGGTTATTGTGCTGTATCTGGCCATATGTTGCTGAATTAACAGGCTTTAGTTAACCATTATGACTTGATTTGGAACAGAAATATGTCTTTTGTATTCTAAATATTCGTTTTATCTGAAGATTAATTGTCAAAATCTTATCAGGTGTTACTGAACTATCAGGTTTCTGTTAAACAGTTTTGTTTCAAATGTGGAACTGAAATAATTGTTTTTGTATTAAAAAATATGTGAAATGGGATGTTAAGTTTGGTATAAATTTCAAAGCTCATAAATTCTCACTTTAATCTTGTGCTTAAAGGTATAGACCAGTTTTGGAAACGCCCCTATCAAAAAATGAATTGGAAGCTCTTATTACCAATCATGTGAAAGAATGCTTTGACTAAAACGTGATGATACAAAATTTGCCGGGAAACCGCCTACGAATTGATATATTTGGTAAATTATCCAGGGCGCGACAAACCCGCTTGCCCGACGTCCCGGGGCAACCAAATTGAGCCGTCGGGCAAGTAAATCAAATTATCACTTGCCCGATTCGGGCAAGTGATACTTTTACAGTAATTTCCTAGTGTCCAAGAACTCTACCATTCACCCGTCAACTTCTTACCCGTCGTCAAAATCCAGAAGCAAAAAAGCGATCGTTCCGATTTCGAAAAAACTTCACAGACAGCTAGCCAGCTCAGCTAGCTCAGCGCGCATGCAACAGTGACACTTCAAGCCATGAATGCCGCTCCGCCTCCACGCACGGCCGGCCGTGAGCTAGCTAGAGACAGCTAGCGCGATCGTACCAGCTGCGAGCTTATTCGCGCTCTCTCTCTCTAGCTCTGCAGGCCGCACCGACAGGCCTTTGCTATTCTCTGATTGCCGATTGGTTGAATCACGCCAAATATGACGTCATTATTCTAGGGAAATGAACACGTGCGAATCGGAATGGAATAAACAACAGGGATTTTCTAGTAAGTACAAAAAGTCAAATGTTTGATATTTATTCATAAAAAATAAAATGCGTTTTTTAAACCTTCAACCATCCTTTGTTGACCATTTTCTTTGACATATTAGGTTATTATTCAGTACAGTTACACTGTACATGTATGTGCATTAATTTGCTATCTAAAACACTAACTTATCATTACGAGATAATAAATGCTTTAACCTCGAGTCCTTTTTCGCTTTAAAGTTTTGGGCAAGTGGAAATATTGTTTGGGCAAGTAAATTGAAAACCCACTTGCCCGACAGGGCAAGTGGTGAAAAAAATTCTTGTAGCACCCTGTTATCATATCTATTCGGCCTAGATAGATATAGCCTAGTCCCATATACATCTTTCTGTGTACAGTCCTTGTAACTGTACCAAGACTGGGCCAAATTTCTTATCACTTTGATGATTCCAGAACCTTGCAGTACACACCAATACTTATATGCTAGATGATCAACCTTTTCTGATCGGTTCCCCAACGTTTCTTTCACAATGCAAACGCATGACTAGAACTGGTCTATACCTTTAAAAGTATATCAGCAATAATTGTGACAAATAATGCTTCAGCTTGCAAAAATAGTGATGATGATAAATACAATGTATGTATAGGGAATTGTGCTGAAATGTCATAAGTAATGAGATCCATTTGTAAAATTAAGTGCTCAGAGACTAATAAAAAATTGCCAATTTTAATGGAAAAAGTTAATTGGCTTTTGAAATTTATTATGCAAATTATTAGTACTTCTGCATCTGGACTTTATGGGGCCAGCAAGGGCGGGTTCTTTGTTATCTTCTAGGGTTTCAGGGAGGGGGGGTGTCCAAAACAAAGGGTTTCTGCTTTAAAAGAGTGATTATCAAAGTTTAGGGCTCACTCTGGTTTTGAGCAGGCTCTTTTTCCTCAGACCACTTTCAAGCCCTCCTTTTCCCAAAGGGGTTACTTGTTTTTTCTGAAGGTTCATTTTTCAGACGGTACATTTGTATTAAGCGCTATATAAAAATTAAATATTATTATTATTATTATTATCATAGAATGGAAACACAAATTTTCAATACCATGGGGCTTATAATTCCAAAAATTAAAAAAGGGTTCATAATTCTGAAAATTAAATAGGTTTCATTATTCTGATAGCTCCTAATTCCAAAAAAGGATATAGGGGGGATTAAGAACCCTATTCCATTTTGGGTATTACCAAGGCTCTTTAATTTTCTGAATTCTGAACCCTTTTTATAATTTATGGAATCATGAACTTTCAGAGTAATAAACCTTCTGAAACGAACCTTTTGAAGAAAAAAAAAAACATTTTTTTAAATCATGGACCTTTTGAAAAATGACAAGTAACGATTCCAGAGAGCTCTGTGATTATTTATATCCCAGCAGATAACCATTTAATATACCTGGGTGGAGAGGGGCAAATGTGGGTAAAACACCTTGCCCAAGGATGTAATCAGAAGCAAGGATTGAACACAGGACCTCTCATATGAGGGTCACAGGACCTTATATCAGAGTCAAGAGCCTTTACCGGTTTGGGTCTTCCTCAAATTACTGTTTCCCTCAAAATGAAATTTTGCTCCTAGAGGTTTTGGAGTAATTTGGTATTGAGTCACACAACACCAGGTGTGTGATCTCATGCTCGAAACTCCATCTTTGCCTCAGAGAGAGGGTGAAAATGAGAGAGAAAAGGGGAAGAGAGAGAGAGAGAGGGAGAGAGAGAGAGAGAGAGAGAGGGAGAGAGAGAGAGAGAGAGTGAGATAGAGGGATAGATAGAGGGAGATAGAGGGATAGATAGAGGGAGAGAGAGAGAGAGAGAGAGATAGAGAGAGAGAAAGAGCGAGAGAGAGAGAGAGAGAGAGAGATAGAGGGATAGATAGAGGGAGAGACAGAGAGAGCGAGAGAGAGAGAGAGAGAGAGAGAGATAGAGGGATAGATAGAGAGAGAGAGATAGAGGAATAGATAGAGAGGGGGAGAGAAAGAGAGAAAGGGGGAGAGAGAAAGAGAGAAAGGGGGAGAGAGAGAAAGAGAGAGAGAGATAGATAGAGGGGGAGAGCAGAGAGAGATAGAGGGAGAGAGAGGGAGAGAGAGAGCGCACTTGAGGAAAATTGAAACAGACTCGATTCATGCTGGAAGACGTAGTTTAATATAACTATGCCATGCGGGAGTAATAAGATGATGGATGCAATCTTCGCTCATCCTCATGAAAGACCACACCTTAAACAATGTTCGGAGCGAAAGGATCGAAAACAGTGCCCTAGATACCCGATCCACGCCCGGTTTAGATTATCAAGCCTCATGTCATGGAGGGAGAGAAAATATGGCTGACATATTAGATTGAGACAAAAGCCGATCTAGCGTAACATGAATGAGCAATGCGAGGATTGGCCGGAAGCCATCGCAGAGCCTTGGTAATGTGTCGTTGTTTTGGTAACGACACTAAGGTGAGGGTAAGAGAATGATCGCGGCCTGGAGCGGGACGTTTGATGTTCGCCGACGATGCAAGCGAGACCGTCCCTAGGGAGATGATGCAAGGTGGTGGAAGGGGGGGGGGGGGGGGGGGGGGGGGTCACCATCACATTCATAATACAGATACAAGCAAGGTCTTTGATCACCAGCACCTCGGCTTAGTGCAGTTGATGAGGTTCTGTAATTAAGAGTGAAAATTTAATTAATCAAGCATCCTTTATTGTTCGATCCTGTCACCTTTCGTTACAGTGGTTATCACGCCACTCATGTCTCGGGGACTCTGAGGTTTTCCCTGTCTCACCGACTTCATCTTCTCCCCATTATTGAAGTAATTATGTTACAAGATTAACCCTTTGCTTGCATGCTTGTTCTAGAGATCAGGGGGTGTTTCACAAAGATCCTTAGTTGGAATTATCTCTAAGTTGGACTTAAAAATTATGGAAAGTCGTTAGCATCTTTGAAAATATTTTGTAAAAGTTATTTTAAAAGGCATAAAATGATGATTCAAATCATTCATATTTTCTATTATCAAGGAGATTTCATGTTCTTGGTTTGGAATTTATAAAAAGTCTAAAATACTTTTAATTATCGCTTTTGAATACCGGTATATTTTATTTGAAGGCTACAAATGGCTCTCCATAGTTTTTAAGTCCAATTTAGAGTTAAGTTTGACTTAAGATCTTTGTGAAACACCCCCCTGAAAATTGGTGTGCTACGGTTATGAATTGAAGCAGAAAGTATAAACTCGGACAGATCTAAATGCTATCATCGTAGAAGGATGTGCTAATAATTGTTGGCATGTGGTGTATATTTTTTCAATTAAAAATGCCTCATGAAAAGGAACTTTAATAGAAATTGTTTTAATAGGTTCATCACAAAACTTGATAAACTTCAAATGCCTATAAATGAAAAACAACTTTAAAGTATTTAAATATTAGTACATTATATTATTGTCTTTGTGATATTTCTTTATGTTCACTGCCAAAATTTATCAGCGTGTAATCTCCCATGAAACGCTTCAGTTATTAACCAATCTTGAATCAGCAATAAGTATACCTATTTATTAACGTCTTTGTAATGATCAGTAGTAGTATAAGTATGGAAGAAGTAGCAGCAACAGCAGTAGAATTGTATTTGTAACATTTTTATGAGGAGAAGAAGCAGTAACACTGTAATGTTATTAGCAGGAATAACTGACCCTACAATTTTGTGTTTGCTTTTAATTGCCTATGTGATTTTTTAATCATTGTTTATCATTATTGTTGTTGATATCAATGCAAATATCTTCACTACCTTTATTAAATCATTCATGAATTAGTATTACTACTATTAAGTATTCTCATCATTACTCTTACAGTTCAATTCAATTCAATTCAGTTTATTTGGAATCATAAAAAACATGACAAGTCATAAATACACGAATACACATAATCAGTCATATGAATATCATATGACATCCCATGTCTACATATCATGTTTAAATATAACTCTCTGAATTTTGAACACAATTACATACTCACGAAGACAGGTCACCTAGTTCCTGCTCAAGATTTAATTTGATTAAGCGATGATGTAACGGCCGTATACTCGTGCGACTATTTGCGTGGCTCTTTGATTTAATTCTGCCTGCCTGCCTGGAGTCACTTTGCCCACCTGGGCTTATTCAATTAAGCCGTACCTCGTTGTTTTATATTGTGCGGTAGCGGTATAGGCGCGCGGAACGAGAGCCAAGGCCTTGTGTTATGAGTTATTAATGTGTCTGGTGGTATGCGCATTCCAGACCTGAAGTCATTGTGGAGTTACTGGTATACAGCCAGCACAGGAGTCTTTGCATGGGACTGAGTCACTTGTTCTGTCTATAGGGGCCAGAAGAGAACAGTATTCTATCTTTTTGGGTCTAATATTTCAAAAGATGAACGGTTTCAAAGGATTTTATCATCTTTTTACTGCAGGTAAATATTATCTATGATATGATTCTAACGTAATAGTTTTCTTGTTTGAAGCAGAGCACTTATGTGTATTTCTGATAATGCACTGTAAATGTACAGTTCTGAGGAATGATATTGACTTGTTCAGAATCAAAGATTTCAAAGGACTATTTCATCCCGCATTGCAGGTAAATATTGTGTACAACAGGCCAAAAGTTGAGTTATTTGCTCTTTTGGGATACTGCTTTTATACCCTATGTACTTCCAGAATTAGGATCAGAAAATATTCTCTTGTTGAGGACTGAAGATTTCAAGAATGGTATTATCTCCTTTTTTGCTGGTAAATTATCTTTAAAAAAAATCATTATTTTTGTGTGGGATTAAAGTTAATAGATTTACCTAATTTGTCCTCTCATTTTCTGGCATTGTCTAATTTATTGCAAAATTGCATCGTTTTGCTCAGGATAAAAGATTGCTATTTTTACAATTCTATTTCCACAAGATATAATATTGTGTGCCTCAGCATAAATAATATCATTACAATGGGGATTTAATCTGTGAAGGCCTTTTATTTCATTATACGTGCATTCTATTCTATTACTCAAATTTCAAATAATTGCTTTCTTTGGCAGTAGCAAGATTATGATTTTCTTTTTTTTAGACAACAAGATTAAAATGGTTATATCATTTGTCCTTGATATGTCTAAGAATACCCTTTTTGTGACAGATTACAGTCTTTTCTTCAGGGTAGAGGAGTGAAAAGTTCACATCATTTCATCTCTCACGTTTGCGGAAATAACTGTCGTCTGCGAAAGCAAAATGATCACTCATTTGTATGGGATGGCAGATGCCAAGGTTTGCACCATTTATCAAACATGTCATTTATATGGTACGTCTCAAACAAATGTGTTAGCGTTTGTAAAAGTTTCCATGTAT
The DNA here is from genome assembly GCA_035222895.1 of Strongylocentrotus droebachiensis. Taxonomy (NCBI): domain Eukaryota; kingdom Metazoa; phylum Echinodermata; class Echinoidea; order Camarodonta; family Strongylocentrotidae; genus Strongylocentrotus; species Strongylocentrotus droebachiensis. Next base: position 172,875 of record JAVYIG010003650.1, read on the forward strand.
AAATATTTCATGATATTTTAAGGAAATGTTTATACCTGTTGATGCCTTAGGCTCTTCTATCAAACATAAAAATTTCATGACATTTTCTGCCTGAGATATTTTGAGATATTTAAAAATATCTATTTGGGGAGACTCTTTCCGAATGCTTTTTGGAGACTCACTGTACAATATCAGTTGGTATTGTAGTTTCCCAGGTTTTTTCTGAGCCTTTTGTATTTGATGTCAATATGTTATGACTTGTTTATTAAAAGAGCCATCTACATACATATGAAGAAGCAAATTGTTTTAAAACAATTCTTTTAAAAATATTTGAAATTCTATGGGGTAATTTTTTTCATCATCAGAACTTTGAGTTACTTTAAATCATCAATTTCATTGATATTGTAAAAGTTGTGGAAGGTTGTTGTGGAATATAAATACTATATTTTATTCTTCAGACTTTGTTGATTTTATTTGATACGCCTTCTCTCTCATAAAGAGGAACAGATTAAAGCACAGAAATGATTTGTTGCTGAGCTCAGAAAATTCAATTTTCAGCCGTAATTTCATCCTTCTGGACTCGTGCAGCTCCTCCCCACCTGTTCTTTGTCTTTAATAAAATTCCATGATGGGGAAATCTTTTGAGAAGGCTTTGGTTCTCGACCATCTCATGGCCTGTTCAGACTCTAGGAAATTTATATCAAACTCGTCTAAAGAAACGTCATATGGAGGAAGGGGCGTTCATACTTAATTAACAAAAAATAGACTTAGAAGAAGAAAAAATGTTGTATAAAGAAACGTCATATAAAGAATACTCATATGGAGAAAGAGGCGTACAGACTTAGTTAACAACATTGTATAAAGAAACAAGTTTTGAAGAGGTCAGTTGAGACAGCAGCTGGCCAATGATTGGTGCGCGTTCACTATAAGCTCCGCCCAGTTATATGATTTGTACGATGCAACCTTCAGACTTGAATGGGACCCTGGTTCTTTATCACGTTTTCTTCAAAACGTCAATCGTTAGGTTGTAAGATGTTCACACTGACAGAAGGTCATTATTTATCGTATAGATAGATCCAATTTCCATGTAGCTATACAACAAATTCTGGTTGTCTGAACGTAGGATCAATCCTCCGTCCATCTCATTCCAATATCTTTACAGCATCATCTAGTAAGTGATGCGATCTCTACATCCACTTTGTCCAGCAGATGTCTTGAGCAATCGGTTCAGAAAATGGGTGCTCAGATTTGAGTTGTGTAAGCTTGTTATTAAGTAGTACAGATTGTTGTCATGACGATGCAGTGTGATTGATGGTTATCGCTTAGTCTGAAGGCACAGACAATTTTAAGTAAAAAAATCACTTCACTGCTTTTTTATGTTGAGACTTGTTATCACATGAAAGTATTTCTTACTTGTCAAGATGTAGAAATAGGATTAGAAATGTGTAGTGTGCAGATACAAACCATTTTCAGTTAAAGTTGCTGCATATAGTCGGTTATTTCAAAGTGAGCTTGTAGTCAAAAGGGCATTATGTCTATGTAAAATAAAATAGTTTGATGCCCTTCTAGATACCAATAGGCAATGAATTTAGAGGGACAAACCTGTGTTGATCCATATTATTAAGTCCTTATCATTGACTAATAGATACAGCATCCATGGCCCTACTAAAAAATGACCCCTGCCATAAACCATTGTAGGCTCACTTGTTGCTGGAAAGATCACAACGGAGCCTGCAAGTACAGACTACGGAGAAGTAGGACTGGTATACAGGATTTGCATTCAGAACCTATTTGTAAAATGAATATCTTCATTTGCATCAAAATCTGATTTGGAATGAAGGGTTTGGATATCAGTTATTCATCCATTTGCGGTTGGTTATAAATGACCCGCATTAGATGTGCACGCATTACTACCCTATAAACCATATTTCATATGAATTTTTGATATATTACCTTAGAGGAAGGAGGATTATTGTAACCCCTTGAAATACAATTTTCACGGTGCATCCACAGTATATGTTTGTAAGGTCTAAATGAGGGACATTTGATTAAAGGAAATAGGAACAATCCTCTTGTACAAATTCCTTTTTTTTTGTAGTCATGACAGCTTTTCTTTCTAAAAAAAATAATTACCCCGGTATAAAATGACTTCCCTCACTACTGAATGGCTCTTGACTCTATGTTTTTGAAGTCTTTATATGGCACACAAATAAATTGTTTTTGTGCCAAATTGCACTTGTGGCAAACGAGCTACCATGCAGACACTTGAAGAAAGTGTCAATTCTCTCTTGTTGCTGCAGAAAAACACTTCAGTAATAATTGATATGCTGAAAAAAGAAGAAGATGTATTTCAGTTAATAGCCTCATCAAAGTACAGGAAATTAGTAGGTTGAAGTTTCCATATATCGTCTATTTACAGCCGGAAGGGCGTTTACTCTTTGTTAAATTATATGATTTAATGCTATTTGAGCCCTCGGCAGGTTATATACATGTATGTCCTCTTTATTAGTTCTAGATGGGAGTTATAATAAAAAAAATGAATTAAAATGGTCCTTTACTGGTATTAATACAGTATGGATGAACAATTTTCTTGATGATTTGTGCAAATTAACTGTTTTATTGTGCCTCTACCAACAAATCCAAATGCTTAGTTATTAAATGACATCCATCTGTCATATTTCCTATTAATAGGAGGATGACCTGGCTTTAAGCCATTAGCTGAATGCGTGACCAGCAATATAGGAAGTTATTAATTTAATTGCTTTCTTTAGCTGTCCATAAAATTAGACAAAACGTCCATCCATAGTCAGGTAGTCATCTCAAGGTTACTCCAGAATTGTCACAGAATTAACCTGAATTAATTGTGTAAAGTGGTCGTATTTATTGTCACATGTGGGCTATTTGAGTGCAGGTAGATAGTTTATGGTAGAGTAGATGGTTTATTAGCGTAGTTAGAAAAGCATTTCAAAGCCATATCTGACAGATCTATCGATCGCTGTAATGGAATTTAACGGGGAGTGATACTTCTGTAGCTGCTCAACTGCATAAGTGGGTGGAAGGGTTTTTATCTGATTGTAGGGAAGGGGTTTTCCATTCTTTGACCCTTTTCCTTACAGATAACTTTTGTTAATAAAGTTAAAACACTTAAAAAGATGTAGGTGGGAAGGGAAGGATGTTGGAAAATAACAGACTTCATGACTTTCTGGCCTTCTTGCTCCTTCCTAGTCCCCTGCCCTTGTTTTGGTTAGAAAAATAAATAATTATAGCTATAGGGTCTATACTTAAGACCAAACACAAGTTTGCTACATTATCATGTTACTGATTTTACCCATTGCCCCCCCCCCACCCCCCCCCCCCTCCAATGACAGAAATGACATTATGGGGTTCATTTTTTCATTCAAATGGACTATTGACAGAGTTTCTTCGGGGGGAGGGGGGAAGGAAGAGGGCCCATTTATTCTTTTGTCTAATTCATCCCCTTTATTGAAAATGAGATTGATTGTTTTTCCTTTCACGTGAGATACTCTTAACAACAAAAATGATTATGATTCAACATGAAGGTAAACTGCAATAAACTACAAGGGGCCCTATGGCTTGACATACTATCCTAAGAACTCGAATCTTGAAGATTTATGCCTTTCTAAGACAGTTGTTTCCTGACGTGGTTTTGGACTCAGAATCTTCGTGATCCAAAACTTTTGCTAAAACGACAGGGTCGAGTCTGTCCATTGACAAAAATTCTCTGAGCTTTATTTCATTTATCAATGATATAGGCTTAGGGTTGCAAGGGTTAGGGTTAGGAAAAATGTTGGTCCGTAGTGTATGAAATTAGGCCTAAAAAAAAGATGCTGTATATGGAAGAAACAAAAATGTTAACTTTTTTTTTTACTTCCTCTTTGGGTTGATATTTTTCAGTTTTGAATGCTTGAATACATTTTTTTCTCTAAAAACGGTAACAAAAAGCTGACCGTAGATTTACAAGATTTTTGGGTCGGTCGCAAAGTGCAATACAACATCTTTTTATTTTAGGCCTTACCATGGAGCAATTGTGGCAGGGGTAAGTAATGTACGACCAGTACATTAGCATAATATGTGTGTGAAATAGAATTCGGCTCTATGCTTCCATACACACATTGAAAGATGCAGAAACTGTAATGTGCTTTTTAATCAATGAAATTAATTGAGTTGCTAATGCCTGACACGCACTGTATGAGTTGCATGACCGAAGTTTGCACATCATTGCAAGCATTACAAATAGAAACAATATGTTACATCTATTTCAGTGGCTTTCTCTATGAAAAGGGTAAAGCTTCCATGCCCAAGTTTTTTTTCCTGATTGGGCTTCTGAGGTTGTACATGTACAGCTCTCGCCCAAACAGCAATATTGGTTACTAAATTTAGAAAGAAAAATACATACAGGAGCAAGTGCAATAGATGTTTAATTGTAGTTAAAATTCTGTGTAGACAAAGATACCCCTTTCAAAGATGAATTACCACTTTATCTCCTTTTTGGGGGTAAATCTCTCTTTATTTTGGTAAAATATCTCTTTTTTTATTTTATAAAATTTCTCTTTATTTTGTAAAATTTATCTTTTATTATTTTATGAAAAATTTCTCTTTATTTTGTAAAATTTATCTTTATCTCTAGTATGGGAATCTTATGCCGAGAAAACAAATGGCTATAATTCATTCTGGATTGTTTATCCTGTAGTAGATTGTTTGAACCAGTGAAATAGAAACAAACTCACTGGAAATAATCTTCAATAAAAACCCCAACTCTCATTTGCACATACTGTACTTAACAGTGTTTTCACCCACCCTCGTGTATTGACCGCACCCATCTTTTTCGCCCTAAAAAAAAAAAAAAAAAAAAAAATTGCCAACTTTTTGTTTGCCGACTTAAAAAACAGTAGAGGACCTAGGAAAGAATCTTGTGGTACGCCGTGTAATAGAAGAAAAATTGGAGGAATTATTATAAACTACAAATTGAAATCTATCAAAAAGATTACTTTCAAACCAAGATGACAGACAAATTTGAGTGTTGTTCTAGTTTCCGAGTGGTGAGTCAACACACCGATTACTGAGCTGGGAGACATTGCCAGGCATAGCGCCAGGTGGAGGGGCATAAATCGTAACTTAAAAAAAAAAAAGGTGCGGTTAATACATCGTCAATTACGGTAGTGACCTGTGTTACTGTGTTAAGCACATAGTGTCTGGTCTACTTACCTTGATTTCCTTAACTTTCTATGCTTATTACTCAGCCCCTACACATTTTCTACCAAATTTGTCATTTATTTGTAATCTTGAACATTCAGTGTAAGTTTTGTTGGATTCTGTGAGAATCTATTTTCTATCATTACCAGAACTCAAGCTTATCTTTAACTCTGCCCCCTCCATATCACAAGAGAAAACAGAACATAACAAACAAAAACACAAAAGAACTTAATAGCAAGTCAGGATGATCTCTAAAATAGCGATGTCAAGCTGAGGATGATCAATTACTGTCGGCAACACTTCCTATGTATTTATAACGATGTTATCTCCCATAGCGGGCTAATTACCGCGCTAAGGGATGGCCTTGTCTTTAATAATGAAACATGCGTAGGCATGGCTCAATGGGCAAAGATAAAGTGCGTTCACCTTTTCGTCTTACTCAAAATGCCCTTGAACCTCAATCATGTGATATTGATACCTAAGGTCACCTGATCATCCACCACCAGATAGATGGGTGAAATTGGAGATCAAAACATTGCTGGACATGGTATTCAATATTGGATTAGTTTGTAGAAGAATATGCTTGCTTATATATATGCATTGGATTGTACTTAGACTGTTGTTTATAATTCATTTCGTTGACACATTTTGATGTATGATTTGCATTGGATTATACCGGTAATCAGAATGTTGTATCATAAGGTTATTTTTGTTGCTTTACACATTTTGCTTTCTTGATGGTAGCAAACTCTATCAATATGTAATAACTTGATAAATGTTTAGCAGTATTTGAGTCTTCATTTCTACTTTTTTAGGAATATTTCATAAATCGTTGATTAAGATTGATAAGAAAAAATATGCTAGAAAGAAATATGCCCTAGGAAACGTTCACATAAATATTAGAAAAAGAGAGTTATCAAAAAGTAATATTTACGATGCTGCTCAAGTACTTCGCCTCAATTTCATGTCAGCATTATGAAACACTTGTTGCAGAGGTTGTAGAATTTAGCCTGTTGTTTTGGGCGTACAAATGTTTGGCCAATTGTAGTAATAATGAAAAATACAGTCTTGTTGCTTTTTTCCATCTAACATTCCTCTTTTTTTCCTCTCTTGTGACCCAAATTCTCGTCTTCCCAATGCCATTCAAAATCAACCCGTAAAGAATAATAATCTGGCGTTTTGCAAGGGCCGAGCCGAGCAGAGGCGAAGTCTGAAAATTCAATTTCGGGCCAAATTTGGATGTCCCAAAAGTGCAGTGACTTCCAATTATGGCGCTGTCCTGTTGTCTTTTTGAAGTAGCCGAGCACGGAGAAAACGAGGGAAAAAAGGGAGTTTGAGGTATGTTATTGGAGGGGAAATGGATGTATCAAGTCGCTGAGAAAACTCCAGGGGTAGTTGCGAGAGGACAAGTCGTGCGATGTTATTGCTGAAAACAAAAATGCTTTTAGATAGGAGGGAAATTTGATCTTGTGGGGAAGATAATGAGTTCTGTAGAGTGTGAATTCTATCTTTTTCTCGTTGATTTCAAGTGGTGTAAAGATGTACTAATGGCAATTTTTACAAGCAAAAGGCTGTAAATCTTTGGTTGTTTTACAGCGCCGAGGGCCTTTTGCCACTAACATGCCATTAATGTGATATTTTTAGAGATATTTATATCAAAAGTAATGCATGGTTCAGTAACCTGCTTTCAATTTATTTGCTTGTAACTCATACGGTTTAATATTTGTGTATTTCTTTCTGCATGACGTCTCTCTGGTGGTCCCCTTCATGGAAAAGGCCTGGCATTTCATAATCATTTGAGAAATTGATATTGTATGTGACATTGAGAAAAGTATTACAAAAGTATTGATGCTTGTTTTTCTTCACAGTTAAAAGCTTCCGTCCCATTTCTTTTCTTGTTTTTGGTGCAATATGATATCAAGTACCAGAATCCTACCAAAAAATGAATTCTGTAGGAATTTGTTTCAATAAGACTATGTGAACAAAGGGTACCTTTCTTTAATATGTGAGCTTTTTAATCTCCTTTCCGCGATTGAAAATCATGACAAAAGTTAGAAAGACATCAAGTGTCTGACATGCCACAGACCTAGTTCATACCTGAATTTACATCAAATATTTTGATTGTACTCAGAATGTCTTTTGAACATGTATCTCAGTTCAAAGCATTGACTCCCAATTAATTACATGGGTGCACGGTAGTTTTTTTGCGATGACCTAGAAATACAAAATTGCATGCAAAATATGAGAACACAATACACACGATTTAAACTGAATGTCAACTGCAAATAAAATTTGGCATTATCCAAAATTGAGAAAAATTACATGCAAGGTAGCATTTGAAGTGCAGTGAATCCAAATTTCTGGAAAAGGAATACAGGTGTATTTCAAGGGGAAGTCCACCCTGATGATATGAAGTTGGTTTCAATTGAAACCAGTGAATAGTTTGAGCAAAACCCAATTAAAAATAAGAAAGTAATGAATTTTGGAAATTGGCAACTCTGTGATGCATCTTGCGATGTTCCCTTCCATTTGCTCTGTACTAAGAAAATGCAGATGTTTATATTTTCCCTTGAGAAAATTTCCAATCATAGATGCACCTAAATACAATTATTGCAAATATGTTTTTATACAACCCCTGTATGAACGAATCTATTCTATCGTCATCACCAAAGAAATTGAAATTTTATCACATTTCTGAACAGAGCAAAGTGTTGAGGACGTTTCTTGAAATTCTTTAAAAATTCCTAATTTTCTAATTTTCAATTGGGTTTTGCTCCAACTTTCGCTTTTGTCTCTCTGCCTTGTTTTTTTCCTTCTTTTGGTATCATTCTCTGTCTTTCTTTCTCTTTCTAAATCTCTATCTCTCTGTGCATGACTTGGTGATAAACTGCAAGTCCATGCAGTGTCATGCAACCTATCATCCTTCCTTCCCTCTCTCCCTCTCTCTCTCTCCATCTCTCCCTCTCCTTTCATCTCTCCCTCTCCTTTCATCTCTCCCTCTCCTTTCATCTCTCCTCCCCTCGAGCAATCCCCCCTCATATATAATCATGACAAATGGACTTCCAACATTTGCGTCTTTACCAAAAGACACGAGGACGTCACGATCGGGGTATCGCTCAGCGAAAATCCACGACCAAATCCACTTTAAATCTCTCCCGTCCATTTTTCCAGCTGCAACGCGACAGGATCAGTTTCATCGCTGTCTGCAGAAATTGTTTTGTTTCTTTCGTCAAATAAATCTTGATTCTCCGCTATAATACCTTTTTTGCGTGTCTCACGGCCGTAAAAGCATGTAGGCGTTTGCTGATTGTCTTTAAAATAGAGGATGAAAAAGAAAGAAAATCAATTAAGTGAACGGCTGGACTCGAAAGGAAATGCATTAACCGAAAGCAAATACTTTTGAAAAATCAACCTATCGTAATCCTAATATGGACTTACAAAAGGCTATTGAAAATTGCCCTTAAAGATAAAGTTGAGTTCTGGTCATGCGATTGCATTGTGAAAGAAACGGTGTGGAATCGACCAAAAAAGGTTGATCATGTAGCATATAAGTATTGGTGTGTACTGCACGGTTCTGGAGTCATCAAAATGATAAGAAAATTGGCCCAGTTTTGGTAAAGTAACTAAGCACTGTACGCAGAAAGATGTATATGGGACTACACAACATGTGGCATAAAAATTGGGCTGTTACTTGTCATATTTAGAATATGAAGGCATTTGAAGAGCCATGCTTTTCAGGGGACTTTTGTACTCCGATGTTCTTCCACACTTGCATAAAAACAATGATAACGCTCACAAATTATCTTTCACCTCTTCCCAGAACTCAACCTTCTCTAAAGAGAAGGTTGAGTTCTGGGAAGAGGTGAAAAATAATTTGTGAGCGTATAATGCAAGTGTGGAAGAACATCAGATAAGACATGTTCCCTGAAAAGCATGGCTCTTCAAATGCCTTTATATTCTAAATATGTCATGTAACATCGTAAAAATCCGTGGTAGGATTTTTACGCCATGTGCTCGTGTAGTCCCATATACATCTTTCTGTGTACAGTGTTTGTAACTTTACCAAGACTTGGCCAAATTTCTTATCATTTTGATGATTCCAGAACCTTGCTATACACACAAATTCTTATATGCTAGATGATCAACCTTTTCTGGTCGATTCCACACCGTTTATTTCACAATGCAATCGCATGACCAGAACTCAACTTCATCTTTAAAGTTGATTTTGAGAAAAAAGTTGCGATCATTTTGCATGTATCTTTACATGTAATATCATCACTTGTTAGCTTTTATCGCAGCCTTTACAATGGATAGCCTATTACAGTCAATTTCCGGGAGCATTCAGTTGCTATAAATTGTCTATAATTAGGCTCATGTCACGTACTGTCTGTAACGAGCGTGTAGAGGAAAAGACTGCCTGATATAATTGTAGTTACGATTAGTGCTGTAACAATACGAATATCTCCAATTCCGTTTAACCGCCAGTCAAAACCGGACGGTTTTCTGTTAAACGATTTAAAAAGGTGCATTTGAAGGTGCCAATTTGTGTCCGATTGAAAACGGAATCCGCTATGGGCGGTCGGATACCGGACGGTTAAACGTTTGATTACAGCACTAGTTACGATCATTAAAAACGTAGATATACACATGTTTTGAAAGGTCTTAAAATGACACTGTAATTCATGTGTGTGTATATTTAAATTCCATCCACCATTTCATGTACCTTCCATGTAATCTTCACGAAATGACTTCCCGTCGTAAAAAGTGGATAACTCCCTACGTCTTCATCTGCGGGCATCAATAATTTAGGGTCTCTTACACCTTGCATTAACTCGGCCAATTTTATAGATGCAATTCCAAAATGGCCGCCTCGTTAAACTCGTGTTTCAGTTATGGAATCGTCTGGGCTGCTCATTTGTAAAATGAACTCGTGAGAGATCTAGGGTTCTTTTAATGAATATTTAAATGCAGACGGTGGGAAAATCGCTTAAGCACGGAGAATAATATGGTAAACATACTTGTGAATTCCCCGAGGAGTCCAGTTACATCACCAGATCTTTTTCAAACATTCCAGTGGACTTGTAGATGCTGTATTTGTTCTCCTCGTGTTTGTAGCTCGTTAATTTGATATCGCTTTTGAAAAGTTTTCTCCATAAAAATGCAAAGTGGACTGATTTTTTAAATGTTGTTTGATAGGGCTTAAATTACTGGATACAGTTCTTTTAGATTACTGGATACAGTTCTTTTAACAATATTTGCGAAGAATTTAAATAGTTTCTGTGGTACTTTTGATTCGTCTTGCACTGGGGACTCCCTATATGTTAGAAAGAACAATGCAGGCGAATTGAACCAAGAGTTTGTAAAGCCTAGAAGCTTCTGTTCATGAAGCTTCATGTTTTTACAAGGACATATCTTTAAAAGAAGAGTTATATCATTGTTGTTCTCTTTTTTTCTTCAATTCTTTCGTTTTATTGAAAGTAATGATATGGATACATTTTTATGATTGATTTTTAATAAATATTTCATGACCTTGCGTTTTTTCAACATCTAAATTTAACCATGCCTTTCTTATTTTGACTTGACAGATTTTGTCTGACTGTTTACACCTGGTTGCAGCGTAGTGCATGCTGCAGTGAGGAAAAGGATCAGGCATTAGGCAAATGTGACAACTTGTGTATTTTTCAACTGGAATCTCCTTCAGGTAAGTCGTTTGCTCATCAGTGCCATTCTCTTGGTCAGATGTCCATCTCTTTGAAGCTGGAATTTCTGTAAGGCACTATTCAGGTCTTAAATATAATCAAGCATATACCTGGGCCGGATGTGCAGCCAATGACATGGTATGGGCTTAACGACCATTTCTATTTCTGTCTTATGCCCTAGAATGTTTGCCATATTTCATGCCTTGGACATTATGCATTTTTGTAAGTAGGGATATAGAAGTGGTAGACTTTTTTGAATTTGTGGTGGGGTATGACGTCATGACAACATACCCAGGGTTACTCAGGAAATATAAAACCAACACTCTCCGTCTCGCTCAGGTGGTTTACATGTACTTAGATCGAGTGCTTTCTCATTTATCCGCGGGTGATGTGGGTTGGTGGTGGGGGAAGGGGGCAGGGTGGGAGGCCTTGGGGGAGAACTTACATGTGGTTGCACAGCATATTTAAAAGAAATCATTGTGCCTTTCTAGGGTGGTTTATTTAGATCTAATTTTGTAATAGTTATCCTAGGTTAATATTGGGGGGGGGGTGAGGGGCCGTGGGGGAGGGGGAAGGGATGACATCATAAGAACTTACACGTGGTTGCACAGGAAATTAAAAAAAATACCCAACACTGTGCCTTTCTAGGGTGGTTTTATTAGATGGAATGCTCTTTTAGTTATCCTAGGGTAATATGAGGGTGGGGGGGGGGGTGAGGGGCGGTAGGGGAAGGGGGAGGGGATGACATCATAAGAACTTACCCGTGTTTGCAAAGGAAATTAAAAAAACCCAACACTGCGCCTTACTAGGGTGGCATCTCCCTGGTTAGACTGAGTGCTCTCTTTGTTACCCTAGAGTGATGCAGGTTGGGTGGGGGTAGGGGGGGGGGGGGATGGTGGAGGGGCAGAGGGGGATGACGTCATAATCCAGGGTATTCCCCGGGGTGTTAGGAAGAGCCATCATCACTTTCCTCTCCTTCTCAGCTCAGCACCTCCTAATTAGCATCCCTGCACCTCTCGCTAATCGCATCATGGCCTTCCCACCCTCTAGCAAGGTGTAGTCTCCAAGCATAGGCTCTAATTTGGTACAGTAGGCTTGTCATCATCATCTTGAGATTGCCAAATAGCCCGCTATATCTGATTTGGGAAATACTCCTGAAGTTACAAATTGCGTCTTCATCAGCTCGAGACTGGACCTCGAGCTCGAGAAATTAGCTTGAGATATTTTGCTCAGCGTTCGTTCATGGTGGGAGTCTTCGGGCTGGTGAGGACGCACTGGACTAATAGCAGGCTATTTTTCAAACTAGCCCAAGATATCTTGGGATGATTATCTCGACCAAATATCCCGCTAATTGCAACTTCGGGCTGATGAAGATGCAAATTAACTGGATAATTTGCTATCAGGATAGTTCAAATAGCAGGATATTTGGCAATCTCGAGCTGATGAAGACAGGCCTAATGAAACATATAAAGACCGTTAAAGGGAGACAAATAAATGGCCTCTTTAAGAAGGTCGACTTTCTAGACAGGTCGCTTCAGTACAGGTTTCAATAGGAATTTTTCTTTCAAGGGGAAAAATATAAGGTCTTTATAGACAGATGTTTTTTTTCTACAAGTAGTCGTTAAAGCAGGTTTCTCTGTATTTACATAAAGGGGGTCTCTGTGGATATGGTAACGGTTTGTAAGCATTAGCCATGTGATGAAATTGTGAAATTTTATTACAAAAAGGTATTTTTCCATAACAGTAATGTGTCTCTGTGCACCTGTTAGTGTAGAGCCTTGCTTACATGAAATTGCATTGTGTCTTGAATTGAGCCTAAAGCAGTTTCAAAGTGGCTTTGTGTGGATGGATGGAGAAGCATATACTATGCAAGTACTAGTCTATGCCGTTGATAATTCCTGGGGGAAAATGCAAGTGTGTGGTGAACGAAAAAGCTCTGGAATGCACCAAAAGAGCTCTCAAAAACAAGAAAATAACATAAAAAACCACTGCGATGAAATTACCCTTTTAAAATATATTCAATAAGATTTCCGGGAAACAAAAAAAAAGGGCAAATTTTTAAAGCTGGTTAATTCAGCCTCTGTGTTATTTATCATGACAGCAAGCTTTTATGCCTACACAGTAAGGCTATAAAGGTAGCAAGTACGGTAGTTCAGAATATATTTGTCTGTCTGCCGTAAACCTGAACCCCCTCGACCTCGCTCCCCCCTCTTAACGTTCCTGCCCCACTTGACTCCTTTTCGGCGGGAGTACCAGGGTTAAACTTGTCTCGGTTCTGTGTTGCATGATAGTCTTACGTCCTACGTCACAATCCACTGACCGAACTACCAATTTGAGATTCGCATAGAATAGTGATCTCATATTTCAAACATTCACAACTTCTTTACTATTGGTCCGATTCGTTTCAAACTTTTGCCATTCTGTTTCTGTTATTTTTCTGCTTTCATACAAATCAACTTATTACAAGGCTTGGATTGCCGTTTAATGTTCAGCTGTGCCTGAAGCTTGGTTGAGCCCGAACGGGGGTGTGAATTAACTTGTTTCTGAGAGATAATAATGCTCTCCTGTTTTTTCAGCTGGTCGATAGCACATTAGTTTGAAAAGCAGAACCTTTTCTTATGTAATTTAAACATGACAAATTGGACAATAGCCCCATGATATGTTTTGTCTTTCTAGAGAATCAAAAACCAATATAAACTTGAATTTACAAGGTTTACTAGACAAGTATCTTGCTTGGCTGCGAAAATAAGGCCTTAAATTCCAAAGAGTACATGCTCACTGTTTCTTTTTACTCCAAATTTCAAAAACATGAGTCAGGCAATTACATTGACATTATTGATACTAATATTGATATCAACATTGAAATAGACGATAAGAATCTACATAATAAACTTGTCCTTCCATTACATTTGATGTTATTACCGTAGACATAAAGAATACCACTACCATCACTTTATACTCTGTTTATTTATACTCTTCGTAACTTTATAAATTTAGAAGCAGAAGGATGTTAGCTCATTAAAGAAAGTAATGATAAAAACATTAGAAGGGTGTTTGCCATTCCGTTCTGAAAATATGCCTGTACCTGACATCATCCTCTGAATGCAAGAAGGGCATTAACCTTGTATTAGACTAGCTAATGGCTTTTTAGCTGTGGGCAGACATTGTTTACAATGCCTTCCTGACTCGAAATAGATGAAGACACACTCTTTACGTCCTTTGGCAAGACATTGATCTACATTTGCCACACTCCACCCAGGTGAAGTAAATGGGGACCGGTAGGAAGGGATTCCTTGAATGTTGTGAGCACCGAAATCAGCTGCCTAGCAGAGCCGGGGTAATATTGGAGCGCTTTGAGCACCTTGCAGGGTGGATATGTGCGCTATATAAATCGTCCCTATTTTCACGAAGTGACGGTAGTGAGGAAAATCGTCATTCAAATTGTATGCGATTTTCATTCACTACCGTCACTTCGTGAAAATAGGGACGAAATATCCAATATTGTTATTATTATTATTTTAGAACCTTTTTAGCACCTTTTAAAAATAATTTATTGAAAATTCTGTAAATATTGAAACATTATCATATTAACAATGGAAGTAGAGATTCAGGATGGTATGGAAATCTTGATATCTCTCAAAAGTGAAGTTGTAGCCTTCTGGTTCTCAGCTCAGATATTACTATTGACCCAGATGGATAGGAGGATTGATTTGAACTAAACCCATCTTCGATTGTCGTTTGGGGGCCATTTTTTTTTATTCGACGACCATCAGGAGGCAAACGTCCCCCGTCAATTTGTCTAGTCGGAGCCAAAGGGTGTTAACTCTGTGTTAAGGTGTATTGTAGATGAGTAACTGCCCTTTTGGCTCCAAACGGA